>WOXC01001521.1:0-391112 GCA_011680675.1 Gymnobelideus leadbeateri
TAGTGTCTAGAAAAGTCTTTCTCTTGGGGTCAATATACTGACAAACCATTTGGAGCTTCACTGGGATGGTCCTTGAATAACTAGTACGGAGCTAATGGGCCTATGTACTAAGTCTTTTTCACCTTTGTAGGACACCATAGGTTAGATTCTGTTGGCACAACTTTCAAGAACCCAGAATCTCCTTCTGGCTACAATGAAGCTTTGGATATGTCTAGTAGAGGCCAGCATTTCTTCTCCCTAGATCTCAGTTTCTTCATAGATAGGTAGAGGGGGTTGGATTTCATGACTTCTAAGGACTCTGTAAGACCTAATCCCACAATCCTTTGATTTATAGCAGAGTGGACAGAAGACTGGCCTCTGAGTCAGGTCCATGTGGGTTCAAGTCCTTCCTTTGACAGACAGTAGCTGTGTGTGCATGGGCAAAGTGCCCAGTGCCCCCAGTCCACTCTCTGGGATTCTATACTGCAGAGAAGTGACCCATCCTTACCCTACATGCATGAAGCCCCAAATCTAAAACCTGTTTTCTACCCGGATGAGGACTGGTCTCATCCCTTCTTAGTCTTGTCAAATCACAAAGTAGCCACACAGTTGGCAAGACCAGTTGGTTTATCATGATTCTATTCTGAGTGGTTATTTCCCACATTTCCCTCTATGCACCAGCATTCATTGATGTATTGACACATTTGAGAGCTAATTGCTGAGGCATCTTTTTTCTTTTAAAAATATATTGATATATTTTATTTTTTATGTCATCTTCATTTGTTCCTTATGTCATATTCATATATTCCTCCCCACTTTCCCCTGTAGAGAGTAATACCTTGTAACAAAGAATAAACAGACAAAGACAGAGAGAGGAAAAAAAAGAGAGAGGGAGCGAGAGAGAGAGAGAGAGAGAGAGAGAGAGAGAGAGAGAGAGAAGGAAAGAAAGAGAATGAAGAGAAGGGAGAGAGACACAGAGAAAGCAAGAAAAGAGAGAAACAGAGAGAGGAATGAAAGAGAGAGAAAGAGAGCAGCAAAACCAGCTGATTGCTCTGGACTTGAAGTCGTGTGGTCATGACTATTGGTATAGCCCTCAACAGCCAAGGTGAGGCTTCTGCCATTGACAGGTCCCATTGATTTACTGGATGTTTTCTTATGATAGTGCATGAGCTTCTGTGGGCATTTATAATTTTAGTATAAAGATTTGTGGGAGACCCACAGGCAATGAAGAAATGCTTGGTGGATGTAGAGTAATTACAGCATTTGAGAAGGGGCCTAAAATGCTTGATCAAAAATGACAAGTAGGGACAATAGATGGCCAAAAAATCCCACCATGTAATGCCTATGGAATATTTTTTTCATTTTAAATTTATTGCTTATCTTTAGTTTACAACATTCAGTTCCACAATCCCTTGAGTTCTAAATTTTTCTCCCCCTCTCTCTCCTACCTCCTCCTGGCAGCATACAATCATTAGTCAACTTTTAAAGAAGGATTATAACCAATGGAGTGAACAATGAGAAACAAGGAATGAAACAAAACAAAACACAAAAGAGAGAGAGCAAGTAGCTTGCTTCAATCTGCATTCAGACTGTATGTCTTTTCTCTGGATGTGGGTAACCTTTTCCATCATGAGTCTTTGGAGTTCTTATAACCTTTCTGATAGGAGTCTAGTCTATCAAAGTCAGTCATCACAGATACGATGTGTCTGTAATTGTGAACAAAGTTCTCCTGATTCTGCTCTCCTCATTCAGCATCAGTTTATATACGCCTCTCCAGGTTATTATGAAGTTTGTCTGCCCCTCATTTCTTATAGCACAGTAGCATTTCCTTACATTCATATACCACAACTTATTCAGCCGTTCCCCAATTGAGGGGCATCCTCTTGATTTCCAATTCTTTGCCACTACATAAAGAGCTACTATATATATTTTTGTTCTTATGGGTCCTCCTCCCATTTGTATGATCTCTTTGGGATAAAGCCCTAGAAGTGGTATTGCTGGGTCAAAGGGTATGCACATTTTTATAGCCCTTTGGGCATAGTTCCTGATTGCTCTCCAGAATGGTTGGATCAGTTCACAATTCCACCAACAATGCATTAGTGTTCCAATTTTTCCACATCCTCTCCAGCATTTATTATTTTCCTGTTTTGTCATATTAGCCAATCTGACCAGAGAGATGTGGTACTTCAGAGTTGTTTTGATTTGCATTTCTCTAATCAATAGTGATTTAGAGAATTTTTCATATGCTTATCGATATCTTTAATTTCTACCTCTAAAAATTGCCTGTTCATATCCTTTGACCATTTATCAATTGGGGAATGACTTGTATCCTTATAAATTTGACTCATTTCTCTGTATAATTTAGAAATGAGACCTTTATCAGACATACTGGTTGTAAAAATTCTTTCCCAATTTTCCACTTCTTTCCTAATCTTGGTTATATTGGCTTTGCACCAAAACTTTTCAGTTTAACGTAATCAAAGTTATCCATTTTGCATTCCACAATACTATCTCTTTTTTGGACGTAAAATTTTCCCTACTCCAAAAGTCTGACTGGTAAACTATCCCTTTCTCTCCCAGATTGCTTTTTATATCTAGATCGTGCACCCACTTCGACTTTATTTTGGTATATTGTGTAAGACATTGGTCTATGCCCAGTTTCTGCCATACTGTTTTCCAGTTTCCCCAGCAGTTTTTGTCAAATAGTGTATTTTATCCCAGAAGTTGGAGTCTTTGGGTTTATCAGACAGTAGATTATTATAGTCATTGACTGCTGTGTCCCGTGTACCTAATCTATTCCACTGATCCACTACTCTATTTCTCATCCAGTACCAAGTAGTCTTGATGACTGCTGCTTTATAATACAGATTAAAATCTGGTATGGCTAGGCCACCTTCCCTAGCATTTCTTTTCATTAATTGCCTTGATATTCTGGACCTTTCATTCTTCCAGATGAACTTTGTTACTATTTTTTTCTGACTCTATAAAATAATTTTTTTTTTGTAGATCGACTGGTATGGCACTAAATAGGTAAATTAATGTGGGTAAAATTGTCATTTTTATTATATTAGCTTGACCTAGCCACAAGCAACTGATGTTTTTCCAGTTATTTAGATATGACTTTATTTGTGTGAAAAGTATTTTGTAGTTGTGTTCATATAGGTCCTGGGTTTGTTTTGGCAGGTAGATTCCCAAATATTTTATAATGTCTACAGTAGCTTTAAATGGAATTTCTCTTTCTATTTCTTGCTGTTGGACTTCATTAGAAATATATAGGGATGCCGAGGATTTATGTGGGTTTATTTTATATCCTGCAACTTTGCCAAATTTATTTATTATCTCAAGTAGTTTTTTACTTGATTCTCTAGGATTCTCTAAGTATATCATCATATCATCTGCAAAGAGTGATAGCTTGGTCTCTTCTTTGCTTAACCTGATTCCTTAGATTTTTTCTTCTCTTATTGCTACTGCAAACATTTCTAGTACCAAATTAAATAAGAGTGGTGATAGTGGACACCCTTGTTTCACCCCCGACCTTATTGGAAATGCTTCTACTTTATACCCGTTACATATAATACTTGCTGATGATTTTAGATAGATGCTGCTTATTATTTTAAGGAAGACCATTTATTCCTATACTTTCTAGTATTTTTAATAGGAAAGGGTGTTGTATTTTGTCAAAGGCCTTTTCTGCATCTATTGAGATAATCATATGGTTTCTTCCATTTTTTTTTTGTTGATATGATTGATTATACTAATAGTTTTCCTAATATTGAACCATCCTTGCATATCTGGAATAAATCCTACCTGATCAAAATGAATTACTCTCGTGATAAGTTGTTGTAGTCTTTTTTACTAATAATTTATTTAAAAATTGTGATGCCTATGGAATATTAAAAGACCTAGAGAATGATGTCCAGCATGCCAGAGATATTCTTTTTCTTTCTTTTTTCTTTCTTCCTTTCTTCCTTCTTTCCTTTCTTTACCCATTTATTTATTTATCCATTTATCTATCTATCTATTTGCTTATTTATTTATCTAGCTATCTATTCATTCATTTATTTATTTGCTTTTTGGAGGGGGGAAGGTAGGGCAATTGGGATTAAATGACTTGCCCAAGGTCACATGGCTAGTTTTGTGTTGTGTCTGAGGCCAAATTTGAACTCAGGTCCTCCTAACTCCAGGGCCAGCGCTCTATTCACTGTGCCACTTAGCCACCCTGGAGATATTCTTTATGGAGGATTTAAGGGAGAATGTGTCCCCCAGAATAAGAAGGCATGAATGGGTCATAATTTGCACCCCCATAGGAGGGCATATTCATATCAGTGAACACTAAATTTACTCAAATTATGTCCACTTGCATTTTTGAAGGAATTCTAAAGGGATCTTAAGAACATTAGCTTGGAAGAATCCTTGAGAGTTCACCCAGTCAGTCCTTCTGGGATGTGGATCTCATTTTCCTAAGTGAGAACTGAGATGCAAAGTATCTTGCCCCAGGCTTCCTAGACCTGCTGCTCCCTCCAGCAAACTGAAATATGCAGCCTTATATCCTGGGAGAAAAGGGACATGAAAGATAAGAATGATGATGCTTTTAAATCACTGCATTTAATGAGCATTTACTGCGTGTTTACTGTTTGTAGACTCTATGTGACGTGTGGTAGCATGAAGGCACAATTAAAAATTATTGATTGATTAAAAGGGAGAGAAGAGGAGGAAGTGAATCAGGTGTACAGCCCAGTGTGTGCAGAATCATGGACTGGGAGACTGAAGGCTGAGTTCAGGGAGTAATTCATTTTGGGTGAGACACAGAAAGGGAACAATGTGCAAGGAATCGGGAAATATCATCCAGAGAGAGAGATTTTTTAATAAGTTTTAAAATTTATTTTAAACTTAAATACAAATTAAGAAAAGAAAAAAATCATTGCCATGTGGTAACAGAACATAAGAGAGGATTCAATCTAAAACAATCGATTTCCATTTTAAGAAAACCTATGTAACAAATACTGTGTGTTCTTTTCCAAACTGCCCAGCTTTTCTTTGCATCTTTTATTGATTTTCTTTTGTTCTCAGCGAGGCACTTTTTGTTTTAATTTTCCCCTTCCCCCATACACACATATACAGGTATAACTACATATACATAGATATCATAAACATGCATATACACACATATGCTCAAATGAACATATGTAAGACTGTTAAGATTGTATTACGTTTATTTCCACTAGTCATCTGTTTGTTCTGAAGGTAGATAACATCTTCCTTCATAAGTCCAAGTATTTCCACAGTTTTCTAAATCCATCAGCTCATCATTCATTTCCTACACCACAAAATTATTCCAACTGGATTGCATTCTATCTGAGAGATTGTCTATGAGAGTTTTTCCCCCCCACCAAATTTTCTCCATTCTTCCTATTCTTGGCCAGAGAGAGATTTTGAAGGACTTTACATGAGAAGCTTATACATTTGTATTTTATCCTAGACCATAGGGAGCCATGGATCATTCTTGACTTGGGGAGTAGTCTGAGCAGACCTGACCCTTTCAGATGCCCTTGTGGAAACTCTGTAGAGGATAGGCTGGATTAAAAAAAAAAGAGTTCCCCTTCACTCTCCCAACCACTATTTTGGTGCAGCTTCCCTCTTCCCTGCTGCCTTCTCCCAGGTGAGTACCTAACTCTCTAGCTCAACCACTCTGAAATGCTTCTGGGGCTGGGGCAGAGCCCTCTAGGATGGATAGAATGGTTTTCCCCACCATATGGACCAGGTGACAGTGAGCTGCGGCTCTTCGGTGAGTCTAGGAAGCATTTCCAAGGAGGGGATGGGGCTCTCTGAAAACCCATGAATCCCATTGGTCAGCACAGGGCCTCGAGCTGGCCCAAGGTGGTAGGCACCCAGGAGTTCATTTCATTGTTCTTTCCCTCCTGCAGCCCACAGTCCATCCCTCCCCATTCATTCAATCATACATGCACATACAGTCAGGGTCAAAGGTGGGTGCCCAGCAGTAACGACCAGCTTTGGCAAAAAGCCTTCTGGGAAATTCATGGGGATATCACAGCCAGGATCCCCAGGCACTGGAACCTCCCCAGGAGCTGCTCACCTGGGACCTCCAGCAGCCTCAAAGAAAACAGGTTTGTTCCAGAAACTGGGGCAGAGGACAAGGCCATCACTCTACGCAGTGGGTGTGCTCCCCTCCCAGGCTTGATAAGGCTCCCCAGTGCAGTTTGCCCAGCTGGTTCTCTGCCTGAAGCTCATTGGCTGCAGGCAGCTGGACACAATGGAAGAATGGGGAGGCAGACCCCACCACTAA
Organism: Gymnobelideus leadbeateri; assembly: GCA_011680675.1. Classification (NCBI taxonomy): domain Eukaryota; kingdom Metazoa; phylum Chordata; class Mammalia; order Diprotodontia; family Petauridae; genus Gymnobelideus; species Gymnobelideus leadbeateri. Next base: position 6,284 of record WOXC01001521.1, read on the forward strand.
GTACCAACTGACCTGCCCCTTAAACTTGAACTCACAGTGCTCACTCTGGCCTTTATCAGGAGCCATCTCTTTGTGGATTGATTTCTAGCCAACGATTAACCAGACGCGGCCTTAGTGCCTGGATAATACCTGGGAATTCACTGAACACAAGGAAAGCTACTGGTTTATGAACAGAGTCTGTATTTGCAGACCCCCTCATTCCCTGAATGCTTGAGGAAACTTGGGCTGAGTATTTTTCCATTTGTGGAATGCACATAATAACAAAGGCAAACCCTCTGAGGCTCTCAGGGACTGAGCTTGGCCTGGCCATCTGGAGGGATAGAGTAGGTCTGGACCAGAGTCTGAAATGACTCAAAGCCAAAACTGTAAGACCAGCCACCTGCTCTGCAAGCCTCGGGGCTTCTGTTACTGCGTTCCACCAGCGTTCCACCAGCCTGCCTGGGTCTTTGTCCATCCCAAAGGTTCCCAAAGTGTTTTTCCAGTCATGTGATGGGGAATCTCCTGGTCTAATACAGCTGGAGCACATCATCACTATCCACCGTCCACCACCTCCTCTTCTTCATTCTTCTCCTCCTCTTCATCCATCACTTCTCCTCCTCAACAAAGACATGTTTGGTACTTTTTATGTCTCCATTGCCGTCACTGAGGCAGCAGGTACAATAAGGCACTCTGGAGACAGGAGGACCAGGTTTCAAATCTTGCTTATTACTTATTACCTCTGTGATCTTGACCAAGTCACCCCCAAGGGCCTCAGTTTCCCTTTCTTGAAAATGAGGGGACTGGACTCCATAGCCTTGAAGGTCCCTTTCAGCTATGACCCCATGATTATGCTATTTATGAAGTGCGAGCAATCCCAACAACCAAAGGGCGAGGAGGGATCTACTGAGCAGCAGATGGGGGAGGGCTGAAGCTGCTCCCAGGCCGCAGTGCACCGCTTGGCACACAGGGAGCTGGAGGCTCACTAAATGTGTGTTCATTCCTATTTCAGTTTCAGTGTGGGTCAATTAACAAGTATTAGTAAACACCTGCTGTATGCCAGACACGGTGCTAAGCCCTGGAAACACAAAGGAAGCCTAGACAAAGTAAACAAAGAGACAGTCGCTTCTCTCACAGAGGCCCCAGTCTCTGGATGGGATGACCAAATGGCAACTGTGAAAAGCAAGCTTTATGCCAATCAACCAAAGAAGGCACGAGCACGAAGGGGCACCAGGAAAGACAGTTTGTAAAGGGGAGGGGATGAACTGGAACTTGAAGGGACCCCAGGAAGCCAGGAGGCAGAGGTGAGGAGGAAGAGCATCCCAGGTATGGGAGACAGCCCCAGAGAGTGACCAGAGCAGAGAGACGGCGGGTGTTGTGTGAGGAACAGCAGGAGGCCAACACACAGCATAAATGAATCCGTGGAGGATGGGGATGGGGTATAAGGACATTGAAGAGGGAGGAAGGAGCCAGGTTATGAAGAACTTTGAATGTTAAATGGGGGGTTTTCTCTTTGATTCTAAAAATGATAGGGAGTCATAGGAGTTTATTGACCAGGGGAGTAATATGGTCCTACCTGCACTTTAAGGAGACTGATTTGACAAGAAGGAAGATGGACTGAACAGGGAGAGATCTAAAGCATGGGGACCAATCAGTAAGCACCCATACTAGGTGTGATGAGGTGAGGTTGTGCAGAGGAATGGTGGCAGCATCAGAGGAGAGAAGTGGGAATCGAGAATAGATGTTACTCAAGGAAAAATGCCAGTCCTTGACCACTGATTGGATGGTGGGGAGGGAGGACAAGAGAGATCCAGGAGCTAAGGATGTCAGCTGGATTTCAAGCCTGGGGGATTGTGAGGATGGTTATACCCTCAACAGTAATAGGGAAATTGGGAAGAGTGAAGGGTTTTAGGGGGGGAAATAATCTTAGTTTCCTGGAGTTTCTATGATAACACCCTCAAGTCCAGTTAATCCAGCAAATATTTTTTAAACACCCTTTATGTTTCAGTAATTGTCTAGGTGTTGGGGAATTACTACCCCATAATGCTTTGCTCACAGTAATTTATAAAGAAATGCTTCCTTCCATCATTCATACCACTGCTAATATTAATACTATTAGTAGCTACAGTGTATATAGCATTTTAAGGTTTGCAAAATGCTTTATATGTTATCTCTTAACAAAAATGAAACAGTTTTTGTCCTCAGGGACTGATTCCTCAGTGAATCATATTATATGGGAAACAGAACATACTCAGACAAGTGAATAGAAAACTATACAAGGTAAATATATAAATATCTACAAGGTATAAACATAAATATATACAAGGTAACTTTGCAAACACTTTTTTGGAGGGGGAAGGAGCAATTGTAACTCAAGAAAATCCCAACCTCCTCCATCCCAGGATAGCTGTTAGCTGAGATGACTCAGGTCCCCTGTGTCACCAGGCTCCTTTTCCTAGACTAAGAGGACATTCTAGAATTTCATATGAATGGGCCTCAGCCTCCCAGGTCTTCACCACCTGAACTGCTCACTTATCAATTGAATACTGGGGCATGGCTAAGGGGTCGGGGCAGTTTCTGGCTGGAGTTTAGTGTTTCCTCTTTGGTCTCACTCAATCATCTTTTAGTGCTGAACTCCCAAGGCTCCGTTCAGTCTTGGCTCCCTACAGATAACCTCAAGGTCACTGATATCCATCCAGTCCACAAAGGAGATGTGCAGATTTCATTATCTGGATTTTCAGGTGAGGAAAGTGAGAGCTGGAGAGGTCTTAAAGACCTTCCTAGGACTGCACAGCAATTATCTGCCTAAGGTGGGATTTAAACTCAGCTCTCCCTAACTTAATGCTGACATTTCCATTACTTGATGCTGTCTCACGATCTACAGAACACAAGGGATAAGAGCCTCGCTGTTACAAGAGGGTATTTGGGGGATGTAAATAGTTGCTCTTTCTCTCTAGCAAGAATCCTTACCCTCTGACCCTGCTACTGACCTTTTATTTCTCTTTTTTGCCAGCAGATCTGAGTCAGTGAGGTCAAAGTTTACTTTCATTTGTGTTGTTTTAACCTTCGACTTCTGTGACCTTGGGCAAATCAGTTAAGTTCCCTGTGTCTCTGTTTCTGTGTCTGTAAAGTGAAAGATTTTTCTAGATGCCTCTGAGCTCTGAAAGGTCCAGAAACTACCCAGCCTGAAAATCCATTGATTCCAGGCTTCCCTCAGGTCAGGGCTCTGGGACCAGGCTGTGGTTTCACCTAATGGGATTGGGGGTGGAGAATTACCCCACACTGATAGCCTTTGACCACTGAAAGAATTAAAGCTCTTTTGGAGAGCTGCCAGGACAGACCTGCCTTGCAAGAGACCTGCCTTAGAGTACAGGGGGCTCCAAGGAGATTCCAACCCAACAGATGGCCTTGTAGGTGACCAGAAGGGCCACATCTCTCCTCTGAACAGCCAAGGATAGAAGGGAGACTCCTCCTTTGTGGAGGGAGAGCCTTTCTCCTGTGTTGCTTCTCCCCGCCCCACCTTGGTCAGTGTTTACATCTGCCTTGCTCATCTGTGTATTCATTACAGCTTTCCAAACCGATGGCAGTTCCTTAAGGCCCAGGGCTGGTTTTGTTTCTATCTTTTCATCTTTAGGGCCCAGACATTGTTATTTTTTGGCCTGGATTTCTGATTTCATTTGCATAGGGATCTTTCAGTAAGGAAGCATCCTTCACAAATAGGATTGAAGCTACCTTGCAACCTAGTTGTTAAGCATTGCCTGGGGTACTGAGAGGGTAAGTTACTCCAGGTCATAGGGCCCCTGTTGGTCCGAGGCTTGAAGGGGATCCAAGTCTCCAAGTCAACCAAATGCCAAGGTCTACTCTCCCACTACCACATCAAGTTGCCTAGCTCATGCCAGGTGCTTACTAAATGCTTAAAAGAGAAGGAAGTAAAAGTGTGTTTATTAATTCTTGCTGTATACATGGAACTGTGCTAAGGACTGGGATACAAAAAAAAGTCCCCCACTCCCAAAAGAGGCATTCCATGCTTACATTCCAAAGAAGAAGATAACACACAAAAAGGGGGGTGAAGAAGAAGGGGGTTGATGAAAGTACAAGGTGAGGATTCTGAATGAATGAAAGAGTGAATCTCCTGGCTTTGAAAGGTATCCTTCCACCCCCAATCCAAAATTTTCCTTTTTTTATGCAGATTCTCCAAACTCCAGCTTGGGTTGGCTGGAACTCATGGGAAGCACTGCCCAAACATCATATCCTCAATAGATTCGACAAAGTAACAAGGTCATGTTCCTCCCAACATGAATATTCAGAGGTTTTAAAACCTATGGAGGCTGGCCATGAGGCTGTCCTGAAGGGACCCGAGTGCTCACCTTTAGGGCAGAATAGGACGAGGAGTTCTTGCCTTAAGGACATATAAAATGCCCCTGAAAGCAGGGGCATTTTGTCTCTTCTTGGTGTACCTCAGGGCTTGGCACAGCACACAGTAGGGGATTAATGAATATTTTTTCACTGACTGACTAGAGTTGGACGGGACATTGGAAGTCATTGACCCCAACTCTCTCATTTCACAAATGGCAAGTTAACTGATTTGCCCAAAAACACACAGGTGGTAAATGATACCGGCAAGACTGGGCCACATATCCTGTGATTCCACATCCTGCCGTCTCTCCTCAGGACCATGATGTTCTCCCTATTTACTCATCTCCTGATCTCAATCATAATCCCTCCACAATGGAGGGGAGGAGGTGGGCTACTCTGGCCATAGCATAGCAAAAGCAAAGAGTCCTAACCCCAGGAAACATTTTTACAGAGAAAATCGTACTAACTGAAAATGATAGCTTTCTAAAAAATTAGTTTATTTTATTTTTAGATTTACATTCTTTTTCTTCCTTTCCTTTTTTTTTGGAGGGGGAGGGCAGGGCAATTGGGGTTAAGTGACTTGCTCGAGGACACAGGGCTAGTAAATGTTAAGTGTCTGAGGCGATTTGAACTCAGGTTCTCCTGACTTCAGGGCTGGTGCTCTATTCACTGCACCACCAACTGCCCCTGAAAATTATATCTTGGGGCGGCTAGGTAGGGCAGTGAATAGAGCGCCGGCCCTGGAATCAGAAGGACCTGAGTTCGGAGCCAGCCTCCGACACTTAATCCATACAAACAAAAACCTAGCCGTGTAACCTTGGGCAAGTTACTTAACCCCAGTTGCCCTAAAGGGGCGGCTAGGTGGCGCAGTGAGTAAGAGCGTCGGCCTCGGAGTTGGGATGACCCGAGATCAGATCTGGCCTCAGAAAATGAGCACCCACGCATAAATAATAATGACTAGCCGTGTAACCTTGAGCAAGTTACTTAACCCCAATTGCTTAAAAAAAAAATAAAAAAAAGAAAATTATATCTTTTTATATTTCACATTTATGCTATCCACAAAGTTGGTGAATCTCCAGGAACTTTGGGGGGCAAGATCCTATAGTGGAGAGGGCAGGGACTTGGTGTCCTGAGATTGTTCCAGGGTTCTCTGTGTTTGTGGGTTCCCTTCAGAATGCCTGGGAAAGAGAGAAAAGTATGTTTCTATTGAGAGGGATGAGCCCAGAAGGACCAGGTACAAGTCCTGAATCTGCTACTGACAAGTCACTATCACCCCCTATGCCATGGTTTCCTTACATAGTGATGGGTTGGGGAGCGTCAGACTTGTGATCTCTCCGGTCACTTCCACATCTATTGTTCCGTGATCTCTGCTCTCTATGGAGAGGCAGCAGGGCTCAGATGATAGGGCACTGGCCGTGCAGACCTGGGTTTGGATCCTGACTGTGTGAGCCTGGGCAAGCCCCCTAGCTTCTCAGCTTTGCAAGACTACATTGCAAAGGACCTGACTTTATAGTCAATTATTCAGTCAACACCCATAATGTGCCCGACACTATGCTATAATCAAAGGGGCTCCTTAGCAGGGGCTCCATACACTAATGACATCATCGAGCCATCTCTTCTCTGCCTCGGTGAAGTGATTGCACCGCCTGCTAATGCAGAACTAGCCGTCAGAGAGACAGAGGCGCCTTCCTGAAGCCCCAAACGGCCTCAAGGAATGAGCCCAGGACCATTGATCAAGTTGGACCTGGGAGGGAGCTTAGGAACCAGACAATCCATCTGCCCCCTCCTTTTACAGATGAGGAAAATGAGGCTCAGAGACTCAAGCAGCCACACAGGCACCAAACGACACAGTCAGTGATTTCAGCACTAGACCCCACACAAAGATTTGCCCACCAGAGGACACCCACACTCACAGGGAAGACCCTGTGCCACTGGGCACATGAGCACATTCAGGCACCAGAACTGAGCTTTTCATTTATGTATTTACTTATCTTTTCCAGATGAGGCATAAGATATTTTTAATGGCAGGTATTTTTTTTCTTTCTGATTTTTCCAGGAAAAGGATGAAATCATCCATTTATTCTGGACCAATTACAGGCACTAGAAAGCATTGAAAGAATAGGGAGCAGAGCTCGATCACAAATAAATATATAGCAGGGGGAAAACCATTATTGATTGGCCTTGTAAACTCTGCTACTCAATCGATAGCAATTTCTGGAAATGCCAGACATTTATTTGGTGCGGCTTGAACAACGGAGATAATAATAACCGTACTCATGAAGTGTGTCTCTTGACACCATTTCTTTGAGCCTTTTGGAATAACAAGTGTATATAATATGGTACAACAGCAGCACAAGCCATGACCACAGTGCTTGCCTCAGGCTGAAAGATCCAAGGCAGATTCTGAATTGAGATAGTAATATGGATTCATCTAATACTCCCTCCCTTTCTCTCTCTATGAAACGTGTCATTAGAAAGATTCAGTTTTTCAAAGAAATGTGAATAACTGAGCAGTATAGGGTAAAAGAGGGAACCATCCAGAATGGTAGGGGAGAGATGGCAGGGATTAAAAAGTGGAATTTTCAGTGAACTGCAGAAAGGAAAACAATACAATTAGCATAATGGGTTTAACCATCCATGAGGAATACACAGAGTGGATGAAAAACAGAGTTTCTGGACCAAAATATGAAGCTAGATTCAGAACCCATCAAGTTAGTCCTTATACACACGCTTTAGGTAGAAAATGAGAAACAGAAGGATGATTAGAAAAGTATAGCATATTAGAGCTGGAAGAGATGTCAGAATCCAAATAGTCTGACTGCTGCCTGAATGAGAAGTCCCTAATGAATTGCCCAACAAAGACGTACACAGCCTTTACTCTCAGACTTCCCATGAGACTGGGGCAGGGGGAGGGAACCACAGGACCTTTTAAGGCAGACAATGAGGCAGTTTGGATTATTCTTATATCTCCATATTAAGTCAAAATTTCACTCTCTGTGCCTTTCACCTCTTGGGCTAACGGTATTAGAAGGTTGAACCTTCTCAGATTTGATAAATCGTACCTGTTTTTGAAAAATAATCTCAAGCTTCTCATTATTTCAAAAGTCTATCTCCTTAACACCATTATCTTCCTGGTAATGGTCTTTGCCTGTGATGAATGGAATATCACCATCTTGAAAGAATCAAAAGTACAGGTGATACAAAGAACATGGTGGATGCCAGTAAGACACGTGTGCTGCCAAAGATGATTTGCCTTGGAGAAATAACAGAAAAGGCATTGTTGAGAACAAGTATGATCAGAGAAGGGGCTAGACCCCGACATATAGAAGGACAATGAGAATGGACAAGCAGAGTGCTACACAGACATTTTTGACATATTGAGAAAATGAGGGGAAGTTTTCCAGGAGTGGTGAGATTCTTTTTAGGGGAAATTTATTTAGAAAAATAGACTTAGATCTCACAGGAGGGGATAATGCTGCATTTTTTTTACCTTTTTGGAGGGCAGTTGGGGTTAAGTGACTAGCCCAAGGTCACACGGCTAATTTTTCTGTTAAGTGTCTGAGGCTGGATTTGAACTCAGGTCCTCCTGACTCCAGGACTGGTGCTCTATTCATTGCACCACCTAGCCACCTCTCAATTCCTTTTTTCTTTAAGGAAATAACAGAGTTCTAAATGAAAAAGTTCCCCAATCAATTTGATAAGTACAGGTATTTATTTTTGACAATTGAATCAGTTCCCTATGCAAAGTGTGCATCTGTTCATTGGTGCCTTGTTGAACAAACTAAGGATATCACCTGATTAAGTCTCAGTAATTGAGGTTGTCCCCAAGGTGCCCCCAAGAGCCATACATTTAAGTTAGTAATAATAATAATAACTAACTTTTTTGGTGCCTACTATGCATCAGGAACTGTGCTAAGCATTTTACAAATATTATCTCATTTGATCTTCACAAAAACCCTGGAAAGAAGTTACAATTATTATTCCCATTTTACAGATGAGGAAACTGAGGCAAACTGAGTTTAGGGAGCTTGCCCTATGGTCACATGGCTAGTAAGTATCTGAATCCAGGTTTAAACTCAGGTCTTCCTGACTCCAGGCCCTGTACTTCATCTGTTGTCCCATCTAGATATACCATAAAAGGGATATTATAGACCTGCTCAATTCTTTTATGCCTCTCACTTCCCCTCTAAATTCTCAAGAAGGGAGCAGAGTAGGAGAGAATCTGAGTCCATGAATGGGTCATTCTTCCCTAGAAGTAATTAATGGCAGCTTTGAGGAAGAGGTGTGTGTTTGTGTGTGAGTGTGAGTATGAGTGAGTGAGTGAGTGTGTGTGTGTGTGTGTGTGTGTGTGTGTGTGTGTGTGTTGTATAAGAGGAAGTATGATGTAAGAGGAGGATTCTTGGGCTCAGCCTTGGAAAGTTAGTGGAATAGTCTTTTAGAAACATAATAGCCTGGAAGAAAGGTTCATGTTGTCCAAGTAATTTAGATGTCTGGATTCCAACTTTCTGGAAAAATCGGAGACTTACAATATCCTTCTTTCTATAAAGAGGAGGGGATTTCCTGGGCAGATCCAGCCTCTTAGAGGGAAAAGATTTCATATATGGCCCACTGAAGCTGGAGGAGAAGAAAGGGACCAAAGTTCTAAAATAAGGAAGCTAGGCTCTTGGACTTCATCCTCTACTGATACCATACATATTCAACAGGTACCAGTCTGATGGGAAAGGGGCTGCTTGAATAACAATCTTCCAAGTGTTTAGCTTCTAGGTAAGTCCAAATTTTTAGGGTAGTCTCAACATTCAATCCATAAAAGATATACTTAGTTTACTACATGCCAGAGTCAGTACTAAACACTGGCAATACAGAAACTATATTATTATTATTATTATATTAGCCAATACTATATAATATATTATTATTATAATAAGGAAGACACCAAGGATGTATAAAATCCATCCAGGAAAAATATAAAGAGAATGGATATAAATAAACACACGGTAGTTGGGGTAGGGAGTTGTGTCCTAGCATTAGGCATAATGAGAAAGACTTCTCATAAAATTGGTTCTTCAGGTATGCCTTGAAGGAAAAGAAGGATTCTGTGAGGTGAAGGCTAGAGAGGAGTGCACTTTGACACCGATGTAAATGATTGACTGAATAGCAAGGCCAGGAGACAAATTCAGAAATTGTTTTGATCTTCTAGAAGAGAGGCAGTGAAGGCCTAAATTAAAGTGGCAGCTAAGAGAGGAGGAATAAAATAAAGCTGAATACTTGTTCAGGTCTTTGGGGTGAAAGGGGGACTCACTGGAATGTAATGAGTGGGCCATCCTAGCAGCATCAAATTCTTTTCTCTTTTGAGGGGAGCTCAGATCCAAAAGTATGGAGGACTTCCATACCCCAAGAAAAGGTGAGGACTGAAGAAGTGTTGTATCCATTTTTATGGGCTGCTGTATCTAGTTAATGCACTGTTTGTATTTTTTTATATATTTATGTGTGGTTGTGTGTTTTTCATGGGGGGTAATAAAGGTTGTTCTGTACACATTCATTGTTGTCTTGAATGTTTATACAGAATTTTGCCCAAATTAATAGGACCTAAACAGGAGAAATAATAAAATCATATTCTGAGATTTCCCAGTAGGAATTCTAGGTGGGAACATAGCCAAAGATTGGTATGCTTTTGGGAGGGGTCCCTAAAGTTTAGACCAAATCAATGAAGCCCAAAGTATGGAGCACTGTATTATAGGTTATACACTGAAGCATTAAAGTCAATAAAAATGAAATGCTAGTCTGGCAATGAAATGTGGGGCAAGCAGATACCAAAGAGTTCCTAATATCCAGAAAGATCAATCTATCCATTTTGCTTGTAGGTCTTCCCTTCCTCCTGCTATACTCCTTTAGAAAACTGTGTTCACATTACAACTTGACCAATATATCATAAGTGTGACATTGCATCATCTATATCTAAAAATTCTCGTCTTTTGGTCCTATTATTGCCTTAACTTACTGTATTATTACTCTCTTTCCCTTTATTGGCAAACTTCTCAAAAGTAATCTACACTGCCTGTTGCCATAAATCCCCACTCATTGCTCAATATGTGATAGTCTAATTTTTTCTGATGATGACTTCTAAAAATCTTCTCTCTGTAGAGAGAGCTCAATTGTCAAAATGAAATTATTTTATGAAATTAATATCCAAATTCCTTGAGATCCATGTAGCCTCTTGAAATTCCTGATGTCCACTCCCCTCTTCTTGCTGCTTTTCACTTCCTTATCATCTCTCTACCTCCTCACCTCTGTCTTCTGGTTTTCTTACTTTCCTTCAAGACTCAGTTTAAAACCTATCTTCCAGAGAAGGTCTTTCCCATTATCCCTTAATTCTAGTGCTTTCTCTCTGAAATTGCCTCTCATTTATGTTGTAGGTAGATTTTTTGCATTTTTCTCCCTTTTAAAAATTGAGCTCTTTGAAGGCAATGACCATCGTGGGTTTTTTTTTTTTTTTGGTCATTCTTTGTACCCCCAAAGTTTAGCAGCAAATACTTGCTAAATCCTTGTTGACCGAACCACCGTTGGTGGGTTCTCCTCCAGTGGAGGTCTTCTAGCAAAGGTAGTAGGGAGGAAATATGATTCAGTTTTAGGTTACACATGATGGTCCTTGGCATCTCTTACAACTCTGAATTTCTGTGATCCAGTGATTTTATTCTTTCCTCTAAGTGGCTAGAATAATTGGCTAAATTTAATAAGATGAAATCAAATATGGATAAATGTAACTTCTACACTTGAGTTCTAAAAAGTCAACTCCACAAGTACAATATGGAGGGGAATATGGGTAAATAGCTATTTTGAAAAAGAGCTGGCAGTATTCATGAACTGTGAGCTTAACAAGTAACAAAAACGTGAATGATATGGCAACCAAAAAGCTAATATTATTCAGAGTTGCATTTACAGACACAGAATACAGGAGGATGATCATCGAACTTGAAGAGACCCAGTCTAGCTTGAAAATTGAGGATCGGAGAGAATGAGCTCTGTCCATCGTTATACAGTTAGCAAGTATCAGAGAAGCAGTGTTTAATTGTAGTATTTCTGGGAATTCTTGACCCCTCAAGACCAGTACTCCACCCACTCTGTTCTGTGTCCCAATATTGTCCGATATAATCAAGTTACATGCAATTCAAGGAAATGTAAACACATCTTAGGAAGACCATTAACAGCTTAAAAAGTGATGCATAAGAGGGTAACTGATGACAAAAGGACAACAGAACATACCATCATGGCTTGGGTGAGGTACTGGATACTTCACCTGGTATATGATAGATATATGTCTTCAAGTGTTTGAGGGGCTATCATATGGAACAGGGATTCATCTTGTTCTACTGGGTACAAGTGGATGATACTAGGAGCAGTGGGGAGAAGTTGCAAAGATCAGATTTGGGTTTGATATTAGGAAGAATTTCCAAACAACTCTAGCTATCTAAAAGTGGGATGAATTACATTGGAGGATATTGGCACCTCACTACTGGAGCTTCTCTATTGAGGTGGAAGACAGTTTCTTGTTGGAGATGCCATAAAGGGCCTTCTCTGTCATCTATGGGTTGGACTAGATGACCTGGAAGTTCTTTTCCAACCCTCTCATCTTCATTTACTCTGTAAGGTCTTCAAGCTAACAGACTGTTTTTCTCTTTTTCGTTGTATCTCCAATGCTGAGCACTCTGCCTATCACACAGTATTTACTTAACAAATATTGTTGATTGATTTGAATGTTTTAGCCTCAATTTTTATCTATGTAGATGATGCTCAAATAGATATTTCCAGCTCTTCTCTCTCTCTTAAGCTCTGGGATCGAATTTATACTTCCCCCCCATATACTTCTATCTGAATATTCCATTGACATCTCAAACAATTTTTTAAAAATCATTATCTTTTCCTTCAAGTCTTTTATTCTTCCTGAAGGTCTTATTTATATTCAAGAAAATATCTTCTCCCCCCAATCAAACAAGCTTTAACCTTTGTATCATCTCTGTCTCCTGTTTTCCTTCTTTACTGCATATCTAATTTGCTTCTTCAACATTTCTTTGAGGTGCTTCCTTCTTTCCACTCCCATTGTCAGCAATCTAGCAAATTCCTAATTATATCTCATCTCTATTATTCAAATAATGTCCTCACACTTCTCAGTCTTTACCTGTCCCTCAACACTGGGAGCATGGAAAAGTCAAAAGAATGTTGGATGGGGAGTCTGGAAAACCAGCCCTGAAATCTTGCCTCAATCACTTACTAGTTGTGTGACATTGGGAAATAATTAGCTCCACTGAGGCCCACGTTACTGATCTTTAATTTGAATATAATAGCATCCACCTTATAGGCTTGTTGTGAGGATCAGATGAAATAATGTGTGAGGCATTTTAGAAACCTAAAAAACAACACATAAACACACGCTATGATCTTCACAAACCTTCCTGAAAGCAAAGATTTCATATTAAGAGCCAACAGCTCTTACAGTTTGCAAGACACTTTAGAAATTCACAGAATCCCAGAACTGAAGGGACCTCAGTGTCCATCCGTGGCAGAGACAAGGTTGATTCCCAGTCTGGAGGGCACTGGTGGGTGAGGATGGAACCAGGCTGACTCATGCTTCCTTTGGCCCACCTCCACTGGTTCAGCCATGCTGGGAACTTTCTCCAAAGATGTAGAAAAGCAACTTTATTGTTTTATCATCTCAGAGAGTTACCTAGGTGTAATGCTAATGGAATTTAAGACCTTCCCACCCATTAATAGGCATCACATGGAGCCCATTAAGAGAAGCTTGCTTAGGGGAGGCTTTTGCACCTTTTGCTAATTTCTTAATTAGAAATTAAGTCAGCACTGAGTCAGGAGGGTTGTGATGCCTTCTGGCTTTGAGAAGTGTGTAAATACTCTGAGGCAGTATTTTGCTGTGGGAGCTTGCTTATGAGAAGGATCTTGTGATTCCCTGGTATGTTCAGAGCTTCCTGTCTGCTCAGATGTAAAGGCTCTCTCCATCCAGGGATGTATGTATATTTGATTCAGCCAGTCAGATTCCCTGTCTGTTGGTCTTTATTTCTGTTTGTATTTCCTCTGAAGTTCAGGTGCTGACTTTCCCCCTGAACTATTGAATGTAATTTACAAAGATTGATGATCCCTTACACAGCTGTCTTTCCTAGTAAAGCAGATCTAGTAGCAGCCAGCCTGGGGAGGCCAGAGGCCACTGCACTAGGTCATTGAAAGGCAACACGATTTCTTCGGGGATGGTAGGTATCACAGGCAGGACCTGAGCAGTGATACTTGTCTTCTTACTGTTCCTGTCACACAGCATTCCATCTCCTATTTTTTTTTTACCAGCTGTCTTACATACCAGAAATGTTCTCTCTCCTCTCCTCTATCTCTTAGCTTCTGTGGATTTCTTCAAGCCTCAACTCAAATCCTGTCCTTTTCAAGAGATTGTTCCCAGTGTACCTCAATGTTAATGCTTTCCCTGTGAGGTAAGTGCTCATTGGCCTGTATATGGTCGTATTTACATAATTATTTCTATGCTGTTTCCTTGTTTCATATTGTTATTTTTGTATTGTTACTTTGTATCATATAGTTATTTGTACATTGAACTCTTTGAAGGTGGAGACCTTGGTTTTGCCTTTCTTTGTATGTCCATTACTTAGCAGGGTGACTGGCCCCTAGTTAAGTGTTTAATAGATGTTGGTTGACTTCCTGACTCTAAAGCTGGATTTCTATGTCAAGGCTCCTTTTTTTATCTGTCATTATTCCTCCTTAACAGATACCAGCTCATATTGGAGTGGCAAAAGTAGGCCGATTTGGGCCAGTCACCAGGATGGAAGGGGAAGGAACCTTCTCTATCAATCACTTCCCTTCCGTGTCTCATGGCTATATCTAATTCCTCCATAATGAACTTGTGGTTATATGATACTGACTGTGTGGCACATTTGAAGCTGCAAAGTAGTTTTCCCTTGTGGATTGAACTGGTACTAAGAGCTCTTCTCCTCCCTTCTCTCTACCAAAAGGAACCAGACTTCCTCAGGGTTCAGGTGCTCCACTTGGTAATGCAAGTTTTAAGGAGCTTCCCCATTCTTTCTGCTCAAGGGGAAAATGGTGACTTTCCTAAAGCAGTTAGGGATTTGATATTGACTGGAAAGAGTGAAGCGATTTCTTTTAAACATTTAGCTAAAAGAGGTTGCAGCAAGGTAGCAAATGAATTGGTTTCATGGAGAGAGAACTATGTGAGTTCATTCAGCCATCATATTACTGTGTGTCTTCTATATGCAAGGAACAGTACCCATCCCTGTGGATGTAGAGAAGTATAATTAAATCCATGCTTCTGATGAGCTTACCCTTTAGTCAACATGAAAAAAACATTCATGACGACTTGAGATACCTATTCAAATAATTGAGAACCATGTCGGTGGGAGGGATACTGGATCCTGGGTGAGGATGGTGTTGTAAAAGTCATTTTAACCTGGAGTGATCAGGAAAGTCTCACAGAATCTCAGACTAAAGCAGCACCTGCTTAAGGATTACTATCCCCACTTGCATACCCATTAACAGCTCAAGTCTTCGGAGGGTGGATATAGCATCTTCCCTCAGGTCATAAGGGGAAGGTCTGAGGGGTAGTGATGGTGGTGGATTCTAGCATGATAATTAGTGAACTCCTGCCAGTGAGTTGTAATTAACAAGTCAGATAGCTTTTAGGAATGGATATTTGTTAAGGTAGTATAGTAGCTGCACTTGGTACACTGGGGTGTACTTTCTCTGGAGAACAATGTCCAGGGGAAAGCAGTTCTTGGGAGTCCTTTGACTGAAAGTCTTTTTCTCTCCTCCATGGGGCCATCAGGAAATTCATTTTGACATGGAACAGCTTTCTTTTGGGTTCTTTGTAGAGTTGTGAAGCTATTTCCTCAGTATATCTAGTTCATCTTGAGCTCCCTATACAGACACTTCCATTAACCACTGCTATCCTGGAGACACTGATAAAAACTTATGAGAAGTCAGAGTTCACAAGGGCAAAGTGGGCTATAGGCAGAGACTTTCCATATCCTTTAAGGGGTTCACACTCAGGGGCTTGGGTGGAGCTTCTCCTTCCTCTATACTAGCTGTGGGACCTTGGAGACTCACTTAATCTCTGTCTGCCTCAATTTCCTCAATTATAAAATGCAGATAATAATAACATCTACCTCCCAGGGTTGTTGTGAGGACCAAATGAGATAATAATTGTGAAGCCTTTGGCACATAGAAAGATCTATATAAATGTTAGCTTTCATTGTTACTATTACTCGGATTATTGTTGTTTCCTTTTTTTTCAGTTGTGTCCAACCCTTTGTGACACCTTTTGGGGTTTTCTTGGCAAAGATACTGGAGTGTTATTCTGTTTCTTTCTCCAGCTCATTTTACAAATGAGGAAACTGAGGCAAAGTTAAGTGACTTACCCAGGGTCACACAGCTAGTGAGTGTCTGAGGAAGGTTTGAAATCAGGAAGACAAGTTTTTCTAACTCCAGGTCTGAGGCTTTATCCAATTCACCATCCAGCTGCCTATTATTATCATCATTATTTCAGTGTAATTCAATCCAACAATTATTTATGACACCTTCTATGTGCAAAGCACTGTGTTAGTCACTGGGGCACAAAGCAAGATGCAAAGTCTCTGCTTCCAAGCATCTTACATTGTCTTGAGGGTTGTCTGAGGGGTCTGGGGGAATAAAACATTTATATAATTAAGTAAATATGATCTAATTTAATGAAATAAAGAATGCTAATAAATTGAATGATAAGGGAATACTTCTTTTAGGAGATGTCACTTGATCTGAGCATCCTAAATGTCCTTCCTAAAAGGCGGAGTCCAGAACTGAACACAATACCTCATATTCCAGTACCTATTGGACTAGAGGACCAGTGAGATCCTTCCTAGGGATGAGCATTTTCCTTTTCCCCCACCTCAGTAATTACTGAGCTCCTCACTTCTTGACTGGATTAATCAGAGGCAGCTAGATATCACAATGGATAGAGCACCCGACATGGGGTCAAGAACCCAGTTTAGCTCACACCTCAGACACTTACCAGCTCTACTATCCTGGGCAGGCTTCTTTTGTGTACCTCACTTTCCTCATCTGTAAAGTGGTAATAAAATAGCACCTATCTTTCAGGATTATTAAGAGGATCAACTGAAATAAAATTTGTTAAACATTTTTAAAACCTTGAAGTATTACTAAATACTAACTATTATTATTATGAATTCAGAAATATTCTGACCAGGGGACTATCACTTTAGTGTTCTTGGTCACTGTTCTATTTTTAATGTACCCCAAGACTGCATTACTGTTCTCAATGGCCATAGAGACGTACTGAGCTTGTGGTCTGCTAAAACCCACAGGTTTTTATTCAGATGAGTCATTGACCAGCCATGTCATCCCTATCTTTTTTCTTGTGACATTGACATTTTGAGTCCAAGTGTAAGGCTTTTCATTTATCAATGAGAGCTGTCATGGTGTATTGAGAACGGAGAGCCAGGGGAATGGGCTCAGATCTGCCTCTCCCATGTCTGGGCTCTGTGACCCTGGACTCTCAATACTCTAAGATTTGGAGGTGTTCAGCCCAGCATTGTACCATATCCAGGTTTGTTTGTCTTTGGTTCCTGATTCTGGCCTTCCTGGTGTGGGGTCAGTTTTAGAAGGGTACTATTGGGCTCTTTATCAAAGTCACTGATAAAAAGACTAAGCCTGGACCAAATACTCTGGTCCCATTGTCTCACCAGGGTGTCACTGCTCCATCCATTTTCATCCAAGAAAGGAAGATTGTCAAAAGAATGTAATCCTCGGGCTATTTTGGAATTCTCTGAGAAAAATAATATAACTGAAAACTGGGTTTTTTTTGTTTTTTTGAGGGGGGTGGTGGTGGCAGATTCAGGGCTTCTCTGAAAGAGGAGGTGGTGCAGACTGCTGGTGCTGCTCATCCTGCCATGTCATGGAAGCTTCCTCCTTCCATTCTGTCAGATTCGGGCTGTTCCATTCACTGTGCATTCTTGACAGAGGAAATGCTGATTCATGGCTATGGGTTGGAGGAAACTTTTTTCAAGAGGGTAGAAACAAACCCAAGATGCTGCTGACTTCCTCCCCTGCTAGCTTCTGTTGTCTCCTCTGGCTCAGAGTCTATGTTGTGGGATGAGTCTGGTGAGAAAGAAGTAAAGACAAGGAAGGGGGGTGGACTCCAGAGCAAAGAGGCCTCAGTTTGAACCCTAACTTTGACCAGCTGTATGATACATGGCAAGTGACTTCTGAGTCTCACTTTTCTTCATCTATAAAAGGAGTTGATTATATATATATATATATATACATATATGTACACACACAACACACACACACACACACACACATATATGCTACTTCACACAGAGTGTTATTTGAGAGGAAACCACTTTGTAACCTTTACAGGATTATATCGCCATGAGTGACAATAACAACATTTAACTAGGCCTTTGTTGCCTTTTTCTGAACTTGAACCCATGGTGGGTCCAACTGGCCAGAGCCTTCAGTCTTGATCAACTCAACAAGCATACATGAGGTGCCTAATTTGCGCTAGAATACCTGAAGACAAAAATAAAACAGACCCGGCCTTCAAGGACTTTACTGTCTATTAGTAGCTTTGACCAGAGCTCCAGTATGTTTGTAGGTGACTCAGTTGTTTAGGGGATGATGCTAATGATGTTCAGATCCTCACCTCTTGTCCCACAGGGCTCAGTTGTCTTAGTTTCTTCCTTCCCTGGCTGTCAATCACATCTTGACTAGTTACCCATCACCTACATGTAACACCATTGTTCTGGAGGGAGGGATACAGCATTTCTTGAAGTATACTGTTCTGTGTTTAGACAGCTTGAATTTTTAGGGTGTTTGACCTGACATCAAGCCTAAATTGGAATTTTTGTTTTCCTTTTCTCCTAGTGACTCCTGGTTCTGTTCTCGGAGGCCAAGCTAAACAATTCTGAGCTAATTTTGAGAAGAGGTTACTCCCTTCCTATGAGGTAGAGATGAAAGAGAATCAGAAGACAGATAAATTAAAAATACAGGCAAACCATACATCTGGGAAGGACCAATATGACCTAGAGAGAAGTTGAAATTACACATTTTATTTATTAACATTCAATCAAGCAAGCACTGATTAAGTGCCTACTGGTTAGGTGCCAGGCACTGTGCTAAGCACTAAGAAAGGCCAAACCAAACAAGTCCTTGCCCTCTAGGAGCTCACATTTTGGTGGGTGAGGCAGCCAATAACTCATATATGGAAGATGGAAGGTAATCTAACAGGGAAGTGACTAACAGTGGGGTGGACCAGGAAAGCGTCTCCTGCAGAAGGGAGAAATTTAACTTGAGTCTTTTTAATTTTGAAAATTCAATTTTATTTTAATTTTAGTTCCAAGTTCTCTCCCTTCTCTCTCCCTTTCCCCCACCCATTAGGAACTCATTATAAATATGTAGAGTCATGCAAAATAAGTTTCTTCATTAGCCATAGAGAGATGGAAAGACATATAGACACACAGAGAGAAACAGGCACAGAGAGACAGAAATGGTGGGGGAAGGGGGAGAAAGAAGCAGAAAGAAAAGAACAAAATATATTTTTAACTGTACGTTTGAGTCTATTGTTTGTCTAGAGGTGAATAGTATATTTCATCATGAGTCCTTTGGAATTGTGATTGGTCATTGTGTTGATTGTCTTTCACAGTTGATTATCCTTATATTTCTGTTATTGTCTGATGTTCCCCTGGTTCTGCTCATTTCACTTTTTACCCACTCATATAAGTGTTCTCAGTTTTTCTCCCCTGAAACCATTTGTTTCATTTTTAAAAATTTTTTATGTTTCATTTTTTAAATAGCAAAACAGTATTCCAGCACATTCATATGCCATAACTTGTTCAGCCATCCCCCAATTGATCAACAGCCACTCAATTTCCAGTTCTTTGTCACCATAAAAATAGCTGCCATAAATTTATTTTATGGGTCTTTTCCCTCTTTCTTTGACTTCTTTGGAGTATAGACCCAATAGTGATATTGCTGGGTCAAAGGGTAGGTACAGTTTGATAACTTTTAAGGCATAGTTACAAATTGCTTTCCATAATGACTGCACCAGTTAACAGCTCCACCAACAGTGCATTAGTGTACCTGTTTTCCCACAGCCCATCCAGCATTTGACATTTTCCTTTTATGTCATATTAGGTAATCTGATGTGTGAGGTAGTACCTTACAGTTGTTTTAATTTGTGTTTCTCTAAATGTTAATCATATAAAGCATATTTTTTTTCTTTTGGGCATTGATAGCTTGAATTTCTTCTTCTGAAAACTGCCTGTTCATATCCTTTGACCATTTATCAACTGGAGAATTTAACTGACTCTTGAAGGAAGACGAGGAAGTCAGGAGATGAGGAAAGATGATATTATGAGCATGGAGGACAATTGGTGAAAAGCAGGGAGCTGGAAGATGGAATGTTATGTGCAACAAACTCTAAGAAGGCCAGTTGTCACTGAATCACCATATTTGGAGGTGGGAAAGGAATAAGAGGACTACAAATTTAGGAAGGTACCAGGTCACTGAGAGTTTTAAAAGCCAGGTAGAGGATTTTGTATTCAATCCTGGAGGTATTTCATCCAGGGAGTCACTGGAGTTGATGGAGTAAAGGGATGACATGACTTTAGGAGAATTGCTTTGGTAGCTGAAAAAGATGAATTGGGATTGGGAGAGACTTGGGAGATACTGAGACAAACCAGTATTCTATTGCAGTAGTACGGTTGTGAAGTGAAGGAGGCCTGAAGTAGAATTGTGCATGGCATGAGAGGAGAGAAGGAGGGCATATTGAAGAAAGTTTGTAAAGGTAGAAATGGCAGGACTCGGCAACTGATTGGATATGGGGGCAAGTAAGAGTTGTAAATGACATTGGGTTTTGAACCCAGGTGACTTGGGATGATTGGTGATGCTCTTGACTCTAATACGGAAGCTGCAAAGAGGGAAGGGCTTGGGGAGTTCTAACTGGTTGTCCATCAATTAGACATGTTGAGTTAGAAAAGTCTACAAGATATGCAGCTTGAAAAGTCCAAGAGACAGTGGGAAATTCAAGACTGGAGTTTGGGAGAGACCTTAGGGCAGGATGCACAAATCTGGAATCATTTGACGAGCTGACAGTTGAATCCATGAGAGCTAAAGATATCACCAAATTAAATAATACAGTGGGAGAAGAAAAGTGAGCCCAGGACTGAGCCTCGAAGGACATCCCTACTGGGGCCAAACTAGATGAGGATCCAGTCAAGGAGACTGAGGAGTGCTCAGATTGCTAGGAGAAAGACCAGGAGAGAACAGTGTCTTAGAACTCTAGGGAGGAAAAATATTAAAGAAAATAAGAGGCAAAACTATTAGAATTAGGGAACCATTGGTTAGGAAATAAATAGTCCCTATCTTAAACTTAAACTTTATTTTTTCAATCAATGAAAATCCTCTTTCCCCCTTACACATCTCCCCTTTGAGGAAGAAAGAAAAATAAAACCCTTATTAAAAACACATATACTCCAGAAAAACAAATGCCCACATTATCCATGTCCAAAAAGCTATTTGCTTCAATCTGTCTCTGAGTCCATCATCTTTCTAGCCAGAGGTGGGTAGTATGCTTGATTAGGAGTCCTATAAAAATGTGGATGGTCATTTAGTTGATCAGTCCTAAACTCTTTCAAAGTTGTTTGTCTTTACAATAATATTAGTATTGTAGAAATTACTCGTCCTCTCTGTTCACTCTGCATCAGTACATACAATTCTTCCCAGGTTTTTCTGAAACCACCTCCCTTGTCATTTTTTATGGCATAATAGTTTTTTTTTAATCACATTTTTATACGACAATTTACTTAACTATTTGCCAATTGATGTACATGACCTCTGTTTTCAATTCTTGTTACCACAGAAAGAGTTATCATAAATATTATTTTACAGGTAGGTCCTTTTCCTTTTCCTCTGATCTCTTTGGAGCATAGACTTAATATTGATATTGCTGAAATGACTAATACAGCAATATATTTTGCATAAATGAACATGTATAACCTATGTCAAATTGCTTACTGTCCCAGGGAAGAAGGAAGTGACACCAAGGAGAAAGAAAATTTGGAATTCAGTTTAAAAAAATGTATGTTAAAATTGTCTTTCATATAACTGGGAAAATAAAGTATTATTTAAAACATTGGTTAAATCAGTTCACAAATCCAGCAACAGTGCATTAGTGTTCCATTTTTTCCCCATCCTCTCCCACATTTATCATTTTCCTGTTTTGTCATTTTAGCCAATCTGACTGGAGAGATGTGTTACCTCAGAGTTGTTTTGATTTGCATTTCTCTAATCAATAGTAATTTAGAGCATTTTTTCACATGCTTATAGATAGCTTAAATTTCTTCCTCTGAACTGCCTGTTCATATCCTTTAACCATTTATCAATTGGGGTGGAATTTTCTGGATAAAGGAACAATAAAGTTGGATGTGGACAGTACCAACTAGGGTTCTGAGGGGAATGGGTACTATGCTGTATGAGGAAAGTTTGAAGGAAATGGGGGTGCTTAATGTGGAACAGAGAAGCTTTGGGTAGGGCGTGATAGTAGTGATAATGCATTTGGAATAACTTTTGTTGAAGAGGAAACAGATTTATTCTACCTGGCTCCAGAACATGAAATAGAAAGCAAAGGGTTTCTTGCAGAGAGACAAGGTTTGTCTTGTTTGAAGGAATTTCAGGCATTTCCCCTCTCTTGAGGTCTTCAAGCTAAGACTGGACAGCCTTTTCTTGGTGATGTTGTGGGGAGCTGGGGGATCCTTTAGGTCTGGTTCGGCCTAAATGGTCTCTGGTGTCTAGTCCAGCTAAGAGATTCTGTGAAATTGTTTAGAATACCAAGTATGGCTTGTACAGCAAAGAAGGTGATTTTCTTGGCTTGGCATGGCCTGAGTATACCTGGGCCAGGTGTGAATGGAACTGAGGGGTCTCAGTTGGACATGATGGGACACCAGGGGTATCAGGAACCTGGGAAAAATGAAGAACAATACTAACACAAGCACAGAAAGATGGAGACCAAGATAGTCAAAAGCCTTCAAAAGAACCTGGAAGGGAAGAGCTGGGTGAAAATCATCTCAAAAGATGGAAGAGACTTAAAAAACCATATAGTCCATGCCCCCATATTACAGATGGGGAAACTGAGGCTCAAAGAGACAGTGCCCAATTTCACACAGGTCTTAAGTGCTTGAGGTGGGGATTGAGAGGCAATTGGGTGAGAATCTAGTGGGATAGAGGGCTAGACTTAGGAAGCTTGGCCCAAGGTCAAACCCTAACTTAGAAACTTACTAGCTATGTGACTGTGGGGAAGTTAATGGATCTCTCTGAGCCTTAATTTCTTCATCTATAAATTGAGAATAGCCATGGTGTCTAAACCAAAGTGTTGTGTGTATGTATGCATGTATGAATGCATGCCTAGTCAAGCGTTCCGAAAACGAGATAATAGATGCTGAGTGCCTTGCAAACCCTGATGAGGTACCTCCTTCTTGGCTCCCGTGAGTGATCGATGAACACCGCAAGATGACTCACTGGTCACTTTCCCCAAGCAGGGAGTGGGGATGCTTTGACTCCTCCTATTAGCAGGATGAGTAGTAGGAAGAGTTTGTCTCAATGATGCCCCAAGTAGCCCAAAAATGCAACTTCAAGGAATTGTTTTTTGGTTTTTTTTTCCTGCCCTCTGCCTCTGTCCCAGATGGTGAACAACACCCACCATTTTCCTCAAGGGAAGCTTGGGAGGATTTTCATAGTTGTAGTAAGTCTGACACATTAGGGAGCTTAGCTCACATTTCTATGGCATTTAGGGATTTGAGAGTCTCTACACACACTATCTCATTTCATCCTCTCAACAGCCTGGGAGGCTGGCGACATCACTGCTCTCATTCTGCAGAGGAAGGAATTGTGGTGCCGACGATCTAAGGGATTTGCCCAGAATCTCCCAGATAATCAGCATCTCCAGCAAGATTCAAACCCAGGCCTTCCTAACCGGGCCAGCACTCTGCTCAGACTGAAGTTCTATCATCTGTCATGAGAAGCCAAAATGGAATCATCCAGAAAAGGAGATGGGGCCCAGGGCAGCCTGGGAGATGGGAGGGCCTGCTAAGCCTGTGCCTTCAAGCTGAGGGAGGGGCTCCAGGCCATGTTTCCCAATCTGTCTTTGGACAGTAAAATCTCTTGTGGGAGCTCTGTCATTCATACTCGACATCTTCGCCTGCTGGGAGAGGTGCCTTTTCTGGATGGCCCTGGGCCTTGGGGCCATCCATACTTTTTATGTGGAGAAGTTAAACCAACTGTAGGTCCCCTTCCCACCACACTGACCAGGCTACCACACCCACTGCCACATGCCCCTTCAAGGCTTGACCCCCAACTTACAAACTGGAACATGGCAGGTGCCAGGCAGGTGAGTGAGTGCCTCTGGGGCCAGCCTCTGCCCTTCAGAGCCTGGTGGCACAAAGCCCTCCTTTACCTGGGGCAGCAGCTCTCCTGCAACTGGTACTGACCTGAGGTTTCCCTAATGGGGCAAGCAATTCACAGAAGAGACAAAGCCTGCCCTTTTCAGATACCACTCCTGCCCCCAACCTAGACTGCTTGGCTTTTTGGTGGTTCTTTCCTCTACTTCCCTTGAGTCTTCAGCTGACACCTGTCACCTGTCTCTGTCCTCCCTGTCTACATGAGGTACTTGTTCCTCTCTTTGCTTTCTTTAAAATGATCACTAACTGTTATCTGAGTACAACAGCTTGTTGGTCAGAAATGTTCTTCCATGTTCGCCTGAGAAAGTTGGGAGACATCACCATGAACAAAGTCCCAGACACCTCTAAAGGGGGTGCTGATGGCTGCTGCCGCCAAGCCCAGGGCCCGGCCAAAGTCATTTCCTTCCTTCCTCCCTTAGGCAGTGGTATACAAAACTCTCGCCAGTTCTCAGAAGCAAGCACCCTGGCCAGATGCTCTGCCTTTCTGGGTACATGAAGCTATTTCTACCCCTTCACCTGACCTTACCTGCCCAGGCAGGGGGACCAGAAAACGGTCACAGGTGACTTGAACCACCCTGGTCCTATCTTAAAGCCCCAAGAGGGTTGAAAGAATATGGAGGCATAAATCCATAAGTATCTTAGGCCTTTGCCAAGTGGGGTTATATATCTGTATGTCTGCATCTGTATCTATGCCTTTACCTCTTAATATCCATATTTATATCTTTATTAACGTCTTCTTATCTCTGTCTTGACCTATATTTCTCTGTATCTCTTAGAAATCTATCAAATAAATAGATAACAGATGGGTGCATAGGTGAATGGATAAATAGGTAGATGGATAGATGGATAGATAGATGGAGGGAAGGAGAAAAAGATGGATAGATAGGTACATGGATGGGTAGATAGAAGGATAGGTGAATAGATAGATGATGGATGGATAGATAGGTTTGTCCACTCCAGTGATTTCATTGGAATAAGGAACTCCCAGTGAGGAAACTTTATGCTATACTAAACTCCCAGAAGATAGAGATTGGCTTTTATTTTATTTTATTTTATTTTTTTATTTTTAAGCTTTGTATCCACAGTGCCTAGGGCAAGGTCTTGTATACACTATGCACTTAATAAATGCTTGTTAAATTGAATCCTTAGGACAAATCATCAACACCTGAATGAGATGTGGGCCCAGATTCTCTCCCCAAAAAAAACAAGCCTGGGGATCTCTGATAGCCTGGGGATGGAGATGACTGTTTGAAAGGAGAAAAGAGGATGAATGAGTCAAAGGCTGTGAGAATTGACAGTCAGTTGGATATGGGGGTGGAGGGAGAGGGAGAAATCAAATCTGAGGGAAAATTTGGGGGCCCGGAAGAATGGCAGTGCCCTCAACAGAAATTAGATACATGGAGAGGGGCAGCTAGGTGGCACAGTGAATAGAGCACAGGCCCTGAAGTCAGGAGGACCTGAGTTCATATCTGACCTCAGACACTTAACACTTACTAGCTCTGTGACCTTGGACAAGTCACTTAACCCCAATTGCCCTCCAAAAAGCAAACAAAACAAAACAAAACATGAGAATAGGCAGGTTTGAGGTATGTGATAATGAATTTCAGTGTGGCATATTGAGTTTGAGATGTCTATGAGGCAGCCAGGTAGAGATGGGTAGTCCAAAATGTGTCCTGGGAGTTCAAGAGAAAGTCTAGGGCTAGATAAATAGTTTTGGAAGCCATCAATACAGAAATAATAACTGGACCTCCAGGTAGAGAAGAGAAGGTCCCTGGCTCAGGGACATAATTTTTTTATTTACTTTCTCACCATTTCTAATGGGTTTTGTTTTGTTTTGTGGTTTTTTTGCCTTTTTTTTTTTTTGGAGGGGGGAAGGTAAGACAATTGGGGTTAAGTGACTTGCCCAAGTTCACACAGCTAGTGTGTGTGTGTGTGTGTGTGTGTGTGTGTGTGTGTGTGTGTGTATGTGTGTGTGTAAGTGTCTGAGACCAGATTTGAACTCAGGTCCTCCTGACTCCAGGGCCAGTGCTTGGGGGATATCCATAGGTAGAGGGTAGGAGTGGTTCTTGGAGGGGTGGCAATATGAGTTATTCATTAGCCTTATAGTGAGAGTAGGGCATGAGCAATGGACAGCATCTAGAAGTCTAAAGGAAGGTCCTGGTGTGTTGGGTGACACCACATGGAGGATTTAGGAGAGGATGTGGACCAGACTGGTTCACCCAAAGCTGAGCAGGAATGGATGGACTGGGCTCTGTACAATTAGAAAGATACCCACATGGAAGAGGTGACAGACCCATGGAGGTCTGATAGCATCCCTGCAACGCAACACAGTCCTTTTTATCTAGTAGATACTTAATAAATGTTTCTGAGCTTCATTGAATTGAGCTGGATGAATGAGTCAGCAAAGGACATGAGGTGTAATGGTCTGATGAGTACATGGAAAATGAGAAGAGGGCCATGCTATGGAAGCCCAGGCTGACCTCTTGGGGATCCTGTTACTGTGTGCCGGTGAGACCACTAAAGATGAGGGGTGGTCAACAGTGCTAAAAACCACAGAGATATCGAGGTTGGAAAATGAGAAAAGGCTCTTGGGGGGAGCAGTGAAGAGAAAGAGCAGCTTCGTTTTGTTTTGAAATGTTGTTGATGCTTTTGATATTGGGGCATGTTCATTTCCAAACCCCTCCCTCCTAGTGAGCCTTCCCTTGTACCAAAGAGAAACAAAACAAAAAACAAAACAATTCAGTGAAACCAAGCAACCAGCAGCTCACATTCCACACCCACAGGCGAAGAAGAGAGATGCATTTCTTCTTTTCTCTGGGGCCCTTTGGGTCTTTATAATTAGGCAGGCAGAGTTTCATTCTATGGGTTCCCCCTCCCCGTTTACATCAGTGTAGTTATTTATCAGTTCAACTTACTTTGCTCTGCTCGATTCATATAATCCCATTTCCCTTTTCCCACCAGTTGCATGCACTGCATGAGGGCTGCTGAGTTTCAGACTTTCCCATCATGCCCTGATTTCTAGCCTCCTTTTGTGTGGTGCCCTTTCTCATTAGATTGTAAGCTCCTTGAGGGCAGGGGCTGTCTTTACTTTTATTTGTATCACCACTTGTGCACAGGGCTTGGCCCATAGTAGGTAGATGATAAATATTTATTGACTTTTGACTGCATTTCTCAGGATTCCTCAAGTTCACTGAGAGAACTCTGTTTGGAACGAAGAAGATCTGAATTTAGGATTTGTCTCCGATGCGTGTTTCTTATGGGACTCGACCCAATTCACTTAACTATTTAATGCTCTAATTCCCAAAGATCATACGTTTCGGAGTGTGTTAACCCCGCTAGCAGAGAAGATTCCCTCGTCTAGGGTTTCCCTGCCAGTGAGAGCAGACGCCATTCTAATCTACATATTCAGCCTGCAATTACT
Source organism: Gymnobelideus leadbeateri (assembly GCA_011680675.1). Lineage (NCBI taxonomy): Eukaryota > Metazoa > Chordata > Mammalia > Diprotodontia > Petauridae > Gymnobelideus > Gymnobelideus leadbeateri. Next base: position 33,572 of record WOXC01001521.1, read on the forward strand.
AACCTTTCGCCAGTTTATGAGCCCCTTTCTCTGCCCCTACCCCCACCAGTTCTTTTCAATAGGGAAAAAGGACTGCCAGCAATATGTTACAGGGAATGAAGTCTTTCTGAGTCTGACATCAAATGATATGGACATTTTTTAGTTATCATTTTTTTAGCACAATTCCAAAATGTTTTCCAGAATGGTTGAACCAATGGATGGACCACAGCTCCATCAATAATGTATCGATTATTTGTCTTCCCACCACCCCACCCCACCCCCATTGCCTATTTCCATTTTTTGTTATCATCTACACCTTGATGAATGTCAGGCGAAACCTCAGAGCTGTTTTGATTGGCATTTCTCTCTTTACAAGGGTTTGGCACAGCTCTTCTCATAGTTATTAATGGTTTGCAATTCTTCTTTTGAGAGAGATATTTGTTCATATCCTCTGACTGAAAGAGCAGTTTTGGATGAGTGGTGGGCTTTGGAGCCAGCATGCCAGGGGCTGGGTATAAGGACACAGATGACGACCAGTGCCGATGACTCTTTCTGGCAGCCTGGAGCTCCTTCAGAGCACAGGCTTTCTTGACTTCTTATCCCCCATGTTCAACATAGTGCTTTGCATAGAGGATGAATGAATACTTGTTGTCTTGGCTTGAGGAAAAGAAGACATACAAAACCATAGCATTTGGGGATGGCAGAGCCAAGTGAAGAAGTTTTAAATAGGGGGCAGGTGTGAACATGTTCATAGGCAGAGGGGAGAGGGAATGGGAGGGAAGCTGGTAGATAGGAAAAGACTGAAGATCTTTTAAGAGGAGTTTAAAGAAGAAGAAAAAGAAAGATGACTGACTGACTGAAGGAAAAAAAAGTATTTATTATGGACTACTGGGCACTGGAAAAACAAAGTTAAAAGTGAGACTATCCTGCCCTCAAGGAACTGATATTTTAAACAGTGTAGACAATATCCATAAGCAGGTAAAGGCCAGAGGAGGTAGTTTTGTTTGTTGAGTTCTGGAGACTGTAAGCAGCACTTAACATGTCAGGCTTAACTTGTCATGCCTTATCTAGAAGAAATTATAGAATTAATTTAAAAAATAGATCTTATTGGTAATTTTTGTTTTTATATTGTCTATTTTCAACTGTTTCTCTTCTTTTCCCCTACTAGAGAAATGTCCCTAATAATAATAATAATTATATATATATGTATATATATATTATATATATATGTATATATATATATATATATATATATATATATATATATATATATATATATGAGGAAGAGAAGAAAAAAAATTGGCAAAAACAACAAAAATGTCCACAATTTCGGACTTTATCAGGACTATTCCTCAGTCGTGTACTTCTACCTCTGGAAAAGAGGAGAGGAAAGGATCTCTTCATTTCTCCTCTTTGGGGCCAAACTTTGGTATTATATTTCACCACATTGACTTTTGATTGTCTTCTGGTGGTTATGTTAAATTGGTTGTGTTCAGTCATTTCAGTCCTGTCTGACTCTTTGTGACCCCACTTGGGGTTTTCTTGGCAAAGATACCAGAGGACTTTGCCATTTCCTTCTCCGGCTCATTTTACAGAGGAGGAAACTGAGGCAAACAGAGTTCAGTGACTTGCTTGGGATCACACAACTCACATGTGGCTGAGGTCAGATTTGAACTCCGGGAGAGAAAAGTCTTCCTACTTTCTGGCCTGGCGCTCTATGCACTGTGGTACCACCTAGCAGTCTGACCTTGGTTGTAGTTCTGTCTATTGTTTTCCTGACTGCTTCCTTCCCTTTGCATTCATTCATATAAGTCTTCTCAAGTTCCTATGGGTCTCTTCATGTCCACATCGGATGGCGTTTTCTCGGTCCTCACTCTTCTCAGCCTGACTAACCAATGATTCTGGCCTCCTGGCTGTGCCACAAATGACTCTCCATCTCTTGACTCTGGCCATTTTCTCTGGCTGTTCCTTATACTTCCCTCACCTCTACTAAGGGCCTTCCCTGTCTTCATTTAAGTCCCAACTATAATCCCACCTTCCACAGGAAGCCTTTCCTAAATCTTAATTCTAGAACTTTCCTTCTGTTATCTCCTATTTATACTGTATTTAAGCTTATTTGTATATATTTGTTTGCATGTTGTTTCTATTAGATTGTAAGCTCCTTGAGGGCAGGGACTGTTTTTACCTCTTTTTGAATCTCCACCGTTTAAAACAGTGTTTTAAAGCACATAGTAGGTACTTAATAAATGTTTATTGATGGATCAATTGATTATCTGCTGAATTCAGTCCTGGGATCACTTCTTCCTGGACAGTCTCTCATAGAGCTTTTCATTCCCCTCTTTCCTCCTACCACTCACTTGGCTACCATCTTCAAGACCCTCTTCACCTTTCATTTCAATCATTGCAATGGCTTCCTAATTTGTCCCCTGCCTCAAGAATTCCTGATGATTGGCAATTTTAAATGCTGCCACCAAAGTAACTTTCCTTAAATATAGATCTTGCATGTGACTTTTTGATTCAAGTGATTCCAGTGGCCTTTTATTTGCCTTGAGGATCAAATAAGGCATGCACAGTCTGGTGCTGCCTCCTCTTTACAGCCTCATTGGATGTTACTCTGGGGTCGTCTCACTGCTCCTCACAGCTGGCACTCCATCTCCCGTCTCCATTGTCTATACTAGTCATCCTCCATGCCTGGAATGGAGCCAGTAAGTGGTGAAGGCTAGATTTGACCTAGAGTCTTCCTGATTTCGAGTCCCTTGGGTCCCCTGGGCTACCAAGGTACCTCCATTTTATCTGCTGACTGCTCAGGCTTTGTTGTTTCTTACTTCATGAGCAATGGGGTTTTTTTGTTTGTTTGTTTAATTTGTTTGTTTTGTTGTTTTTTTTAGCAAATCACTAAGCCACGGGCATCTATTTTGCTTCTGCTATTTTGTTTTGCAACCACAAAAAGTGCTGCTACAAATATTTTGTTACACATAGAGCCTTTCTTTCTGACAGTGAGCCCTTTTGGGCACAGCCTGACAATGGAACCTTGGGGTCAAAGTGTATTTGCACCATTCCAAATTGCTTTCTGGAAGTTTTGCTCCAACGCTCTTTTTTCACCCACAATGAGTCAGTGTGCCTCTCCTTCCACTATGCTGATAACATGGACATTCTCATCCTTGGTCAACCTCGCCAATTGGCTTGGTGGGAGGCACAACTTCAGAGTGGTTTTCATTTGCAGTTCTCTCATTCCTAGTGATTTGGAGCAGTCTTTCATAGCATCATTAATGTTTGGTCATTCTTTTGAGAACCATTTATTACTATTTGTGATCATTTCTCTATTGGGGATTTAGGTCAGCTGTGTTTCTGTGAATTACATAGAGATCTTGGATCAAACCTTCACTGGGTGATATTTGATATAAACATTCTCCACCCCCCCCCAACAGCCTCTCTTAATCTTTACATGTTAATTTTGTTTCTGCAAGACCTTTTTTCATTTGCGCGTGATCTAGGGAGTTAGTTATTCTTTTAGAATTAACCCGAATTCCTCAGTTGTACCAGAGGCTATTTTTTTTTAACCCAGGGCTGTAAAGATCAATAGTCTTCTTTTGTTTTTTATGGTGAGATTGTAAAATTCAGATCCTATATCTATTTTGAATTTGTTGTGCAATTTGGTGGTATATAATATGTTGGTCTGTGGTGAATTTCTGCCATGCTGCTTTCTCAGTGTCCCAGCAGTTCTTAACAAAAGGGGAGTTCTTGTCTAGGTAATTGTATCCCTAGCACTGATAATACCAAGAAACCCAGGGCAGTGGGCTAGAAGGGGTGTGGACCAGATAAGTAGAGTGCACTCATTCACCAACCAGGATTGCTCTCCTAGAGTCAGGACAGGGTTCCAAACTTGAGCAAATGAACTCTCCCAGCAAGGGGGCTGATTTGTACACAACCTTCCCCTCTCTTTTCTCTTTGTCTTCAAGCTTTGAAGTTTTGGGTGGATTTGAAGGCCAGAGCTGATTCAGCCAGTCAGGCAGTCAGTCAATCAATACACATTGGTTTTTCCCTTGTATGTGCCAAGCACTGTGCTGAGTACAGAGGATACAAAGATGGGCCAGACTTTTCTAGAGTGAATTCACAGGAATCCTACTTACAAACTTGCCACACTGCCAATTATTTCTTTTTTCTTTTCTTTTCCCTGAATAAAATTTGCAAAGAGGTGAATTTACATTGGCTATAAAGGAGAAACAGATGTTTGTTGACTGACTAGTCAACTGGCTGTCTGCCTGAAAAGCTCTACTCAGGAAAGACAATGACCAGCATTTTCTGACCCTGGTTTTTACATTTGAGAGTGGATGGTCTCACATGTCCCAGAGGCCTTTTTTTTTTTTTTTCCATTATCCAGTTTCCAGGGACGGGAAGGTCTCTGGCAGGCCTGAGATTCTGGGAGCCTGTGATAGTGCTTCACCCTAGAAGAGAGGATGGGGGGAGCATGATGGAGTTGGCCATGGCCCTTAGGGCAGGGCCAGGCCCAGAGGAAGTGCTTCATCAAGTCTTCCTGATGTGACTGTAATAGGAAGGATCTGGACTCACTGAACCTTCAGGTCTCTTCCAGCTCTGTTCCCTCTGAACCCCAAAGCCTTTGCAATGGGAGAAGGGGGGTGGAAGAAGAATTGGGCCCAGAGCTCATTCTTGCACAAAGGATTGGAGAGGGGACCCTAACGGGGTTTTCTTTCCTCTGGACTCTGACTGTCCCATCACACTGCCCCCCCCCGTAGCACAGAGTACACTGCAGTCATACTTGCCAACTCTTCTGGGATCTGGAGGGCAGTGCCATCCCAGGAAGAGTGGGTGGAAGGTTCACAAAGGCATCATTTGTCCATGTGTCAGTTGGGCTGACCCACAGCAGAACAGACAGTCATGGCAGCCAGGGAGCAGCCTATCCCAAGGCCGGTGGGTCACCTTGGGTGAGTATTCTGTTCAGGTAGGCATGAATTGGACTCCATGGTCTCTTGTGTTCCTCCCAGCTCTGAGATTCTGTGAGTAATTAAGCATCGATCAATGCTTTGTCAATATTGACCACAAAGTCAAGCCTCCTGCACAGACATAATGGGAAAAGGGCTGGCTTGGGAGTCAAATGACGTGCACTCAATACCTCTGTGTCCCTGGGCTAACCAATTCCTCTTAGCCGCACTTTCCTCACCTACAAAATGAAGGACTTGAACCCAATATCTGATGTTCCTTCACCCTGTGACTGTGATGGGAGGAAGGTCTCTTGCTCCTTTTGCCTGCACCTTGGTTTTTGGGATTCAGACTACCCAGTTGTAAAATGGACCCACCTTCTAGTGGGAAGGTCATTGGACTTAGAGAGATTTGGCTCCAAAACATGGCGGTGACACCTATTGGCAGTGTACCTCTGAGCTAGGCATTTCTTCTTTCAGGGACTTGGTTTCCTTCTCTCTAAAACAGGATAATAATACAATATCTACCTCAATAGTCTGTTGTCAGGGAAGCACTATGCAGATCAAAAAGTGCAGATCAACACAAGGGGGGAGAACTCCTGCCAATACTTCAAGGTCTTGAAGGAATTAAATTGAGCATGGAAGTGTCCAGCTGGTGCATTGGGAAGGACGGTGTGGTGGATTGGGTGCTGGGCTTAGATTTTGGGAGACCGGAGTTCCAATCCCGCCTCTGACATATCCCAGCAGTTTAAACAGAGGTAAGTCACATAATCTCTGTCAGCCTCAGTTTCCCCAGGTGTAAAGTTAGGGTATTAATATGTGTGGTGCTTTTTACACAGGGAAAACAATAATGTATGGAAAGGGTTTTGCAGCCTTGAAAGTCCTCTACCAATGTTAGTTATGATTTTTAATAATTAGAATCAGAAGCAGAGTGCTCCTCCTCCCGCCCCATTCACATTTCTGGGTTGGTTTTCTTCAGTGTCCCGACAAGAATGTCATAAACTCTGCCAGCAGCATTGTTCACTGTGAGCAAGTTTGCTGAGCTCTCTGTGGTTTGGAGGCCCTTGGAATTGTCAGGCCTGAGCTCATGGCATTTCCTGCTCTGGGTAAACAACGTCCTCTCTGCTCCTGTTTTGAGATCCCTGGGCAGAAAGCACTGAGGTGAGAGCTGGACGATTGTCATGGCTCTTTTCCCCTTTTTCAAGTACAATGTCAAAGATCCTCCAGGTGGAGAAAACAAAGAGATTGGGAGAATGAGTGGACTTTTAAGCATGCAAGGATGCTGAGCCCCATCCCACTGCTAATGTCAGAATGAGCCGGGCTCTTCCCAAGCAGCCCTCGTGGCCAGCTCGGGGATGCAGCTAGGCCTGCATCTTCCCTCCTCTGCCCTCTCCCCACAAACCCCAACTGGCCAAGACCTTGCCCTCTGGATGGCTGCTAGGAGGGGGCTCCAGCTGACAGGATGAGGATCTGGGCTGCATGTGCCTTTTCCCCCTGCCCCCACACACTCCATTGTGTGATTCTGTGTATGTTTTGTTAGAAGAGTTGTGGTTTGTGTGGTATACTTCCGGCCTCTGACATTTGTCACTGCTGCTGCTGCGTAATGAGATCGGGCCGAGATAAGAGAATTAAAAGCCAAGTGGCCTACATTGGCTGCCTCCAGTTAGGGCTCCCCTGCCCACCCATCATTCTCAAAGGAACCGGGAAGCTGAAATCAGTCGAGACAGAACAATGTCCAGAGGGCATGTCTCTGCCTTCAGAGAAGCAGAAAGGGCTGCTTTGGGACTGGGGGTGGTTATTACTTTAATATAAAGTAGAATATGGACTCATGAGCCACCCCAGCACCTTCAGACTGCCCTGGTAGTCAGCATAGGAGGACATAGCCAAGAGCTCTGAGGCACGGCACCACATTCAGGGAGTCTGGCTACATGGGACAAGTGGGGTGCTTTACTTAGAGATGAATCAGTGAACAGATGGCATCTTGTGGGTTATAAATGACAAGGGATCATGGGAAAATGTCTCTAGACATTCAAGGACTCAGGCCCCAGTGATTCTGGGTTCAGTTGTCAAAGTGCCAGCTCACTGCACACTCACACACTCTCACACACACTCACATGCACACACTAACACCGACACACACAGACTCAGTCACACATTCACACAGTCACACTCACACACAGTCAGTCACGCACGCGCACTCACACATACTAACATAGACACACTAACACACAGACATGCATACTCATAGACACATACACTCTTACACAGATATGCACACTCATACACACTCACACAGACATGCACGCTCACACACTCTCTCACACACACTCACACACACACACACACACACACACCATTTCCCTTCATGCTGCCTGAGTTCACTTGCGTATAAAATGCAGACTACATCTCTAATTCCAGAGCCTGTTATGGGCCTCACTTTACTACTTACTTTTAATATGTGATTTGGAATCTCAGTGTAATGGTCGATGAATGAAGGGGTACAACTTTCAGAGTTGGTCCATGCTGCACAAGGTGTTTCCTGATCCTCCCAGATGCTGGTGCCTTTTCTACATCGAGACAATCTCATATTGTGTGTGTGTGTGTGTGTGTGTGTGTGTGTGTGTGTGTGTGTGCATTTGCATACTTGTATACTTATTTAAATACAGATTCAATTCTCTCCCTCCCTCTCCCACAAAGAGAATAGAAGAAGCCAATAGAAGCCATCTTGGTTTTTCCTTTCTATCCCAGCACCGAGCCCATGGTACATAGGAGACCTTTTAAGAAGTAAAAATTTATTGCTCGATTGACTGCCAGGCTGTCCTGCTGGAAGCAGCTTGATGAGGGGTTAGTGGACCTCGAATCAGGAAGCTGAGTGAATAAATTGTTTTATTTCTCGCAGCCTCAGGGTTCTCCTCTGAACAGTTGGGGTAGCCTGTGGTTCCTAACTCACAGGGTTGTTGGGAGGCTAAAGGGGGGTTTCTCACATGCTTTGCAAACCTCAGAAGCTGCCTTGAGGTCCCCTAGGAGTATCTATTTATGGTTTAGGTGGCCAGTGCTGAGTGTTCCAGGAGGAATGACATGAGAGAGAGCTCCAGAACATTCTTGCCACCCTTTCTGAGGTCAGCTGCCCAGTCTGGCTGGCTTCTCAGCACCCTTCCTACATGGGGCCCCTTGTCTCCATCACACACTCACACATGCTTACATATGCACACATACACACAAACTCACACTCATGTGTGCATACACTAATGAGTGCATACATATGCACACACACAAACTCACATTCATGGGCACACACACATGAGTTAGTATGAACATTCTCTAGCTTACTGTTTTTGAAGTTAACAAACACTCATTAAACCCCTGACTATGTGTCAGGTGCCATAGTGAGTGGTAGAGATACAAATAAAGTAAAAAAACTCCCTGGTTTTTGGAAGATCAGAATCTCATGGGGGAAACGCCATGCAAATGGTGACATACAAACAAGGTCTATCCAGGACAAATTGGAGATAATCACAGAGGGAAGGACCCAGCATTAAGGAGCTTTGGGGAAAACTTCTTATCAAAAGTGGGCTTTTCCTTCAGACTTGAAGGAAGCCATAGAATCTAGGAGATGGAGATGGGGAGAGAGAGAGAATCCCAGGCATGCTGGGAAGCCAGTGAAAACCTAGAGCAGGGAGGTGGGGGAAGGGGGTGTGTTCTTATTCGAGAAACAAGAAGGCTCTTGTGTCTGAACCATAGAGTATGTGGAGGAGAGTCAAGTGTAAGAGACTGGAGAGAGGAAGGGGCCAGGCTAGGCAGAATCTAAAGGACAGAATTTGTATTTAGTCCCAGAGTTTACAGGGAGTAAATGCGGACATGAGACTTGGAAACAAATTGGATGCAGGGTAGGAAGGTGGTTGTAGAGTGCAGGAAGACACTGAGGTGGTGAGTCTGGGTGACTGGGAGGATGGCGGTGCCCTGGACAGTAATAGGAACTTATTGAGGAAAGACAATGAGTTCTGTTTGGGTCCTGCTGAAAGTGAAGTGCCTCTGGGACATCCAGTTGGAGGCACACCCAAAGGTGTGTGAGACTGGAGCTCAAAAGAAAGACGGGGACTAGATGTACGGAGCTGAGACTCATCTTCCTGGAGATGATGAGGCTGATGAGATCACCAAGCTTTAATACAGAGAGGGAGAAGAGTGAAGGACTCAGGATAAAGTCTTGGATGATTCCCACAGTGAGTGGGTATGACCTGGATGAACTAAAGAGTGATGAGACAGGTAGGAAAGAGCAACATTATGGAGAGTCAGACAGACGCAGAGAAACAGAATCCATGAGAAGATGATCAACAAAATCAAGACCATTCATTCTGGCAACATAGGAGAGATCAGTGATCAAGGCTTCTCTAGGAATTTCCCAGACAATTTGAATCTGAAAGCAGAATGGTAAAATGTCGATCTGACTTTCCAAAGTGAGCCATCGGTCTATGATGATAAACTCTAACAAGGAAGTTTTTGATCCTATCTGGAGAACATCCCATGTGATGGTCACAGAGGAAATAAAGTGAGAAAACTTTTAAAATAAATAACACTTGAGAAACAGTGTTTTCAAGCATTTGTACAAAGGGATGTCACAACTCTGATGTGGGGGGGGGGCATTTCCTTTCATGTCCCTCCCCCACCCCACTTTTCCTGTTTCCACTCCCTCCTTTTTGGTGCAATACAAATTGTAGCCCACCCCCTCCCAGATCAGAACAAAGATTCTCTCATCTAAAGGACCAACGCCGTCTGCTCGGGTCCTCTTTGATTCCTTTAAAAACTCTTTTCTATTTATTATTATGGATGTTGTTGTTTATATCCTGCTACAAATGAGGCTCATTTAACTCTTTGATGCTACAACAAAGGCCTTTCCAAGGCTCCAACTGTAGGGAGAGATGGAGTGAAGCCAAGTAAAGGGAGGGTCTAGCCATTGCCCCCAAAGGAGGGCATTTCCAACGACACAAGGAGAAGGCCAGAAACAACCGCACTTCACGTGCAAATAGAAAGAGAACAAAAAAATCAAGAAATTGTTCCAGACACAGCTGGGAAGACTACATTTACACACACAAACACACACACACACACACACACACACGCACATGCACAATGCCTCCTTCCACAATTCCACAGGGCATAGACAAGGAACCTAGTGGATGCTCAGCTGAAGATACGGTCACAAGGCACCCTTGTTTGAGGGCACTGCATTTGGACAGTCAGCCATTCTTGAACTCTAAGTAAGCTCCAGGCTGAACAGACCTTTTCTTAAGAGAAACAACAACAAAACAACTGGACACCTTAGCTGTGGTTTCCACCAGACAAGTGTTCAGCATATGAACTCTAGAAGCTGGATAGCAGTGGTATGGCCCCCAGGAGGAGAAGGGGTGAAGGCTTCAGTGTTTGATCATTAAAGAAATTGGGGATTGGATTGGGAAATACCTACCAGGAATGCTACACTAGTCAGTGCAGACAGGGTGAGTGGCTGTTAAGACCCAACTACAGAAGGCCCAGCTTCTGGTTTTCCCCAGTGTGAAAGGAGATGGTTCAGGATTTGGGACTTGGGGCAGGACTTCTCTCTCAGTTGGCCACCTAAGCGGGACATGTGCAGAAATAGCAGCTGACCCATCAAAGAACACTGGTGTCCAACAGACTGGGGATTAGAGTTAAGGTCAGAAGAAGAAAGCCTCAGACTGGGTGCAGGTGTGGCTAGTCGTCTGCCTGTGTTCTGGGGCATGAATGTGGGGGAGTGGGGGAGGTGTAGGGTTCCGGATTCCATGAACTTAGGTGAAAGTGAAGTGTGTGGGTTGGTTCATGGGAGGGTGCCAAACACCCGCTTGTCTGAGTGTGTGTCTGTGTACATGTGTACGTGCATACATGAGTTTGTGTGAGTAAGTGAGGCATGGGAGTGTGTATCTACAGGTGGCTAGCTCTGCTGCTTGAGCCTCTCAGCTGCAAGGCAGACACAGCTTGTGAGTTTGATCTCCATGTGTGTCTGCCGCTTTAATCTCTTCCAAGCCCTTGGGCAGAATGCCTGAACCCAGCCAGGCCACTCGAAGATGTGAACTCCTGGTCACAGAGGGTTCAGGTCATTTGGGGGGAGAGGGGTGGTTCATCAGGAAGCCTCCCCTTCCAATGAGGAAACAGCTCTGCTGGCTTGTCTTGGAGCAGGGTCAGGTGTCTGACTGCCCAGAAGACGATCTCTGTATAGACGGGAGCGCTGCAAGACATTGGGGATGAAACTGAAGTTGAAACTGAGTGTGGCCCACACTGATTTGTGGAGATGGGGTCTCATTGCCCCAAAGAGAATCTGTACCAATGCATTGTTGGACAGGTTCCCTTGGTGCAATTTTAAAATCAGCCTTTAGGTAGCACTTCACATGTGCTAGGGACACAAAGACACAAATGGAAGCTGGTCCCCTACCCTCTGGGAGTTTCTATTCTGCTGGGGGATCCAATGCATAGAGAGAGGAGTGAATACTAATGGGGGGCAGGGAGGGATGAAGGAAATCTTCCTGAAGGAGATGAGGAGGAGGTGAAGGGTTCCAGGAGTCATCTATTCAAGGGCAGGGATTCAAGACGCTGGGGTCAACCTAGACAAAAGCACAAAGTTTTGTGAGGCCAAATACTCAGTTCAGGAAACAGTAAAACAGGCAAGTCTAGCTGGACTCCAGTATACAGGAAGAGGAGTAATGTAGAATAAATCTGAAAAGGGAAATAAAAGCCAGACTATGATGGGCTTTCAATGTCAGGCTGGAAGGTTTGCATTTTATTCTAGAGGACATGGGGAGCTACTGAAGATTCTTCAGGAGAGAGAGTCCTGGGATTGCCTCACAGCTTTGTCTCTTACTACTCATTGCCTGTGTGACCTGGTATAGTTCATTCCCTTCTCTGGCTATTGATTCCCCTATTTACCAAATAAAAATGGTGCTAATAGAAGTCTTTTCCAATTCAGAAACCTCTATGGATGTTTGTTATGGACTCACAAAAACATAAAGGAAAAGAAACAAGATTAGGGAAAGGGAGAGGAAGTTTACAATGTGCCAGACTCCTCCCCCTTGCCTTCCCCCTGTTCTTTCCTTATTGGGACTTTTCCTGGTCCTCACCAAGGAGACAACACCTGACATTTCCTAGGGCTTATAGTGATCAACTCAGACCTACCACTGGTCCACAAGGGTGGCTTTCTAAATGGGAAATTCTAGACTTGTAGAGTCATTTTGCCAGATAAAATTCTACAGTGGGTGTTGAGAGGAAGAGAGGCCTAATGGTGAAAGTAATTCAAGAAACACGTTACCAAAGGTAAAAATGTCAGACAGACTCCTATGCTGGAGAGGGAAAGAAAGAAGAGAGAGAGAAAGAGACAGGGAGAGAGAGGATCCATGAGATGATGATCCACAAAGTCAACAGACCGCTAATGTCCCAAACTCCTATTTTCACTCCCATCCCCACTCACCTCTTTTGTCAGGCTTTGCCTTTCACTCACTTCCCTCCCTTGCCCCCCAGCCCCTTCTCACCACTCCTCACCTCTGTCCCCAAGCCACTGAATCTAAGTGCCCCTTGGCACTCCTTTCTGCCTCTGCTTCCCTTGCTCAGAGGTAGATGCTTTTGAGCAGGGCCTCAGTATTAATGACAACAGGCATTACCATCTGCTGCCTCCTCACGGGTATTCCTCCAGCCTTTGGGGCTGTGTCCTGGACTTCAAGCTGGTTTCACTTCCCCTGTTTCACTGAGAGAAGAGACCAAGGGGCAACTGAGTCTAGTTTGCAATTGTCCCGGCAGGCACTGCATTGGCAGCTACACTGGGCAGGATATAAGCAGGTCAGAGAGGTGATGGGAGAGGAAGAAGGGAGATTCAGTGTGCATTTTCAGCAAGGATCTTCCTTCTTACCTGGGTCATGGGGGAACAGGGTGAGGTCTCAGGCTTCACCATGAGAGACAATGAAGAGAGATGGAAGATCTTTCAGGTCTTGTGGCTTCGCTTCCAGACTCTGCCCTGGATATTGCCAAGTGACTTTGGTTAAAGTGAAGGGCATTGTCTAACTTAGGGATGTCCTTCATAGACAGTGGTGACCCCCCACTGAACAGAGACGCTGGATGTGGTCTGATTATGGCAGAGGTCAGGGACCTGGCATCTGGTTCCCAGTTCTCTGGAATCTGCTCATTACATGGGTCTGAGTTCTGCTATTTCTGAGTGTCATTTCCTGTTACATTATTGTAGACGGTACATTGAGTTTACCTGACTGTCGAATGCAGACAATGAGCCCAGGAGACAGGAGAGTAGACTTAGATGTAGGAAAATCTTGGTTCAGGTCCCTGCCTCTGATACTTCTGAGCTGTATGACAATGTCCTTTCCCTTCAGTTCAGTTCTTTACTCCATAGAATGAGGATCACAACAGCGCCTAAATGGGACAAGATATGTAAAGTGCCTGGCATATAGCAGTCTTATTACTGTTGTTATTGTTGTTTTGTTTTGTTTTTGCCTTTTTGGAGGGCAATTGGGGTTAAATAATTCACCCAAGGTCACACTGCTAGGTTTTTTTGTTTGTTTGTTTGTTTGTGTGTGCCTTAAGTGTCTGAGGCTGGATCTGAACTCAGGTCCTTCTGCCTCCAGGGCCAATGCTCTACTCACTGCGCCACCTAGCCACCCTGTTATTGTTGTTAAAGGTGAAATGAGAGAGGTCGGAGGTGGCTGCCAGTCTGAACAAATGGGTGGGTGAATCAGAGAAAGTCTCGCGGAGCAACTGATAATAGAGCTAAGCCTTGAGGGCCCTGTCATGCAAAAGTCTAGGATTTCTAGGACCTGTAGCCTACATAGCTAAAGTAAAAAATTTTCCATGAAACTAAATTAGCTGCTCTAGCCACATGGCTGAGAGTTATTTAGGTCCCTGCGTGGTCCTGGCATGACCCTGGCCAATAGCCCGAGCACCCAGCGCATAGTCTTTGAGCCCCATTTATCTCTAGTTCTTGCACTAGAAAGTCTCTCCTTGCAGATGTTCTGAGTACAGGTTACTTCATCCAGCCCTGCAAATAGTTTTATTTCCCAACCCCCTTAGGCCTGGTATTCCATGGATGACAGTCAACTCCAGCAAAAGTTGAAGATTTTCCATTTGGGAACCGCAGAGTGTTTTTGAGCTGATGCCAAATTAAATTTTATTTATAATGCATGCAGTGCAGTATTCAATCAGTGGAGGGCAAGGGAAAGATGATGGATGGATGGCCTGGTCAGAAAATATTTGGAATAGAGCTGGGCACATTGGCTCAGACAGAACAATAAGCAGTCAAACTTTCCCTTCACCCCTTCCTCTCCCCCTGCCATCTACCAAAACAAATTCCCCAACAAAACCCAAATTTTCTATCTATATTTGTGTCTATATCTACGGTATAGATGCTACATATGTCTAATACATGTTACATCTATAGATCTCATAAATCCTTTTTTAAAAACTCAATTTTTCTTTCTGCTCTTTCCAAATATCTGTGATTCCTCAGCTTGGCCAAAATGGGGCTGGAAGAAAGAGTCCTGAGTGACTTCCCGATCGAACAGAAAAAGACTTGGGGGAGACCAAGATGTCTGCCTCTGGTCTGGAAAGCAGAGTGAGGCTTGGGCAGCAGCTGATGCATCAGCAAGCCTGAGGGAAACCACCCGGCTTTCAGAGGTTTCTGAGCTGGGCGAATGATTTGATTTTGCTGAATGAGGCAGCACACCAAAGCTTCAGAGAAATAGCAAGAGGCTGGCCAAGCAGCTATCACCTTGTCTTCTCAGCCTGCAGTCTGAATGAGGTGGGAGACCTAGGGTGATGCTCACGTAGTGTCTGTTTCTGGATGAATGGACATCAGGGCATAGTGGGATCAGCGTCGGCCTCTGAGGTGGCACACAGAGGCTCTGGTGTGCCATGCCTCCATTACCTTGGGCATGTCACGTTCTAGCTCACAGAAATGCCTCATTTCTAAAATGAGGAGGCTGGACCAGATGGCCAATGCCTCTTCTAGCATGACTATTTTCTGAGTAGAAACAGAAGAATCAAGACAGATTGAGAGTTGGAAGGCATCTAAGAGCCCAGTCAGTCCAAGGCTGGCCAGTGCAACCTGATGGTTTTCCATGTGAGGAAACTGAGACCCTAAGAGTCGTCTAAGGTCTTATCCAAAGTCACAAAGTAGACCTAGCAGAAGCTGCCTCTGAAGTCAGCCCTCCTACCTGCTCACCTGACCTCCTTCCATTATAAATAAGCTCCTTCTCCTTCCCCTTCTCCCCTCTTTTTCCTCCTCCTCTTCTTTCTCCTCCATCATCACTGACTATCCATCAGCAACTTTCTAAGGTGACAGCTTCAGTAATATTTCTTTCTAGCCCAGAGTGCCCATGGTCCTGGCTGGGTAGCTTATTCTTTGCCTGGATCTCCTCCTTTCATCATTCTTCGGCCCCTTTGAGGATTATTTTATGGTCCACTGGAGCAGCCTTTCCCACAACAGCACTTCTGACTGGGTGGGCTTCAAAGCACAGTCCTGACTCCCCCCCCCCCCCCCCGCTTCTGTTTGGAGCAGTAATGCTTGACAGGCTGGCAGTTAAGTTGGTGTGTGTGAGGGGGGTGTGGAACAGTGCAAAACAAAACAACAGCTGGGGGTGGTCAGAGCAAGAACAAACTTTTGATCAAATGGTGGGAATATTCCCAGCACACAATGCAGCTCCCAGAACTCTGTAGCAGGACATGGGATGAAAGCACATTTTGGCTCTAAGATCAAGCCAACCACCCATGGCTGGCAGGAGGCCAAGCACATAGAGGCTGGAGCACTTATCACACAGCCTGGCACATAGTAGGTACTTAAATACTTATTGACTGACTAGCAGACAATATTGATGCTGCTCCAAGTGTGGAGTTAGAGAAGTAGAGTAGGAAGAATACCAGATTTTGGAGTCACAGGCCCTGCATTCAAATTGTGGTTCTACTCACCGTGGGAACTCACTTTATTCATTTGGCCCTCAGTTTACCTATATGTGGAGTAAGGAGGCTGGCCTAAGTGACCTCTATGGTCTTCTCTAGCTCTCAGTGTCCACATCTCAGGGTGCTTTCATCCTCCCAAAGTCTTTCCCTTTTAAGCAATTTGGATTGGATTGGGATTGTGTTTCTTTGTCATTTAAGAAAAAACAATTGATCAAAACCATCTCTTTCCATTTCTGTAGACAGGAAGGCTGGGC
This sequence comes from Gymnobelideus leadbeateri, assembly GCA_011680675.1. Classification (NCBI taxonomy): domain Eukaryota; kingdom Metazoa; phylum Chordata; class Mammalia; order Diprotodontia; family Petauridae; genus Gymnobelideus; species Gymnobelideus leadbeateri. The sequence continues at coordinate 49,695 of WOXC01001521.1, forward strand.
TGTACCCTTCAAGAAGTATGGAGACCTCCAGATCAGAGCAAGCCAGACCAGCCACTTATCTTTTTTTCCACATTAACCTTTAGAAAGCTTCCCTGGTTGGATGACCCAGGAGAATTCCAGAGCTCAGGTCCTATCGGATCCTCTGACAAGAGCTGTTGGGTCCCAGGGTCATGTAAGGACGCTGAAAACTGAGCTGTGCATTTCCTGTAATTCTAATCAGATGATTCTAGAATTGGAAGGAGACCAGGAGTGCTTTGTCTCTGGACTCTTCTCCATTAGGGGACTGAATGAGGGCCAGGGGATCTCTGCTTGCCCCAAATCAAGCTGCTAGTGTGGATGTGGAGATCTCAGTGGCCTGCCCCATGCTATAATAGGTTCAAGTGGGCTTTAAAAAAATTAATCTGTTTCTAAATCATTCCCCAGTTGGCACACTGTCTCCACTGCAGACCTTTTCCACTGCCACCTCCCTCCTGCACATCCCCAAACTTAGTTACAAATTAGTCTTGGTGCCATTTTCCATGAATGGAAATTGTAAAGTAGTGCATGTGTCAGTGGAAGGTTGTTGGCCATGGGCTTCTGGGTCTAGTTTAGTCAGAGAAACCTCCTCAAGCCACCTAGTGATCTCAGTCTCTCGAGGTCTTTGGGTTCTCAAGGTAGAGTTAAGTGATGATGATGATGATGATGATAACAATATTTCTATGGTTCTGTAAGGTTTTCAAAGCATTTTGCAGTCTCTTATTTGAGCCTTGTACAGAAGGTGATTATAATACAGAAGTATTCTAATTCTCATCTTATAGATGAAGAACCCAAGTCTCAGAAAAGCTAAGGGACTTGCCCATAGTCCTAGGGCAAGGAATTGTGATCCAAGGTGGGACTCAAAGCCAGCTGTCTCCTGACTCCAGGGCTGGCAGCCTTTCCCTTTCCCCAAGTCTGTACTCCCTTTCCTGATGGGAAAATTGCTCCCAAAACCTACTGAGGGCCCCACCCCCCACTAGTGTGTCACTCACTGCTTTAATCAGACTTCAGGGAAGAGCTTACGTTATGTTTCTTCCACTCCACTCAACTCCAGTTTCCAACAGTATTGACCCCAAACTGAAATCTGATTAACTTGCACAAACAGATAATGTTCTCAAAGATGCCGAGGGACAGGATTCTAGAAACCAGATACAAAACAGACCACAGTTTAAATTGGGTTTGGGTTTCAGAAATGGCTTCTCTTCTTGGGAAAGAGGGAAATAGCTGATGTTGTCAGGTCAGGGACTCAAAGGAGGGAGTTATACCACACTGACAAGATGGTGACAATGTCTTGGGTACTTCTTGCTCTCCCTCTGCCTCTTAGGGGTGGAGGCTAGGATTTAGGATTAAGAACTAGGGGCTCCCTCAGAAGCAAGGCCTAGAAAGAGCTCAGATCAGTTCATTTAGACCCCTTCAGGGCCAGGCTAAACTTACCCCCCTCCTGAGCTCACTGTTTCTTCTGCTTTCTTGAGGGACCAATCACCATTTGTGAGGCCTGGCATCAGGCTAGGAATAGCACCTAAGACCAAGCTCCGATAAGTACGTGACTCCTTTTATTGCTTCTGGGCTTCTCTTACCATTCTGGTTCTCTTCTCTGTCTCCGTACAATGGAAGACCCAACAGATGTTCTCTTCCTGTGACTCTCAGGCCTTTCAGAGCTCTCAAAGGTTATGCACCTGAACACTAGCTTTGGAAGGGTCTCTCACTATGGGAAGCCATTGGTCAAAGACCCAGAAATAGACTGGATGCCTGCTGCTGTCCAAGGACCAGCCAGCCAAGCTCATCATTAGGTAGGCCCCAAACTAATGAAGTACTGGGGCTTGACAACCATTATTGTTGTTGATATTACTGGTGCCATCTCCTAAGCCACGCACCCGTGGAGGGCAAGTTCCCTCTGAGGCAATCATGGAATCATGGCATATGGACGTATCGCAGTGGGCCCATAGGCCAATCAGCAGGAACACTTGGTTGTGGGGACAGACTAGTTGAACATCCTTCTTCAAGTGTTTTTGAAGGTGATAGGTCATAGCATTGGCAGGCTGAAAGAACCATTTCACCCAATCAGTAATCTCAAACCCAAATTTAAGTTTATTTTGTCTGCACTACTAGTACCAAAATCTCTGTTCTTCTTCACAAAAAAATCTCTTAGTAAGTATGATTACATATTTCTCTGAACAAAGGAACAAAGAAATTGAGAGATAAACTTTGGTAGTAGTGGTGGGGGGTGTTGTAGTGTTAGGCAGGGTCAAAAAGCACGGTCTGGTTTAGGCTTAAAATAGCTGATCTACTCCACCCCCAACTTTATAGAAGGGGTAGTTGAGATTCTATATCACCTTTTTATTTCTAGAGTTTTGGGCAACTGGGACCATTGACCTCTTTAATCCTCAGGCCCACAGATGACCAAAAGAGAATGCCTCTCACAGACAATGTCTGCTTCCCAATTCCCTGCCAAATTTTATACTACAGAAATCAGTCAGTACAGCAATAAGCATTTACTGAGTGCCTTCTCTGCAACAGGGACTGTGTGCTATGTGCTCTGAATACAAAGACAAAGGGAAAATAATCCCTGCCCTCAATGAGTTGATAGTTTATAAGGACAGACAAGATGCTTATATAAAAGCCAGACCTATTCTGTGTCCTGAAAGTAAAGTCATGCTTACAGAAGGAGACAGAGTGACAAGAAGATATTAGTCAATCTATCAACCAATTAATAAACATTAATCACCTATTATATGCTGGTCATTTCACTGAGCATACCAAAACAATGGCCCAGATGGGGCTGAACCACTTGGGAGTGTCCTGTATTCAACTTTGAGGTTAGGCATAAGGTAGAGAGTGAGTAACCCTTGGCTCATAAGTTCTAGTGGCCCAAAGGGATCTTCTAGTAAGGTCTAGTCTACCTGAGAAAGACCTTCTTACAGTGCCGTTTCTCATCCATTTAACATGACATAGATTAGGGAGTGACAGTCCTCTTTCAATCTGTTTTTGTTTTCCTAATTTTTTTCTTTTTGTAAATCAGCTAATCCATTACAGTGAAGCGTTATACAAATATCTCATCTGGAGATAATTGTGGAGACCTATGGATAGTGGTTCCAATAGAGAAGGCAATGAGTTGTTTAATGGACCCAAAGACCAAAATTATGGCAAGATAATGAGGTAGGAACAGATGAGCATGGAGAAAGGATTGAAGGGTAGGGGGCACTGAAGGGGAGCAAAGTAGCTGAAGAACAATGGCAGAGGGGGAATAAGGATAGAAAGAATGCCATGAAGAGCATGCAAAAAAGTGGGAAATATTTGTTTAGAAAGTTGAGGAGAGTGAAGAAGCTAGGTGGTACAATGGATACAGCACCAAGCCTGGAGTCCAGAAGACCTGAGTTCAAATCTACCTTCTAACACTAGCTGTGAGACTCTGGGCACATCACTGAACCTCTGTCTCAAAGTTAGTCAATACACACTTATTTATGCCTACTGTGTGCCAGGCACTGTGTGAAGCCTCAGTTCCCTCAGCTGCCAAGTGGAAATCATAGTAGTGTCTGACTCTGAGGGTTGATGTAAAGTCAGAAGAGATGTTTGTAAAGGCTTCACACAGTGTCTGGCACACAGTAGGCACTTAATAAATGCTTGTTCCCTTCTAAGCAGGGTGTGGGATGGGTGGACAAGAATGGAACACCCCAGAACTTCACCTGGAAATGTAATCAATGGAACCAAGGTGACCAGCTTTTGGTTAGTTTTGGACCTCATTTCAAGCATCATTTCAAAATCAGCAGGATCTTGACATCTTTGGAACTGTGGCAGGATCATATTCTGAAGTTTATACCCCACCTCAAGCCTTGTTCCTGAGATGATGTTTCAGGAACAAATCCATAACTTTACAACCTCCTACAAAGCTAGTGTTAGCCCAATGGGAATCCAAGTTGATGACCAAGACTGGTGTGCTAATTTTTACCAGTGAGTGGATGGGCCTTGGGCATCTGTCCATATCTCTTCATCTCTGTCTCCGTATCATTGATCACGTCTGTCTGTCGTCTGTCTCTCTTGTCTATCACCTATCTGCCATGTAAGTTTGGAGGCATACCCATCTCAGTTTCACTGTCACAGGGAGGTCGCATGCCTAGAGCTGCACTAGTCTGCATTGCCTCCTCAGAGGACTAGGGGCACTCGGACGGCCCAGGGATGATGCTGCAATGCCATTGGCTCAAGCCCCCACCATTGTGCTCACTGCCCTCACCCTCACTACCACGGTTATCAGGGGACAGTCACTTAGTGGGACTTAAGCAGCTGAAGTACCTGTTAAGGTAGTACCATGTGAAACATCTCTCTAAGATCCTGTGACACCTTCTCCCCCAAGTAGATGGAAACCAGAGAAAAGCTTAGAAAGCACTCACTTTGAGTGAGTGACAGAACATGCTCTCACCCAGTTAAGACATCCAGGATAGAGATAGAGGCATAGATAGACACATGCACATACATGTACCCATACACCATACATACATATATATGAATATGGACATGTGTGTATATACACATGCATATATACGTGTGTGTGGGGGGGGGTGTAGTAAGAGAGGTCAGAGACTCTTCTTCGAGTCAAGGAAACCTGAATGTGAGATCTGCTTCCAACACATCCTGGCTGTGTGACCCTGAATGCATGCCTGAACTTCTCTGTGTTCTGAGCTCAGTGCTCAGAGCCTTGCCGAGAAGAGGATGATCTGCCTGGCCAGAGGACACAGGTGACTAGGGGCTGCCTTCACCCAGGGAATCACAGGTCCAGTTTCAGAGGTGAGAATGGGGCACTAGCCACAGGGACTTGACTCTTAGAATCCTGGGTTTGCTCCAAAGCTCAGCTTGAGGGCCACTGCCCCCATGAAGCCTTCCAGGATCCCTCTGGCTGCTCTTGCCCTCCCTCTACCCCAAGTTACTCAGTATTCGTTTTGTACATATTTGTATATGTATATATCTCTCTCAGGAGATGGTAAGCTCCTTGAGGGCAGAGATGGTTTTGTTTATTGTCTATGTATCTCTAGCTCTTGCTACATTGTTTAGTACAGAGTAAATTCTGGCTAATTTGTTTGACTGGGGCAGCTAGGTGGTACCATGGATAGAGCATGGAGCCTAGAATCAGGAAGACTCATCTTCCTGAGTTCACATACAGCCTCAGACTCTTACTATCTGTGTGACCCTGGGCAAGTCACGTACCCCTGTTAGCCTCAGTTTCCTCATCTGTAAAATGATCTGGAGAAGGACATGGCCAAACTACTTCAGTATCTCTGCCAAGAAAACCACAAATGGGGTCATGAAGAGTTTGACACGCCTGAAGCACCTGAACAACAAATTGTTAGGCTAATTAATCTCCAGCCCTAGCATCTATAGGCCACCTTTGCCACCCCTCAATGCTCTCCCTGACCCTGAAACTTCCTGCTAGGGATGAGATTGCAAAGTGATATTAGATGGTTGGTTCTAGGCAGGACCACAGACCCAGAGCTGAAGCAACCTTAGGTGTCACCATGTCCAAGCCCCTCACTTTACAGATGAGGAAACCGAGGCCAAAGGAGGTTGAGTGACAAGGTCATAGAGACAATGTCCTTTGCCTCCAGAGCCAGAGAACATGTCATCAGAACTATGGGCACAAAAGGGCCTTGGCAGAGTCTGTGCCACAGGTAACAGGAAGAAGCAGTTAAGGCCTTTTGTGCTTGAGATCCACATCAGCACCAGTCCATTCCCCACCATGCTGAAGACTCGGGTCTGACTTCTGGCTCTGGTATGATACCTCAGGCAAAATCGCCAGGATAATCATTTGGGTCAAGCTAGGGCAAGGGGGCACTGAGGACCCTAGCCTCTCTCCTGAACCTTTCTAGGACTCAGTTTCCCCTTCTGTATAATGAGAGAGTTGGATTAGAAAACCGCCAAGGTCTATTTCCAGTTCTGTATCTCAGATTCTGAGAACCTGAGGCTGTTAGGGAGCGATCGCTATTCCTATTATCAGTTTACTTGGAGGCATAGAACAGAGATGAGCTCAGCTGGTGCCTCCCCTTTTAGTATGAATGTAGAGAGGACTTGGGTGCCAAGCCCCAGGCCCAGTCTTTTTGCTGGATACCCTTTGGGGGCTGCTAACCTGGTCCCCTTTGGCAGAATGGGGCCACTGTTTACATCAACTTTTAGGGCCAGGGCTGGATACGGCATTTTTGCACACATCGCAAGTATCACAAAATGCCCTGTGCCTAGGACAAAGCATACCTTCAGGTGCGGGGGTGGGAAGGGGAAAAAAGCATGGGAGGAGCTCATCCTAGCCTTCCTCCTTAGTCTACACAATAATTCTTGCTAATATTTGTTAAGTTTTGTTGTTTCTAGGATGCCGAGGGTTTGCAAATCCCATGAGAACTGTCAAAATTTGATGCCCTAGGACCAAGCCCTGAGCACCCTCCTAGTTATGTAGCTCTGTACTGGCTTTACTTTTGTACTGGCTACCTCCTGTGCCTAGAATGTGTCATCTTTATCTCTGACTCTCAGAATCCCTACTTTCCTTCAAGCTCCAAAGCTGCCTTTCTTTATGGCCCCAAGTGCTAGTCTTGCCTCCCCAAATCTTCTTAGATTTAATTGATAAAGATTCTGCATTTAAATTTAGGCTTTCTCCCTGGATAGAATGAATAGTCCTCCAGGGTCAGTGCTGTTTCTTTCTTTGGATTTCTTGGAATTCCTCGCCCCCTGTATGGTGCCCAGTCCATGAGAAGACCTGGATGATGCTTGTGGATTCAATGGCTTGTCAGAAGTAGCACCAGGGGGGAGCTGCTAAGTGTTCTATTCTGAGCACTGAGTTGCTAGGGAAGTAAGTCAGGAAAGGATGCTTTACTGGTCCCCTCTCACCTTGCAGCAGCTCTCACAGATGAGGGATGAAGGAAAAATGGGCCTCCTGAGGCCCCGAAGGGAAAACAAGCCCAAACACCAAAGCCCTCTCCACTTGGAGATGGGGAGGGCCACCTGAAGAACATCATTTGTTTATTTCTCTGCATCGTGGCCACCTTGGGGACAAGCGGGGCTCCTGACAGGAAGCACACAGCACAGTAACACACCCAGAAGGGGGAACCTCAGCTGGAAGCAGGCAGGGCTATTTCTGTTTGCCTCTCACACAGCCCTCTGGCTCTTCCCTCAGGAGCCCCAGACACTACCTGCTCTCCAAAGGGGAATCTGAATATATCACCAGTCCCTAGGAAACCAAACAGAATAGCAGAAAGTTAGACCTGGGGCCAATTAGGTGTGCCAAGCTGCAAGGGCAAAGGGGCTAGGGAGAGCCGGTGTGTTAGGGGCTGGCTCAGCATTCCCCTCCTCATGGGCACTGGCAGGCTGTGGGGAGATCCTCTAGGCACTGTGTCCCTCTGGCTGGAGCATGGGTTCAGGGCTGAGGTCAGTCATTGGTTCCAGGTGACTCACTATGTGTCCATAGGCAAATTCCTTCCCCAACTTCAAAGGATGATTATTGAGCACCTGAGTCCACATGTTCTACTGCAAGGGGCCCTAGAAATAGATCTGATGGCCACAGTCCGTGCCCAGAAGGACTTGGCCATAGACAAAGGCATGGGGTGGCACTGAGTCTGAACCTGCCCCATCTCCTGCTGCTGCCCTGACTCCACAGGAGCAGGGAAGGAGATGGAGTCTGAGGCTGAAGGAGCTGTGGAGCTATGGTCTGCATCAAGAGGGATAGGAAAGGAACCAAATTTTCCCTGCAGCCCCAAGGTTGATGAAGGGGAGGATGGATAGGTTGCTGTGTCCTGTCACAAAAATAATAGACAGTATTTCTAAAGTACTTTAAAGTTTGTAAAACCCCTTACAAATATTATCTTATTTGTTCCTCACAGCAACCCTAGGAGGTAGGTGTCATTAGATGAGAAAACAGCAATTAAATGACTTGCCCAGGGTCACATAGCTAGTAAGTGGCTGAAGTTGTATTCAAACTCAGGACTTCTGACTCTAAGTTTATAGTTCTCCCCACTTTAGCACTCAGAAGTCCCTAGGTGTCATCCTACCAGCCCCTTCCCCTGACCCAGATAGTGAAGAATGAATGGTAGCCTCACTTTTCTTGGTCAATTCATCAGCTAGTGAAGAATTAAGTAGATGCGCCATTTCTCTAACCTGGCCTTGCCTCTCTCATAAGGGAGGGAATTCTGTCATGTTTTCTGAAAAACTTACTCTCAGACTGGGAAGTTAATGAAATTTCCTACTTCCTCCATCTTCCTCCCTTCTTTTCTGCAAACTGGGAGCTCATCCAGTCTAATCCAACAAGTATTTATTGAGGGCTTATATATGAAACTCTTCTAGGACTGGAGATCCAAAGGCAAAAAGGACCCTAGATCTAAGGTTGGAGGGGCCCTCAAGAGCCACACACTTCACTTGTGAAGACCTTAGTCCCAGGGAGACTCTAAACACATTCCCAAGGTTACCCAAGGAGTAAGCCTAAGAGGGTAGTCTGGAAGTCAGCTCTCCTGCCTCCAGAGACAATGCCTTTCCACTACATCACTGGGACTCCCTCAAATTGACTACAAAGCTAGCCACAGGACAGATACCCGGACAAATTAAAGGACAGCTCCTGTCCTCACAGAGCCTACATTCCACTCGGTGCTTATGGTCTTCCTTTCCCATTAAGGGAAGTGCCTGCTTGTTGTCTTTTTAAATCTCAAAGGTGCTGCTTTCTTCTTTCCCTCTGTCTCTCATTCATGTCTGAACATATTTCTGGGCGTCAAAGCAGAAGAATTAAAAAAAAAAACACTTAAGAATAAACTAAATTACCTGGCCCTTTGAAAATTCCCCTACTGGAATTTTTCAGGAGTCTCTAGGATTGATTGATTACAGGAAGCATGTTAATTTTTAGCTCCCTGGGCAGATAAGATTTTCAGACTAATTGATTCTTTGAAAAGAATTTCTAACTAATTTCTTTAGGATGATTTTGTCAGACTACATACTTCTGGCTAGATGGCATTGTGTAATGCTGTTTACCTGAACAGCCATTCTTAGGATTATGGGATTGCCAATTTGGAAGCCAAAGAGACCCCAGAACTAATCTAGCCCCATCCCTTCATTTTGCCGATGAGTAAACAGGCTCAGAGAATTTAAGAGACTTGTCCAAAGTCAGGATTTGAATGAAGGATGTCTGAATCTCTCTTGCTGTTTGTTTGTTGTTGGGGCCTCCCTCCTAACCTTCCTCTCGGACATAAAGCTAGGGTTTCTGAGCTTCCCGTATTCCAAAGAGAGTCCAAACATCCCTAAGTCAGACAAGCACCTCCACACAGAGCCAGAGACATGCTTCGGACACACTCAGCTGTCATGCACACCAGCTTCTGCCCTTTCTTATGCCTTCTTTGGCTAAGAGGCCAGTCAAAGCCATGGATTCCAATCCTTTTTGCATATGGGGATTCCTTTACCCTACCCTCTAAGAACAAACTCCTTTTTTATTGTTTCTGCTTCCTAAGGGTTTCTCCTCTCCCTGATCACAGAATTTTGTAACAAAGTACAATTTAAACAGAACCAAGCAACACATTGGGCCCATCTAGCACTGTCTGCCTCATTCAGTACTTGGGCCTCTGAAGCCACACTCGGCCATCACATTGATTAGAATCCTGGATAATTGTGTTGGTCAATGTATGACTTGTTCAACATCTGCTTCCTTGGCTCTGGATCCCTTCTCAAAAGTCCCCAAGCTCCTTTTTAACATCAATGGATTTCACAGACTTTACATATGGTAATAATTGTACTATTCATATTTTTTATTGAGAAAAATGCATGGTGAGGGGCAAAACCCACTGCATATTCCTAACGTTTTTAGTGGACTGGTGTTTAATCCGAACATCTCCCATGTGTAGGTAATATCTTATTTAGTTAATCTGTGAAAGGTGTTTCTGTGTACTGATTGATTCTCATAGAGATTCTGGGACCTCTTGCATGACTCCTTGAGCCCAATTCTCCTTATAAGAGGAAGGGAAAATTCAGGGCAGCCCATCCCCCACAGTCTGACTGAGCATGTTGAGGAAACCAGATTAGTTAATAATTATCTTTTGTTGGGTTCTGGTGTCAGCATCTCAACAAGTCTGCAAATAGATGATTAGGGCCTTTAGTCCTGCTTCTCCCCATGCAGGAATCTGGTCTAGAGGAATCAGGGTGAGTGTATACCAGGAGATCTGGTCTCTATATTTAAAAATCTGCAGCAGGTCCCTGCTCAAGTAGCATCCAGGGATTCCCCCTTGCCTCTAGGTTAAAAGACAGATTCCTCCTTTTGGCATGTAAAGCCTTCACAATTCAGCTCCAGCCAAACTCTCTAGGCCGATGACAATATTCTACTTCCTAACTCTTTGTTCCAGAGCAGCTGGCCAATGGTCTGCGTGCTATCTGTGACATTCATCTCCTTCCTCTGTGCACTTGCATAAGCTGTTCCCCATGCCTGGAGTATTCTCCCACCTTGCCTCTTCCCCCTTGGAAGCTTTAGGTTCTTTCAATGCTTTATTGAGGTACCATTTCCTACAGGAAACTTTTCCTGAATGACTTTGGATTGACTTAACATAGAATATGTTGTATCGCCTCCTCCCCTCCCTCCAGGGCAGGTACTCTCAGCACCTAGCACATAAGCACTTGTTGGACAAGTCAAATCCATCCCCTTGTTATTCTCTAGACATTGATGCTAATATATGTATATGCATATACATGCATGTATACATACATGTGTAAACATACACATATACATGTGGGTATAGGCACATATGTATATGTATATATTACCCAAGATGTCTATGGCTATGATATTCAGGAACTTATTCCAAGCCTCGCTGACACCCTCCCCTGACATCTCTGTTCTCTATAGTCTCCTATCCCATTTTGTTGGTTTGCCCACTGGTTCCTCTCCAGTCTTCCAGATCTTCTCCCCAAGCTGGTACAGTTGGCCTCTGAGAAGCCTTCATAATGGGGGTCAAGGGAGGTAGAATTGTTACCTCCTGCTAGGATTTGGGGAACCAAATCCCTTTTTATAGTCAAGCTTGTTCATGAACTATAGGATATGGGCCTTGGAGCCAGGAAAGCCTGAGCTCAGATCCCAGGTCTGGCACTCACCGACTAGGCTCCTCTACCTCTTTGAGCTCCAACTTCCTAAATGTGAAATGGAGCTATCACAAGACTGCTGCAAGACTCCAGTGGCATCGTTATGCAGAGTTCTTGGCCAAATTTAAAGCCTTTCCTGAATGTTACACCATCATTACCATCACCATTTATCTAACTTATGACATTTTGCACGGCCCTCTGCACACATGTCTTCCTTGGGGTTTCAGTACAGCACTGGCAGGTAGGCACCACAGGCATTATCATCCCTGTTTTCAGAAGAGAAGGGGGAGTCTTAGAAAGAAGAAGCCACTTGCCTAGAGGACTAGAGCCATGGTCAGAAGAGGGATTATTCAAACCCGGGTCTTCCTAAGGCCATAGCCAACCTGCTCTCCTATGCTGCTGTTCCACTGGGGCATAAAGAGTTCACATGACAAGCAATAGTGAAATCATGCCTACTCAGAGCCTTGTAGGTGTCAGAACTACTCACAGAAGTCAAGGATCCCAGCTGTGAGGGGGCAAGCCCCAAAGCCCTGCTTTCTCTGCTTCCTAATCCCACCTTTTCATGTTAAAGCAGTGGCTTAACTGAGTTTAGATACTAAACAGTTTTACACTTTCTTCATGAGGTCCACGAGCAAGTGGGTCTGTTCACCCTTTATCTCTTCCTTCCCACTCCTCACCCCCACAACAGACCAGATCCCCTGGAGCCCTAATGAGGAACAACTTAGGCAGAGGTGGCCTCCATCTCAGCCAGGTCCCACCTGGGAGCTGCTGAACATATCTTGAAAATGACACCTGATGATTCTTTCCCTTCAATGCACAAACTGTGCACAACTCTGTCAAATTCAGGGATTAGGTGGAAAATCACTGGCTTGAGAGTCAGAGGACCTCTGTACAGTTCCTGAATGTTCTGGTTCCTAGCTCTTTGACCTTGGCCAAGTCACCCACTCACCCCACACTAAATCTGGCTAGTATCATGGCTGGTATCTCTGGCCTTGAAGTAGGCTTACCTCACAGGATTCTTATGTGCTCAATCACTCATATATTGAAGAAGGTTGGATAAAGTCCCTACTCTGTGTCAAGCACTAGAGACACAAAGATGAAAATAAAAATCCCTGTCATCAGGAAGTTTTCATTCTATCAAGGGAGAGCTGTCTGTGTATAAATAGCACGTTATCATTGTCCTAGCTCTGTCTCTGGAGTCCAGAGTCCTGGGTTCAGACCTTAGCTCGGTCACTTTGTGACCTTGTGACTCTCTCTGGCCCTCAGTCTCCTTATCTTTAAGACAAGAAAACTAGACTAGGCTGTCTCTGAGCTCTCTTCCAGCTCCAGAGCCCAAATGACTATAATATATGGGGCTTATGTCAACATGATAACCATCTTAGTTTTGGAATAAAAGTGCAAGTGGAGAATTATGACATCTCCAAATGGATCATAAAGGACCTTCCAGAATATTCCACCAAGGAAAGATCTCCTCTGCCTCAGTTTCTATATCAATAATCTATGATTTGTTATAACACACCATAGAGAAATGCTTATTAAAGCAATTAGCCAGGATGCTATATTATGCCCACACCAAATAGAAAGACAGAATAATTTCCAAGCCTTCATTCAGGATTTGGCTCCACTGACTCATTGAAACCCAACATCACCCAGCATTATGCCTTCAGACACATAGGATTTTCACACAATGTGTCTTTGGAAAATGCTTTTGGCAGCTGACTCTATGGGCCATGATCCTGGACTCCTCGGCAGCTGTTTGGAACCTCTTTGGCAGGGATTTTGCCTCTCAATTCAAGCCATACCCTTAACTGGGAGACCCTTCACATCTCTGGTTTACCAATGAATGCAGAATATCAGACTCCAAGAGATGTCAGAGAACACTGAGTCCAACCTGTATCTCAACAGATCCCTTTTGCTAATTTTCAGGAGAGGGATCACTTCATCCAACCTAACCCACTCCAGTCCAGTTCAATTCAGTCCAGTCTAGTCCAAACCAGTTTCAATTCATTTCAATCCAACAAATGTGACATACCTACTTATATGAAGACCTCCAGTGACAGGCAGCCATCCCAGATTCCCCACTCTACTTTTGGACAACTTTAATTATTAAATCACATCTAAATCAACCTCACAGCAACTTAACGATATTAATGCATGATGATAATTAACACTTAGCACTTTACATTGATCCTCACAACAACCCTGGGAGTTGCCCTGATATGGACCAGGAAACTAAGGTACAGAGGCACTAAGTGACTTGTCCAGGGCCACGCAGTCAGGAAGCATCTGAGGCCAGATTTGATCTCAGACCTTTCTGAGTCCAAGTCCATGACAATCTTCCATGTCACCAACTGCTTCTTTTCTCCCTTATGCTCCTCTTGTCCTGTGGTGCCAAGGAGAGACGCTCAACTTTCTTTCATATGATAGGCAGCAGTGTATTATAAAGGATAGAGAGCTGGCCATTTAGTCAGGAAGTTCTGGATTCAAGTCCTACCTCTCTGAAATGTGTTGGTTGTATGACTTTGGGGACCTCACTGAACCTGTAAGGTCTCTTCAGTAATGTTCTAAGATTATATGTTGCAGGAAAAGTGATGAACAGCATCAATAGAGGGAGTGTCCTCACCTGGAAGGTCCCCATACCAGTGATATCATGGGCCCAGTCCCCACCTTCCACATGATGGCTTTTCAATGGCTCAGTTATTCTATCCTTCTAAGTCTTTTCTTGGCTAAATATTCCCATTTCCTTCCAAAGATCCTCATCTGGCATGAACCCAAAGCCTTTCCCATTCTGCTTTCCCTTCCATTTATCAATGCCCTTTCTTAAGATCTGGCTTCCAGAATAGAAGGAGATGCCCCAGTTTTGATCTGCCCTAGAGCTGGTCTCTGATGGAGAATCTGATGAGCATGTGCGTGTCCTGATCACGTGGATCTGGGCACCAGTTCTGACTTAGAGCAGGCCCTGGTAGGCAGTGGCTTGGGCTGGTTACCTAGGAGGGAATCATAGGTCACTGACAGCCCTGACCCTTGGCTGCTCAAGGGGAAAGAACCAAGTCCACTCTCTCTTCCCAAGTCCATCTTCTTTGTTTTCTTCCCTTTCCTCTTTTCTTAGCTGCTTGTCCCACCCAAGGGTTCCTCCCACCTCCCCATCACTCCTCAGTTCTATTGCTCTCCCTCTGCAAGTGTTCTCAGCTTAGCCTGTAGATAGCCTTCTGTGGTCTGTGTGTGTTTGGATTTGGTCTCTCCCATGGGACTGGGAGTTCCAGGAGGGCCGGGACTCTCTTTAGCCGCTTTTTGTATTACTGATGCTTAGCCCAATGCCAAGCACTTAATAAATGTTGATTAAATGAATGATTGGCAAAGGAAGTCACCAAAATTAGCCCCCCCCTGCACTCTAGGCAGCCACTCTTCCAGCCTCCTGAATGCCCGTCCCTGGAGTGTGGGGCAGTGGACAGGGCCCTGACAAGTGCCTCCCTCTGTCACCTCCTGACTAGGTCACCTAGGGCAGGTAACTTTACTTCTCTGGGCCTCAGTTTCCTCTTCTGTAGAAAAAAGGTGTTGGGCTGGATGGTCTCTAAGAACTCTCCATGTTCTAAGACATTAGTTAAAGAAGAAACAGGCATTTTCTTAAGCCCTGGACATTTTATCATTTTTTTTTTAAAGCAATTGGGGTTAAGTAACTTGCTCAAGGTTACACGGCTAGTCATTATTTATGCGTGGGTGCTCATTTTCTGAGGCCGGATCTGATCTCGGGTCATCCAAACTCCGAGGCCGGCACTCTTACTCACTGCGCCACCTAGCCGCCCCTTTAGGGCAATTGGGGTTAAGTAACTTGCCCAAGGTCACACGGCTAGGTTTTTTTTTTGTTTGTGCGGATTAAGTGTCGGAGGCCGGCTCTGAACTCAGGTCCTTCTGATTCCAGGGCCGGCGCTCTATTCACTGCGCCACCTAGCCGCCCCGACATTTTATCATTTTAAGGAATGAATAGGTCCTGTAAGTTTTTTCATCCTCTCCACAGAAGTTCCCAGTTGCCTTGTCTAACACTGTCACTGGATGGGTTGTTTCTCAAGCATCCTGCAAGCTTTCATAGTGTTCATTCCCTGAGGTTCTTTTTCTCCAGTAGGTTATAATGCAGTCTCTGAAATATTATGGGTGAGTAAGCCGAAGTCACGAGGATTTCAGTCTCTTTCACAAAGGATCTTCTGCAATCACCTTTTTCCTCTGTCCATTACCCTTTTCTCCACCCTCACCTCCAACACACACACACACACACACACACACACACACACACACACACACACACACACACGCACGCATTATCGCATTCCCTCCCTATTCATACAGGAAGGGCTAGTCAAGTATGGCCCAAGTCCATCCAAGGAGGGCTCAGAAAAGAGCGAGCTGGGTGTTGGGAGTCCTCTTTCTCAAGGATGGCTGCTTTCTGGCTCCCCAGGACAGTTTTACAGTGAAGAGAAGCCCTCCCCCCTCCCCGACACCTAGTGAGTGTGAATGAACTTATGCAATAAACATTTATCACAGACCATGTGTCATCCAGCACCTGCCACATCTGAGGGCTGGAGGCAAAGCTGCTCATGTGCATTGTCAAAGAAGAGAGAAAACAGAAAGAAAGAAAGAAAGTAAAGGGAGCTTGGCTGGAGGAGGCCAGCAGATGCTTTTACTGGAAAATTCAGAAAGAGTTGAAGAGAAGCAAGAATGTCTTCCCAGAAACTTTTTTAAGGGAAAAATGTGATTGAATGAATTTGGTAACTGAAGAAGGGAAAGACACCAAGGACTCTGTAAGGAAAAGGTTTTCCTCCTTTTAGGGTCTTCCAGGATGCCCGGGTAGGTGCTGCTGCTACATATTTCAGGCTCTCAGACAAACTCCTATCACATTGCTTGGTTTTGACTCTAACAAACACAGAGTCTGAGTTACCTGGGACACTTTAATTACTGGGAGTAGATTCTGTGTCTTAAATTACACATTCTTAAACTGGGACCTGCAGACCCTTTGAATGCAGGGTTTGTGAACCTGAATCTTTGTTGCAATATGATTGCTTTCCTCTGTAGTTCTGTGTATTTTGTCTTCTGCATTTAAAAACATTTTTTTTATAAGTGGCCCATAGGCTTCACCTGGTTCCCAAAGAAGCCCATGGTCCAAAAAGGGGAAATGGCCTAGAGGGGCAGGACCAAGTTTCCAAGACTATTTCACATTGGACTGGAAGTAGTTGGAGGGTATTCAGCAGGAGAGTGCCATCCTCAGACTGGCACTCATTTCCCTTTGCCTCAGCTGCCCTGCCTTTCCATGATTCTCTGAATTCCTCCTATTCCTCAATGCTCACTGGGTGATAACACTCACTTTCATTCCTGTCCCTTGGTTTTCTGAGCTATTTGTCAATTGATGGGCAGTCACTCTAATTTCATGTCTTTCCTACCACAGAGAACTGCCACAAATATTTTGTTCTGCAGTTATTGGATCTCTCCATCTCTGAGGCAGTTGTCCAATGGAGTGAAGGGTCACTGAGTCAAAGAATAAAAAAGATAGGAAACAGCCAACTAAAAACTACCCTGAAATACATTAGTCACTCCCGAGCAGCTCCAGGAGATTTGTCTGTGGCTGTAAATACACCATTCCACAGTAACCTTCCATTACTGTCACCTAAACAAACCCCATTGCCATGACAGTCTCCAGGTGGCCCTGACTATAAACAGAATATACACATTAAAAGCTGTCCCTACCAAGTCTGCTCCCATTCTACCAAGGGACAATCCTTACCTGCATCCAAGGCTGTGCTTGAGCCAGTCACAGTAAATCAAAAAGAAACACAAAAACAAATAAACAAAAGGCCAGTTTCCTCTTCCTGGCAGCCTCTGGTGCCATATGCTACCAGAGATGGACTTGTATAAATAGCCCAGCATCCACCTCATACCGGAGTGCCACTGTCATGCCATGGGGCTGCAGACATTGCCCCACATTTAGTAACAGTGACACCTTTTATTTACATGGGCTTTTTTTTACCTTCTTGAAGGATCTCAAAGAACTTTTCATTTTTTAAAAATCTAATTACTCTTCAAGACATCCCTGTGAGTTGAGTAGGAGGTGGGCACAATTATTCCATTTTGCAGATTAGGAGACTGAGCCCCAAAGAGGCTGGCTCTGGCCTAAGATTACACAGTGAGTCACTGTCTAACCTTCTTTAGTGTGAAACAGCACACTTTACCCCAGCATATCCTGTGCTGTTCATGAGCTCTGCAGGTTATGAGATATTGCATAAAAAAGACTAAAAGTTGCTTGTGTTTCCTCAGTTTTGAAAGTCCTTGTCTTCTCATTCTGAACATTTCATCAGTTCTAGCTTTAGGCAGAGGGGCTTGGGAGTCCCCTCCTAGAGAAGCCCAAGGGAGAAAGTCCTCACCCCAAGGGATTTCTCCTTCCCTCTGATTGTCCTAGTATGACTCCCAGGCTAGTCCCCATGGCTGTCTCCTGAGCCGCACACAAGCATTTGACAAACATTAATCAGGCCCCTGAAAAAATGCAAGACCCTGAGGGAGAGGTCCTGGGCCTCCCACCATGCAGCATCAACTTCAGAGACTTTTCCCTGCCTCTGGGCTAACCAAAGCCTCTCTCCAGCTAGAAATGACCCTGGGAAACTGTTTCCCAGGGGTCTCCAGTTCCTCTGTGTCAAGCCAAACCACATGGGTCTCTCTACCTCCCAGCTCTGAGACATCCCAAGCTCCCTAGACTCACAGGCCCCATCATTCTGGGCGAGTCTTAATGTCTCCCAGTCTCACTCAGGTGTCTTGTTTGTAACATGAGGACATTGAATTAGGTGGACTAGAAGGCTCCTTCCCACTCCCCAGTTCTGGAATCCAAAGCTCTGTCTCTCACCTTGCTTTGCCAGCCCTGCCTCAGCAGCATTACCCTCTCCAGGAAGAGAAAGAAGAGGACTCTGCTATGTTTCCGGTGCATGATACTGAATTACCCACTTGGGTAATTAGCCCTCAAGAAGCTGACTAACAGATCTTGAAGGCTGTCTCTGTTTAGATGGTGGTTTCTCTCCTCAACACTGGCCCATCCCCCTAATGTTTTTATTTCCATTGAGGTCACTAGTATCTCTCCAGTTACTAAGATTTCCAACTCAACTCAATTCTCCACCACCCATCAGTTGCCAAGTTTTGCCAGAACCCCTTGGACCATGATTAAGACGAGAAGACCTAGTGTCAGAGAGAATAGATTTTCCCAAAGTTGAAGAAGAAACAAATGGTAGAGACTAGATTTGAACCCAGGCCCTCTGACTCCAAATCTGGTGCTCATTCTAACCACCAAGATACCTCATAATAGCTCCCTCATCTGTCTTTTTTTCTCTACTTCCATGGCCACCATCTTGGTTCCAGGCCTTGTTACCTCTTGCCTGGATTATTACAATAGTCTCTCATTTGGTCTCCAGGCTTCAAGCACCTGCCCAACTCAATCAATCTTTGTACAGGCAACTGTCCCCTCTACCTGGACTGTCCTCCTTCTTCACCTCCACCTCTTAGGATCCCTATGTTCCTTCAAGCTTCAGCTCTGGTGCCAGCTCTTACAATGGTCCAAAAGTCTGACTGCAATTTGAAGCTGTTCAAACTTAAACTCCACAAAGACTTTGGGACACCCTATGTCAGAGGCTTTTCTTGATGCTCCCCTCCAAGTTCCCAGGACCATCCCCCCAATAACACATTATTTATATTTTGTGTTTACTCACGCACATACGTGCTATTTCCCTGTATGTCCCATAAGAGCAGAGATTGTTTTATTTTTGCATTTATAGCTCTAGTACTTAGAGTAGTATTTTGGCACGTAGTAAATGCTTAATGTTTGTCGAATGAATGAAGTCCCTGAAGTAGGCATTATCTGTACATCTGCTTCTTGGAGTCTTTGAAATGCCTGACAGTCCCCTTTGTAGGGTATTAGTAAGAAGCCTGGGCTCAGTGTGATAACGAACAAGGCGAAGTGTGCTTAGTGAGCTTTCTAGGGATCTAGATTTGAATCTCAATGGTCACCAGCTAGCTGGTGGAGTGGAGGTCTTGGGGCAGACACTCAGCTTCTCTGGGCCTCAGTTTCTTCATCTGTAAAATGGAGATAATAATAGCTGTCTTCAGATTGTGAGCACTAACAGATAATAGGGGTGAGAAACACCATTTATTATGTGGGCGAGGCATTCATTATTAATTAATTAGAACCTTGAATCAGTGCAAATGTCACAGGTCTCACACTTAGACTTCCAGGCAAATCTCTCGAGTGGTTCTTTTGTTACCTGAATCTCAGGACGACATATCATAGCAGCATCTTCAAAGTCTGAATTGAGAATCACAGGCAAATGAGGTGTTTGAAATGTTATTTCATTCACACCCTTATCTCTAGATTGTATCATGTACGTACTATTCAAAACAAGCTTTCAAAGAGTAGTAGACTGTGGCCAATTCAGCTTATAGGCAGGTAAGTTTAATATGTTAAGACAAAATTGAAGAACATAATATTAAAAGGATGATGTGTGAGTAAGAAAGGGAAGCAGTGATCATTATGAAACAGCATGTACTCATCAAGAACAAGTCATAACAAGTTCACCTCATCAAGAACAAAAGGTCACCTCATTTTTATTAACAAGGTCACTAGAATGGTATATTAGGATGCAACAAAGGATTTAACAGCCTCTAGTGTTATCCTTGTAGACAAGATGGAAAGATGTGGGCTAGATAACACTCTAAATAAGTGAATTTATTTCTTGTTGAATAACCTGACCCAAAGAGGGTCATTAATTAATTAGATTATTGGAGGAAGCTCGGGGACAGAAGAATATTTACTTGGCCTTGTTCTGCTTGACATTCTTATCAATGAATTGAAGGAAAATGGTGATGGTACACATAGGAAACTTACAAATGACAAAAAGGTGGTGGGAATATTTAACACACTGGATGACAAAGTCAGAACTGAAAAAGATCTTGACAGATTGCAGCACTGGGCAGAGTCTAAGAAGATGAAACTAAATAGGAATAAGTCCTACACTTGAGTTAAAAACAATAATAACTGTGCAAGTGCAGGTCAGGGCAGACATTGTTAGAAGACAGCTCATGTGAGCAAGACCTGGACATTTTCATAGACTGAAAGTGTAGATGTTTGAGTCATAACCCACCTGTGTGATGTGGCAATGAAAAAAAGTGAATGTGATTTTAGGTGGCATCTTTGCAATCAGAGGAACCAGAACAGGGGAGTTGCAGTCCTAATGTACTGTGCCCTCCCTTGGTGAGCCACCCAGGACCAGGCTCAGTTCTGGACACCACCTGGGACAAACTGCAGCTGACTAAGTGGAGGATGGCCCAAACAATGTGAGCCTTGACATCATGTGCTCACCTTATCTCCTCCTCCTGTGCTCACCCCTGCTTCTGTACTGAGCATCTCTGTGGAGAGGACTGGATCCTACACCTGGCTTTGAGACAGTGCGGTCACCTTTGATGCTTCCTTCTCTTCACTTCTCATAGATAATCAGCTGCCAAGGCCTCTGGCTCCCACTTACATGGCAGATTGCGTATCCCTCCTCTCCCCTCCCCTCATGTCCACGTCAACACTTCTTGCCTGGATGATTTCAAAAGTCTTTGAATATTTTCCTCTTGCTGTATTTTCTCCACTTTCTAGTCCATCCTGTATATAACTGGAAACCTAATTTTAAAGTATAGGTCTATGTCCATCCTCTGCTTGCACACTCGTCTATTTCCTCCTGTTATCAATACGGGCTCCTCAGTTCAGGTCTGATAACAACATACTTACTTAGTCCCTGCCCTCTCCCCAGTGCACCCAATAAATATCCACAGCTGGACTCCAGTCGTATACGGTTCCAGGTCTACTTCACATTATTCCCTTTCATGATCTCAAAATTCCAGCCAAACTAGCCTATCATCTATGCCCTAAACATGACATTCTACATCTTGCCTCCATGAATTCTCCCATATGTAGGCTAAATTTCCATCTTTCAGAATTCTTGCCTTCTTTCAAGGCTCATGTCATATGCAGCTCCCTTAGGGTAACTGTTAACAATTCTTACAATTACTAGTGTTTTGACCCTCATTTCTACAACCACCCCTTTGTTTTATGGGATGTCATGAAATTATCTTGAATTTTTTGTATGACCTTAAATTACTTTGTATTATACTTATCTGTATTTGTATTATTAACACACATATATGTGTGTGTATATTTTTATGTATATGTGTATATATATTTATGTATATGTGTATATGTATATATGTATATGCATATATATATATATGTACTTATTTGTAAGCATTCTGAATCTCTGGAATACAGCATTACTTCTTTGAAGGCAGGGAATAGTTGATGAAGGGTATGCTATAGACATAAACCACCTGGATTTTAGAAATACTTTTGATAAAGTATTATAGAGAGCAGATGGCACTGTGAATAGAACACTGGACCTAGAGTCAGAAAGACCCAAATTTACATCCTGCCTCACAAACTTACTAGGTATGTGATTTTGGACAAGTCACCCAACATCGATCTCTTTCCATACCTGTAGGAAATGGAAATAATAATAGCACCTGCCTCACAGAGGGGTTTGGAGGATCCAATAAGAAAACACATGTAAAGCACTTTGCACATCTTAAAGTACCAGATAGATTCTAGCTACAGGGATGATGATGATGGTGATGGTGGTGGTGGTTGTAATGATGATGGTGATAGTGGTGATGAGAATGATGATGATGATGGAGAGGTGATGATGCAATTGAATGGGCTTGGAACTTGTTGGAGGGTCAATCTTAAACTATAGTTAATGGTCCAATGATGAGACCTCAGGTCTCCAGTCAAAGACAGGAGAGATCTGAGGTTTGCCCCCAGGTCTTGAATATTTTTATTAATAACTTGGATAAAAATATAAATGGCTTTGGTCGTATGCTCTTCAAAATTTTACATTACACAAAACTTGGAGGGAAGCTAATCCAATGGATGACAGTCAGGATTTGTAAATGTCTTAATAGACTAGAGTCGTGAGCTAAATCTGGCAAGATGATATTAAGAATCTATCTATCAACAAGCATTTATCAAGGGTCTACTGTGGATACAAGCTAAAAACAGAGTCTCCTCTCTAGAAGCTTATGGTCCAGCTGGTATAGACAATACACATAAAGATACATAGGGATTTATACAAAACAATTACAAAGCAGTTTTGGAGCACAGGACAGAAAAACTGAAGTATCAGGAAAGGCCTTGTGTAGATGACCAATATAATATCTTAGATGTGGAGACAAAAGTCCACTCCATAGCGGTATCAGATGTTGGAGACTTGGCTAGATACCACATTTTCTGAAAGAAGTCTGAGGGTTTTAATGGACAGCAAACTTAATATGAGTCAGCAGTGGGATGTGGCAGCCAAAAAATACTCATAAGATTCGGGGCTGCATTATGAGGGCCATAGTTTCCAGTAACAGGGAGGTGCTTGTCCCACTCTATATTCTGCCTTCATCTGCATTATTGTGTTCTATTTTGTTCACCTTAGTTTGAGAAGGACACTGAAAAGCTGAGGAGTGTCTATAGGAAGGCAACCAAGATGGTGAAGGGCCTTAAATTCATATCAGTTGAGAACTGGTTAAATTAAGTGGGCAGGTTGAGCCCAGAGAAGAGACAACTCAGGGGCCATGACAGCATCTTCAGGTATTTGAAGGACTGTTATGTGTAGACGAGATCAGATTTGTTCTGTTTGGCCATCAAGGACAAAACTAGAAGCAATGGGTGGAAGATGGAAAGAGACCAACCTCGGCTTGATATAATGTACAGCCTTCTAGCAATGAGCTCTTTGTTCCAAAGTAGGATGAGCCCCCTGAAAGATGGTGCTAGATTCCCCTCCTGGGCAGGTCTTTGAGCAAAGGCTGGATGATCACTTCTTGAATCTCTAGGGTAGGGACTCCTTTGGGTTATGTAATGAACTATTTGACATCTGAGATTCCTTCCAACTCTCAGATTCAGTGAATCTTTGGTTTTTGTCTCTGAATTTCTAGTATCTAACATAGTATACTTAGTAGGGGTTTACTAAATGTTTAAGTGAACTGAAGGCTAAGGGTCAGAGATATTTAGGCTGGTGATAAGAAGATATGGGCCCTGTTTTCAAGTAATTGAAAAGCAGCCAAGTGGGGCAAGGATATAACTTTTTCTGCTTGGCACCAAAGGCAGATCTCAGAATAATGGAATGAGGTGGCAAGAAGCATGGCAAATTAGAAAGAACATTGGGGCTGCCACCAGAAGGTCAGAACAAAATCCAGGTTCCCCCACCAACCACCTATGTAACTTTGAGCAAATGAATTTCACTTTTTGTGAACTCAAATCTTTATTTGTCAAAACAAAGTGGTTGAGCTTTCAAAGATCCCAGCCCCAGATGAATAGTTTCTGATTTGTGAATGCCAAGCTTATTTAAGAGACTCAAGTAGAAACTTCCTCACAGCAAGACCTATTATACAACTCTATTGAAAGGAAGAGAGTTCCCCATCACTAGAGGTCTTCAAGAAGGAGCTGTATGACCTTTGGTTGGGGTTCCTGTAGAGGATTGGTACTAGTTCTGAGATTCTGTGAAATTTGAATCTTGCCACATTCCCAAGCCCTCCAGGGAAGGAAATCTCACCCAATACTTTCAGTTTTGTGAATGAGTTTCTTACAGAGTAAAAAAAAAGAAAACATCACTCATTCTACTACAACTCTATGAACTTGAGGGCCAGGGTTGTTGCTGAGCTAGGTAAAATGCCTTGTCACCCTGAGGCCTGGATCCATTTTGTCTCAGTAAAATGTCTGGGATCCTGGACTAGTTCAGCCTATTCATAGAACTCATGCCCTCTCCCAGAAGATGTGATGCTTTTTCACATGAATTCAGCAATTTAGGTCAACTCAACTGTAAGTCAGCAAATACTTATTAAATATGCAGAGCACTGTGGAAAATAAAGCTCTTTGTGTTACAGTGGGGATTCCTTTCTTGTATGGATTGGCCTAAATGGCCACCAAAGTCCCTTCCAACTCTTAAGTTCCATGATTCTGTGATTCACAGCCTCCTTTCTTGTGTTTTGCCCCCCTGCCCCATGCACACACACATCTCTGTAGCTGTGTTGGTGGCCGCAGCCAGACCCACAGTCTACTTGTGAAAAGCAGAGTCAAGGGATACTTCTTCTCACCTGCCCATCATAGCCTACCCCAGGCCCTTTCTTTCAGTGTGTTGAGGAGGTGGGAGGAGAGAGAGGGAAGCTGCTGGCTCCATCAAAGGTGAGCAAACCTACCAGCTCAAGACACAACCAGATCAGGAAAGCAAGAGGAAGTGGAAATGAGTGAGCTGAGAGCTCACCACCAGAAAAAAAATAAAAATTAACGGGTTCAGAAATAGTGTAACTGATATGTAAAGGAGATCAAAACAAGAGCTTTAAAATATCTTGTTTGCTCTGGAGGAAGGGGGTGGGGGGAGGGTCTGGTGGAACTAAGGGGCTTAGAAGTATGAGATTGGCTGATCCAAGCCTATCTCCCTGAGGATCAGTGATGTATACATTCCTGAAGGCTTCTTCGAGGTGGAACACTGGTTGGAAACACACAATCCTTGCCTTCAAAGACCAGACCTTCCTCTAGGATGGTGATCCTGTGGGGGACCAAGCAAAACTTGGCTTCCCTTCAAGATTCAAGGGAGAGTGGTAAGCAGATGTTTTCAGGGTGAGGTCTAGGATGGAGTCCACCTGTGGGAGGGAAATCTTCTCCTCATCTCCCCTCTCACCATCTTCCATGATTCAGTTCAGTTTCTTTTGAGTGCACTATAGATAAACATATACACACACATCCCTCCAAGGTGACTCTTTAAACAGTCTTCCTAAGCTAATTCAAAAGGTTAGTGGAAGCATGATACCTTTCTTTAGATTCCATTGAACCATTCATCCATCCTTAATGATAGACCCCTTCTTGACATCAGTCAGTGAAAAGGAGTCCTACAGTTAGCGGATCTGGGCTTAGGTCCCAGCCCATACATTTAGCCATTTGACCTCTCTGGCCTTCAGTTTCTCATCTCTGAAATGAAAGGGTTGGAGTAGAAGACCTCCAAGGTCCTTTTCGGCCCTAAATCTACGAGCCTATGATCTGTAATTCTTTTACTAAGGGAGCACACAAGACGGGAAGGAGGCACTTGCTACTCCGTGAACCAACTTGTGCTCTCTAATAGGGGTGTGGGGCATCTGTGTTTTGGAGAGAAAAGATGTGCTCTGAGTCAGGGATCAGGGTGGGGAAGCAACCCCCGTCTGACTTCTGTTCTGTGTTCCAAAGACCTGGAAGCGGTGTTTGTGGTGGAGAAGTCAATCAGTAGATATTACCTAATCAAAGCATTCATTAAATCAATGTGTGAGATCCCAGGGCTTATCAGGCTGCTCTGTGCCCTTAAGGAACTTATCCTCTATTTGGGGAGATAAAATATAGGCACAGGTGAAGTGGTGACTAATGATAATGCAGGCTGTGAAATGATGTGTCCTGTGAGTGTCCCAGGTTCAGAGCAGAGGGATATGGCTTGGGGCTGGAGCTGTCTGGGAAAATGCATGGAGGAGGTCTTGAGGTGAAGAAAGATAGCTGATAAGCAGTGGAGATAGGAGGCCAGGAGGAAGGGAGGGGATCGAGTATGAGAGCAAAGGCCTAGAGACAGAAATATACCAGGTATGTTTGGGGAAGAAGTGAATAGACCAGTTTGGCTGGATGGAGAGTTTATGTAGAATGACAATGCTGGGCCTGGAAGGATCAAGAGCTTCTTGTGTCATAGCTCTAGAGCTGGAAGGGGCCTCCAAAGCCACACAGTCCAATCCCCTCATTTTACAGATGAAGACACTGAGGCCCAGTGACTTACACAACATCACACAGGCAGCAAGAGTCTGGGACAGAATTTGAATGCATTTCTCTGATTGCTGAATCAGGGCCTGGCTCCAGCTAAGGAGTCTGGACTTTATCCTGTAGGCTATTACCATTAAAAAGTTTTCAAAAGAGATGTGACATTTGACCAGACTTGTGCTGAAAGATGGTGTCATAATGTTGGATGGGGAGAGATGGGAGGTGTTAATGTTACTGTGGGTAAAAAGAGGCTCCTCAAGCTCAGACAAGGGTGGGATGACAGGAATGGGAAGGAAGCAATGGATGAGAATAGAATTTAAGAGAATGTTATTTTTGTCTTTGCCTCCAAAGCATTTAGCATCATGGTTGGCATATAGTAGACATTAAACAAATGTTTCTTGAATTGAATTAAGAGGAAATGGGGGGCGGGGCTGGCGGTGCTTGATGATCCCAGCCTTTCAGAGGAGTTTGGTGCCAGCAGGGGTGAGATGCAACCTTTGATGCCCTGCCAAGAGTCCCCTTGGCACCTGGGGAGGGGTGTATAGAGCTCAAAAAAGGCCTGCAATGTTGAGATCTCCTTTAAGTTCCTCAAGGGCAGATGGGGGTGGGGAGGAACAGAGTCCCCTTGGAAACTTTGCACTTGCCCAAAAGCACAGTTGAGTTGCTGTTGTGCAGAACTGCAGACTAATCATGAAAGGTAGAGAAGAGTAAGCTTGCACAAGGGCAGCCATTGCTCAACAGGGTGGGTACTGGCAGAGTCTTGGAGGTGTTGGGGAAGGCTGCAAGCAGAGGTCGACATCATTGTGGATGGAAGCAAAAAAGGGCACAAACTCATTGACTGGAGCAAAGAGTGAAAACAACGCAAATCCGAGTTTTTGTATTTGGGGGTTTGGATTTTCAAAATACAATGGAGCATCAGGGCAAGCTTTTGTCTCTAACCCCAGGACTAGGACTCACTTATGACTCAGATTTCACAAGACCTAGAGAGACTTCCTTGGTGGGGGTGGTTTGCTTGGAATTGAGACAAAGCCAACAATAAGGGCTCCTGATCTGTCCAAACTAGCATTGACTGAAGACAGTGGCCAAGCCATGGCACCTTTCCCTGACTGGCTCATTACCTCAGCACCCAAACCAATCAATCAGAAAGCATGTAGGAAGCATCTATTATATATATATATATATATATATATATATATATATATATATATATATACACACACACACACACACACACACACACACACACACACACACACACACACTAAGTAATATACTTACTATTTAATAAGTATCCACTATGCTAGGTACTGGGAATACAAAGTTCCTGCCCTCAAGGGACTTAAATTTTAGTGGGGAAAACAGTATGCACACGTGTCAATACAAACAATAAATGAGCATGTTGGCTTTACCAAAGGGCCAGGACCAAGCATTAGACATTTTGGATGAGGTCAAGTCCACAAAGAGGCCACTGGGCTCCTAGGGATAGGTTTGCGGCTTGGATGGGACACAAGGCTCAGGGTGCTTCAGTTTATCACAAACATGTAGCCCAGGTGTATCTCCATCTCATAACTTGGACATTGACAAGCCTGGATAGGAAGAGTTGAATATGCATGGGTGAATAATGTGGCTGAGTTAGAAGCCAATGATCCTATCCATTGACTCAGAAGCACATGAAGCTTATGTATCCTTAGCAGACCAATGGCATTGGCCAATCACAAGCATTCACTGAGACTGTTTCTTCCTTTGGAGTTTGGGAAGATGCAAGCCAAGAGAAGAAAGTGCACTCTCCCCCATTCCACCACCACAGATACTTGGACACCCAAATTCCATCCCACTAACTGTCCATCCTACCCTCTAGACTCATTTTAGGACCATCCATCTAGTTTCTTGGTAA
Source organism: Gymnobelideus leadbeateri (assembly GCA_011680675.1). Lineage (NCBI taxonomy): Eukaryota > Metazoa > Chordata > Mammalia > Diprotodontia > Petauridae > Gymnobelideus > Gymnobelideus leadbeateri. The sequence continues at coordinate 77,543 of WOXC01001521.1, forward strand.
CTAAGAAAACCCCAAGTTCTGGTAACAAGTAAGGGAAAGGGGATTAAAAGCAATTCAGGAGAATTACCAGTGCTGTCACTGCTTTGGGCCATGTATGAAACTGTTTTCTGTGCAACAATATATGTGTTTATATAGGTAGTACATAGAGCTCTGTCTGCATGTACAGGGGACAAGTCAAGTATTGTAATGAATCTGGAATCACTTGGGCCTTGTCTTAATTAACCAACAATTATTTTTAAGGGGCCAGTTATCGACAAACACAGTTCTAGGCTTGGAAAATACAAAGTCAGACATCCAACAGTCCTTACCCTCAAGGAGATCACATTATATTGGGAGAGGTAACATGTGCACATATGTATGTAAATATATGTAAAATATTTGCCAAACCACTATCAAGTAATTAGATGAGGGCAGGAAGACTAGTAGCTGGAGAAATCAGGAAATGTATCATGTAGGAAGTTGTTCTTTGGTTGAACTTTGAAGGAAACGAGAGATTCTAAAAGGCAGAGAAGAGAAATAATGCACCTCAGGAATGGTGTACAGCCTGCACAAAGGCATGATGGTGGGAGGAGGGATGTCATGTGTGAGGGAGAGCAGAAAGGCCAATTTGGCTGGACCCTAGGAGTACAGGAAGGGGAATAATGTGTAGTAAGCTTGAAAATGTCAGTTGACGTCAGATTATGAAACATTTTAAAAGCATTTGATCCCAGAGGCACTAGGAGCCATTGGAATTTATTGAAAAAGGGAGTTACATGGTCAGAACAGTGCTTTAGGAAAATCACTTTGGTGCCTGTGTGGAAGATGAATTTGAGGTTGGAAATCCAACTAAAAAGCTGTGGTTGTAGTCCAGGTGTGAGGTAACAGGATCTGACCTAGAGAGTCAACTGTCTGACTAAAGACAGGCATCCCAGGATATCAGAGCTGACAGTGGCAAAGTCTTTAGTGCCTCATGAATGCTTCTCATCATCCTCATTATTATTAGTAATATCTCTGATGGGGGCTTCTTGGTCAGATTCATGTTGGAGGACATGGTCTCTGCAATGCCTTACAATTCTGAAATATTGCTATTCTGAGAAGTTCTTTTGGAAAGTTCTTTCCAAAGACTAACCATGCTCTAGCATGAATCCCTTTCTTCTTCTTCACTGGTCTCCACTAGACTAGTAAAGAAAGAAAAATAAATCAAAACAATGATTTTCTATCCTTGGTCTGAGTAACTATCCCTTCACTCCCTTTTCTTTCCCTCCTTCCCCTTCCACATCCCAAAGGGAAAATGACCATTGGGTAAGTCAGAAGATTCTTCAACCAGGAATCATGGAAACACATTATGGATGCAGCCAGAGAGGAACTGAACTGACCCCTCCACTGTTAGTTGTTTCATTCACTTCTCTCAAACAACCTTGTGATAATTTTTTACAAAGCTTGCATATACTTATATGTATACATATTTGCAATCTCTTCCTTGATAGAATGGAAGCTTGTTGAGGTGAGAGAGCATTATTTTTTTGTCTTTCTGTCATGAGCCCAGGTCATACTACCTCACACACCTTCTTCATCTTCACCCGCCTCCTGCTTCTTTCTAGCATTTATCTAGAGGTTTAAGGATTGCAAAGCACTTTACAAATAAAATCTCATTTTATCCTCACAACAACCCTGGGAGGTGGGTGCAATTATTATCCTCATTTCACAGATGAGGAGACTGAAGTAGACAGAGGTTGAGTGACTTAGAGTTGCATAATTATTAAGTATCTGGGGCCAGATCTAAACTCAGGCGTTGTTGATGCCAGGTCCAGCTCTCTATCCACTGTCCCATAGCCACAGGAATATAATCAATGCCTGCTGATTGGTTGACTGGTTGTCTTGGACTCTTTTTGCCTCTCCCTAATTACATCCATATCTCTCAGACCTCTTCCCTTCTTTCTATTGCTACTTTGACCAGCCCAGTTCAAGCCCTTATAACCATCCATTGGAGCTATATTTAAAATTGAGTTTTTTTCACTTAACAAAGATGTATTTTCACTCCCTACCACCCCTACTTCCTAACTGAATAATGAAAGGAAAAAATCAAACCCTCAAGCAAAGAAAATTGGCCATGTCCCAAAACATAAGCCTCATTCTGCATTGAGAATTTTTGTCAGGAGGCACCACTCTGGGCTATTGGAAGAAAAACAAAAAACATACACCTTTTCATGGGTCTTCCTCTGCTCCTCACCTCCATTCAGAACCTTTCAGTGGCTTTATTGGCTCCAGAGTAAAACCCAATCTCCTTTGTCAGTATTCGACTCCCCTCCATCTCCATAATCTAGTCCTGCTCCATTTCCCCAAAATTCTCTCAACCATTTCCTTCCAGGTCTTGTGACCTGTGGCCAAACTGGGCTGCTCTCTGGTCTCTGAATATACCCTATACTTTCCTGTCCCCATACTTTTGCCTATCCTATCCCTTTTGGCTAATTTATAGAGATTCTTATATACAGCATTACACATTAGAGTGAGAAGGGACCAAAGAGATCATTATCATCCATTCAACACTTTATTTGTTCAATTTATGTCCATCCTGGGGGAGGGAGGGAGAGAGGGAGAGAGAGAGAGAGAGAAAGAGAGAGAGAGAGAGAAACAGAGAGAGAGACAGAGAAATAGAGAGAGAAAGAGAAACAGAGACACAGAGACACAGAGACATAGAGAGAGACAGAGATAGAAAGAACAAAGGAAGGGAGGAGAGGGAAGCGGGGAGAGGAGAGAAGAGAAAGAAAAAAGGAAAAAGGAAGAAAGAAAGAAAGAAAAAGAAAGAGAGGAAGGAAGGAAGAAAAAGAAAGAAAGGAGGAAAGAAAGATCCTTTCCATTCCCCCTAACACCTCTTCCTCCTCCCCTCTGCTACACAGAGTGATATCCTCTCAGGGGCTTGACTCCAACTTCTGAAGTAGAATTCTTTCAACGCTAGCCAGGCGGTCTACTATTTTACTGAGTTTTCCTTCTGTACATAGGTCCAGATATATGTTAGATTCTTTCAGCAAATCCCAAGATCTTTTCTATACAGCTTTATGTGTCTTCATCCAATGATCCAAACAACTGTAATTCTTTCAAACTGAGGAAGGCCTTATTCACATTTAGTGTCTACTTTTGATTGATTGATTGATTCAATCAAGATGTCAGGGCCTTCTCTGATTTCACTAACTAGAGTGTGTATGGAATCCCACCCTTACTTTAAGAAAGGCACTGATAGAAAAAGGGACTCAAAATGTTGAGAGTCCTCAAAGCCATTTTATATGAGGATTCATTGAAATCATGGGGGATGCTTAGTTTGGAGGAGAGAAGATTTAGGAAATATATGATAATTTACTTTGAATATTCAAAGGATTGCCACTTGAAAGAGAAATTTTATTTATTCTGTTAGTGCTTAGAGAACAGAACTGAGGGGAATGGGTGGAGATCGAGAAAAGCCAAATTTAGGATTGATACAGGCAAACTTCCTAAGATTTACAGCAATCTTAAAGTAGAACAGGCTGCCTTGGAAGGTCTGAGTTCCCCTTCATTTGATGTCTCTAAGCAAATGTTGGAAGAATATTTGCAATCTCTGTGACCTTGGGCAAATAATTTTCTGTTAAAAACAAAAGAGGAAAATACACTAGTTCTTCTTTTCTGATTATAAAGCCATGAAACTATTATTCCCTAATTATTTCTCAAACCTTCTGAGGTTGATGGAACCAAAGGAGGACTCTATAGTTTTCTTTTTTGGATCACAGATGCCTGGTTTGCAAGACTATTTAATCTGACCTTGAATCATTTGGAATAGGTGTTTAAAATGTGAGGTAAATGAAAATCATAATTTTGCTAAATTCTAGCGCTAAGAACTCCTATACTTTCCTCTTTTCCTCCTGAGTTCAGTAAGTTTGATGACTTAACCCAGTGCTTTGTGGGTATAGCTGGCTTTCCTTGCTATCCCAGATAGACTTCTGTCCTAGTACAGAGGATGTGAAGGCTAAATTTCATATAAGCAAAGAAAAACTATGAGGTGGTGAAATGGTGTTCATGTTTTATCTGTGCAGTTACTAGAATTCAGATACATAAAAGACCAGAAATTTAGAGCTATGAGAGCCACTAGAAACTATCAAACCCAGTTCCCTAATTTTACAATTAAAGAAATTGAGGCTTAGAGAACTTGTGTCTTGGCCAAGATGGAAAAACAATGCTAAGAGTTAGAAGGTATCTTAGCCCAATCCCCACATTTTATGAATAAGGAAACTGAGTCCTAGAAAGTTAAGTAACTGGCCTAAAGTCACCCAGGTCAGAGGCAAGATTCAAACCCAGGCCCTCTGAATTCCAAGTTCAGTATACTATATCTGTTGCCTTAATAAATATTTGTTGAATTTGAATTGAGTAGCAATCCCAACAGGAGAGATAGTATTGCACAGTGGCTAGAGCTAGCCTCAAGTTTAGAAAGATCAGGTTCAAATCCTGCTTTTGACTTATGCTGTCACTGGGACATGGTCAGGTCCCTGAGCCTCAAAGAGCAGCAGAGCCTCTTCAGAATGGCAGAGATGAGGTTCATCTGCTTTGATAGGGGGAGTGTCTTCTTCAGGAGCAGATGAAATCCCAGGTCCAGTTAATGATGGGGAAGATGGTTTCTCTTACGTGTCTGGCACTTCGTGACTTCCGAAGGGCCACAACAACCATGTAAAGTTCTCTGTATATATTAACAAGCCCACATTATCTTCATTCTGCATATGAGGATCCTGAGACCCAGGGAGCCTCAGTGAATAGGCCCTGGTCACATAGCTAGACAGTATAAGAGAGAGGTTATGAACTGAGGGTTCCTGGCTCTCCCTCTGACATTCTTTCCACACTGAACAGAGAGGTTGCTTCATGCCCTTCAGGAAAGGGGTGGAGAGTCTTCCTGAAAGTGGCTTGGGTATAAGCCTGTTTGGTGGTTTTTAATTTTTTTTCAGGTGTAGGGTTAAATAAAACCTGTCCTTTAGTCAATATCTTGTCAGCCCAAATGCTTGACAGGGGACTTGAGGGCCCTTTTATAAGAAAGCCATGAATGAATTCTAATGATACAAGGCCAAACCTTGGATGGAGGCAAAATGGATCAAATTTGCATGTTCTCAGGGGAAACTTTGGTCAGGGATATGAACCACAGAAATTACTATTGACAAAGAAACTTGGTCTGGCATTTCAGGGTCTGGAACCAAAATAACGCAAGGACTATGAAAGCCATTTTAAAATTAGCTGTGTGTCATCTGAGCATCAAAGGTTACGAATAAGGAAAATCAATATCAAATTAGAAGAAAAGTTAGGATGATGCATACAGCCACAATAGCTCCCATCCAACCAACTTCAATGAGCTTGTGACTCTGAAAATGCACATTAGTTTGTATCGCCATACCTGTGCATGTGCGTCTGGTTCTTGGCAACCCAAGAGAAGCAGGCTGCCGTGGCCTTTCTTATCTTTCCCATCTTCTCACAGCTCACCCCACTTTTTACACTCTCTGATCCAGCCACATTGGCCGACTTAGTGTTCAGCACACACAACACCCCTTTTCCCATCTCTGTGCCTCAGTCCTAGGCTGGCCCCCATGCCTGGAACACTTTCCTGCACACCTCTGCCTCTAGGTATATCTGTTTTCCTTTGATATTCAGCTCAAGCATCTCCTTCTATATATAGAATGCCTGATCCCTCCAGCTCTGAGCAACCCCTCCAAGACTACACTGTGCCCTTTGTAATAATTTAATTTAATTTCTGCTTCTGTAAGGTCCTGTTGTCTCCCCCATTAGGCTGACCTCCTTAAGGGCAGGGATGTTTTAATGCTGTCTTTGAAGTTCCAGGGCTTAGCAGAGAGGAAGCGTAGTAACTAGGGCAGGGAACTTGGAAATTCAGGAAGGCCTAGATTCAAATCCCTCCTCAGTCCCTTGCCAAGTGAGTTACCTAGGGAAAATCACTACCATTCTCTGCCTCAATTCACTCATCAGTAAAATGGGGATAATAGTGGCACCCACTTCACAAGATGGTTGTGCGGTTATAAAACATAAAATGCTTTGCCAATCTCTAATCACTGTATAACTAGTATTATAAATATCTTGTTGAATGTTGAGAGACACAATGGGCCTTTTTTTCAAGCTTCCTTAGTGTATCTGCCTTGCTGTGGGGGCAGAACCAAGCTGGATAACTCCAGAGAAAACCAAACACATCCTCATCACGCAAATGACAGGACTCTGTCCAGACACGAGGTCCTGCTTTGATTGTTCTTTGACTATGAATGGATGATCATTTGATGACCAACCTGGAGCCTTTCCTTCAGCTGGCCATCTCCCATGTCCATGTTGGGCTTAGATGAGAGGGAGGGCAGAGGGAGAGAGGGAAGAGGCATTTATTAGGTGCCTACTATGAGTCAGGCACTGCACTAAGCATTTCACAAACATTATTTCAAAAAGAGAGAAGTGAAGTTATCTATCTGTCTGTCTGTCTATCCATCCATCTACCCACCCCTCTCTCCATCTCTCCCTCCATCCAGAAGTTTGGAAGCTGACAGAATGGGTGCTGGGGTCAGAATACAAAGTGATCTCCCCTGGCAAGAACACCAGGCACAGAATTCAACTCGATGTGAGAGGGATGAATGGAAAACCTCCCACTTGTTCAGTTCAGGCAGGAGTGGGTACCATTTTATCTGAAGAAAACAAACCCACTAGCCCCTGGAGGTTTGGGGGGAATGTAGGCCCCCAGCAAGTGCATGGGCAGCCACAGACAGGGTTCTCTTTGTCCACATTTAGAGGATGACAGTGTCCAGTTGGAATCAGGGACCCCCCAGTGGGCACTGCCATCCTGGTCAGGCCACATCTGAATGTTGATGCTCAGTTCTGGGCACAGCGGTGAGTGGAAAGGACATCCAGGTTTTTCCTAGTTTGAGGACTGAGGATCAGTTCCCACTCCTCATATTTACTGCCTGTGTTGGTATGAGGCGACCACTTCACATCCATGAACCTGTAAAATCACAGGCTTCTGAAGTCCCACTAATTCTCACTGCTTGACTCTGCTGGCAAGGCCATGCAGTTGGGTGTCTATTTCGCTGACACCTGGGCTTGGCCCTTTCTGGGCATCCATACCCCACCCCACCCATTGCAGCTTCACTTATTCTCTCTGCCAAAGCCAGGGCCCAGCTCCCAAGGGGCTACAGAAGGGGCTGCCCCTCTTCCAACACCACCAGCAGGAAGGACAGAGCTGCCATTTTCCCTTTAGCCACCTTGCTCCTTCACCCAAAGTCCAAGGCAAAAGCTTGTTGTCCAGGTGCACCTGTCTGAGATCCAGTTACCCTCAGCCCCATTCCCATCAGCCACTGATTCCTTCCCCCTGTTTCCTTTCCATCATCCTGGAACCTTTCTTGCTTGTCTCCTTGCCTTCTCTTGGGCCCAGAAGGGGAGGTTCCTGTCTTCTGTCTCCCTGCTTGCCTGGTTCTTAGGAGCTTTGCTGCTTGGACAAGTGCACGTGGAAGGGGAGGGAGGAGGCCTGCTCAGGGCCCCTCCAAGGAGCCCCAGGTCAGTCCCTCAGAAGGACCATTGCAGGTCCAAACCACACACCCGAGTCTACCCAGCTGGGCTACTGAGCACTAAGCTGAGCCTGCAGATAACCTAGCTGGTCAGAGGAGCGAAGGGAGCAGGAGGCAGAGATGAGCCCCATGGCACAGAAGGGCCCAGATGGGGAGGCAGAGGATCCTGGCCTGTGTCCTAGGAGGGCCTCTACTAGCTGTCTGCCCTTCAGCAGCTGACTTCCTGCTTCAGGCCAGTGCCTCCTCATTGGCAAAATCAGGTCTTTGGATGAAACGTCCTCTAAGGTTCACTTCTGAACATGATGACACATCATGTTATCTTTCTTAGCCTCGGTTTCCTCATCTGTGAAATGACTGGATGACCTAACTGATGACTTTAGGGCAGCAGGAAGGAGATGTGTCTACAGTGGGGTTTCTTTTCCTCAGCCAGGGAGGGCTGGTGGTGGTTGGGGAAGCCAGGCTTTTCACACCTTTGATAAGAAGGGTCTCCTGGGAAACTACCCCAGGGAACTCTCCTACGTCCTGGGACTCTTAATAAGAGTTCAATTACATAGCCTTTGATTAAGCACATACTATGTGCTGCAAGTCCACAAGGATAAAAGGGGCACAATTAAATAAAGGAAAAATGGATAAATGAATGCATGCATGGGTAAGCAAAAGAATGAGTGAAAGACACAATCTTTGCCCCTTTGGGGTAATCTCCTACTGCCTGTGACTGGAGTGAGCAGCTGCACCCCATCTGCCTCCCTGTCAGCCCCCACTGATCTCCTCCATGTTTCTATGCTGCCCGGAGAGACACAGGAGCCTCAGAAAGGACTGGTTTGGATTCTGGGCAGAGAAATCAGCCTGACCCACAGAACATGGCTTGTGTGGGGCTGGGAGGGATATGTTCCCTGGTAGAAATCTGCAGGCCAGGGAGGGAACGCAAGGAAGGTGAGAAGAGATTATCTCGTTTCCAGCTGGGATCTGGGCACTGCCCGAAGGCAGCAGGTTTTCAGGATTTCCAGGGGAACTGTTTGGCAAACAGGAAAAGCGTCTTCCAAAGCCTCAGTTTGCAGTCATGATAAGGAACCAGGGTTTTCACTTCTGCTGTGTCTTTCTCCAGAATAACTCCAAGAAGAGTCTTACAGACACTTTTAAATCTCTCTCCCTTTCCCTTCTATCACTCTTTCCCCCCACCCAACACCACCAGTGACAGAAAGGTCAGTCTTAATCTGTGTTTTACAGAAGGGCAAATTGAGGCACCAAGCAGCTAGAAGATTCTATTAAAACAGGGATGGAACCAAACACTGAGCTCTAAGGCTGTCCAATGTCTCTTCTGGCCACATGAGCCTGATCCAGGGAGCCAGTAGTATCAAAGGTTTTTTGGATATTGTGTTAAAAAGCAACCTCCCTATCACCTTGAACTTGGGAAAGAGGTAAGGACTCATTCTGTGGCTTTTTCCAGGGGCCCCAGGCTCCAAAGGGACATCTCCAAGGCTCCTGAAGGGCAGGGCAGGCATGCCCACTTGACCAGGTTTCAACATGACCTAGTGGAGAGAGGAAGTCCACAGCCTCAAAAAGTTTCCATCTTTGAATCCTGAATGTGGGATTTGTTGCCTAACACAGAACAAATGCTCAATAAATAGGGAAGGTAACTCACGCTTATTAAGTGCTTACCATGAAAAGGACTCTGGGATAAGTGGTGTGGATGAAAATAAAAGCAAAATGAAAGCCTGCCCTTGGCTCCAAGGTGCTACATTCTAATGGAGAAGACACAAAGAGAGGCTTAAAAGTGCATGGGGGTGGGGAGTTGTTGGCTCAGGAGCCTGTCATTAGTGAAACCCAGAAAGTCAGAATCAGAACCGGGGGCTGAATGAAGGTTGGTTGACCTGGAACCCTCCATAAAGTGGAGGCCTGGGAGGAGGAGGGAGCAGGGACTCATCAGTGAGAGAAGGGGGCTAATATGGTAGAGGACATTCCATGAGAGGCGAGAAGGTCCCAGGGCTGACTGACTGGATACTCTGGGGTGACTGAAGGGAGTTCCATGGTGAGACTTCCATCTGAGCCATGGTGTTGACAAAGTCCAGAAAGTCAGCAGCACAGCCAGGAGGAAAATGATAAATACTTGCTGAATCATTGAACTGAGACTTGGATTCTAATTCTGGTGCTGCCACTGTCTAGCTGCTAGTCCTTGGGCACATCACCTCTCTTCTCTGGGTGGTTGACCTTTAGCAAGGAAGTTAGAATGAGAACTCACACTCCATCATGGGACATTCTACAATGGACAAGCTCTGTCCCATTCTCTAAAGGAGACTCCAGGAGCGCAGTTCTGCTTTTGTGACAGAAAACTGAGAACTTGTAGGTAACAGGAGCTTCTGCCTCTGCCCTATCTGTGCCAGAGGACCCATTATAGCCAGAAGATTCAGGAAAAGAGGGCCATACAAGGTCATACATTGGTCAGGACATTTTTTTCCATATTGGGACCTGAAAATCTGATCTCAGTGAAGGGGGACAATAGCATATCTGACATTTCTGGAGCTCACTATTTATGTTACCTGATTTGAGTGGCCCTAGGAATAGTTTTTCTGGCACTCCAATAGACCTGAGAATTTACCGATATGCATAGTCCCTCCAATATACAGATAGAAGTTCATTCACACTTGCCCATTCAATGTCATTTTTATCTATAACCTCTCAGATATGAGTCTGAGACTTTAATCATCTCCTCTTGGAATGGAGGGACTGGAGGACTGGTGGGATCAGGCAGCCAAATCATGGAGGCAAATTCCACATCCTTCTTTTGCAATAATATTCTTTTGGTGATGCTTTCTAACCAGCATTTCATAGACTCACACTTGTGACTCACCCAATAGACAAGGAGGAGCCATGGGGTAAGTCACAATATCTTACTATGAAAGCATTATCAGAAGCAGTGGCAGAAAGGATCTCATCAGAAGAATATTGTCAGCAAAGCAGCTGGCCTCATGATGTATTGAGAACAGCAGACACATTAGTGAGGCCACGATCCACCGATGCACTCACGAATGTAGGCCAGCATATTAACCGGGTCGCTGGCACAGACATGGCAGACCTGAGTCTAAGTAAGTTAAATGGCCAAGTCTCTCCAGATATTCTTGGGGACAAGAGGGAGAGAAGCAAGTTAGATGAAGATCAAGTCAAGTGGATTTGTAATTGGCTTAATGATGGGACCAAAAGTGTAGCCATTACTTGGTGTCACTTTGGAGGATGGTTGCTAGTGGCATCCCTAAGGGATTTGTGCCTGTGCTTTATAACAGTATTTCAAATGACTGGGATAAAGGAATAGATTGTGTGCTCAACAGATTGGCAGAAAACAAGAATCTTTGAGGGACATTTAAACCACTGGGTGACAACAAAAAAACATCAACAGCCTGGGATTCTGGGATCAAATCATAAAATCTCAGCATCAGGAGAGACTTCAGTGGTCACTGAGTCCAATCCATCCTTGACCAATAATCCTTTCCCCAACACACCCAATAAGTGGACTGCCAATTCACAGTACACACTACCTCCTGAGGCAGCCCATTCATTCCACTTTGGGATGGCTGATTAAGATTTCTTTTCCTGATTTGATACTAATCTCTCTCTCTCTCTCTAGCTTCCTCCCATTGCTCCTAGATCTGTCCTCTGGAGATAAGCAGAATAAGTTTAATCCATCTTCTAGGAGACAGCCCTTCACCTACTTAAAGACAGCTACCATATCTTTTATAATCTTATAACCCAGGGCTCATCACAGTGCCTGGAACAGAGTAGATGTTTAATAAATGCTTATTAAATGACTGAATGACCTCTTTTCCAGGCTAAACATCCTCAGTACATTTCAGTTATTCTTCTTAAGGGATAGGCTCCAGGCCCTTCCCCTTTCTGATAGCCATCTTCTGGACTCTGCTCTCTAACATGAATGCCCCAGCAGTTATTGTGGGTGGGGGCTCTGGCATGAGCCTGGTTTCCTGGGTTGGAAATAACCCACCCCACCCCCCAGATCCTCCTGGCATCACTTTCAGTTAAACAGTCATGCCTTCTTTACCACCAGTGTTCAGCCTGTCCTTCCTGCCTTGTCTCACCCAGAAGCACTGGGGCATGGCCCAGCTGGATACACACTGTGATTCCCCTGCTGGAGAGAGTCCAAGGGGGCCCCATATAATTTCCTGTACAATGAAGGCCTGTCACCCTGTAAGACAGGCAATCCTTTGCCATGACGTAGCTATCACCCTGCTTGATCTCTGGACAGCACAGACTATAAGTTTCCACCAGAACCTTTATGTTAGAAGTTAGGAGACTCATGACTTGTGTTTTTGGAGGGTCTAATGACACCATGATGCAACCACAAGCTGTGTGTCAGGTAAAGAGTAGGAAAGATATAGGCCAAATCTGAGGTAACCTTCAATGCCCTACTTAGTTGAACAGATCCACTCCAATGAGTTGAAGATAGGGGATGGATGGGGCATTATCCATCCATCAATCAATGAAAAATTTATTAAGTTCCTATTATGTGTTAGGCACAGAAGGGAAAAAAAAAACAAAGTTCAGTTCCTGTAAGCATCTGTGTTTCTCAGTGTCAAAGCTCCTTCCAATGATGGAGTTTACCATACTATGCCATCATATTATAGAACTTTGAAATTGCAGACTGTGAGAGGAGGAAGAAACATCATCAGTCATCTGGCATAATCCACATCTTAAAGGAAACACACTATAAAATGCCCAACAAGAGAGCATCTGGTGTCTTCTGGAAGCCCTTTGAGGTGGTAAGAATAGGTCTCTGAGAGTCTGTGCCTTTAAAAATAAAACCTAAAACTAATCACTTCATGTCCTCTATGGTAAGGAATCTCTTTGGAATGTTAAGTAGCATAGTTCTCTTACAATGGGAACATTGTCCATCACTGGACCCATCTAGAATGTTTGTAACATGGTAGATTTTTGTGCTTAATACTAAGTCTCTGAGACCCCAGGGTCCCCTCAACTCCATTGTGAAATATCTGAAGAGGACTAGAATGGAAGAAGGTTCTGGGGGTATATTGCTTAAAGTCTAGTCAGAACATGGGGAAGTGCTGTGTTCCAGTAAAACTTCATTAGGAAAAGATTGACCCTCAGGATGTAGGAGGTGATTGTCCATTTCATTCAATTTAGTAAACATTTATTAAGTACCTGCTGTGTGTTAGATGCTGTGCTGAGGTACTGTCCTCTGCCTTGATCAGGAGACATTGAATATCATCTTTAATTTTGGCATTATAATCAAGGAATGACATTTATAAACAGAAAAGCATCCAGAGGAGGACAACCAAGATAGTGTCTATGCCAGGGGATATTTACCCTATTGAAGCAAAGTCTCCAGGGAAATGTCACAGTTAACTTCAGCTATTTATCATAGGAGGAGAGCTGAAAGAGATCACATCTAGTTCAACCTCCTTGTTTTATGCATAAAGGAACTGAGTCACAGAGATCTTCAGTCTCTGTTGCCCACGATCATAGAGTAGTAAGTAGAAGAGCTAGGATTTGATGGGTTGTCATGTGAAGAGTTAGGGTTGGAATCCAGAGGACTCAATTTTGCAAGTTCAAATCTGACCTCAGACACTTACTAGCTGTATGACCCTGAGCAAGTCACTTAACCCTGTTTGACTCAGTTTCTTGTTTGTAAAATGCAGTGGAGAAAGAAATGACAAACTTCTTTAGTATTTTCACCAAGAATGCCACAAATGGGGTGATGAAGAGTCAGATATAACTGAAAATGAATGACAGCGCAAATGGACTTGTAAAAGGAGAAGGAGGGTGTTAGACTGGGGCCACTTGGACATGGAGGGAAGAACTAGGAGGGATTTTTTCATGGAAACTACATCAAACAAAGGTGAGGTCTAGAAAACCATCTCACTAATGGGAGCTGTCCGAAGTGTCCTGGGCTTCTGCAGAAGGTGATGGGCTCCTCCTCCCATGGAATAAGTCTTTGAGCAAAGCTCTGATGACCGCTTGTTGAGGATCAAGGAATCCTTTTGTACAGATTACTCTGAATAGGGGGTTACTGAGGTCTCTGCTGTCTCCGGGAATCTGGGGTTCTCGGATTCTGAAAATGAATGAAACAGGTATGGAAGGACTTCTGTATCTTCTTGGTACCAGGGCAGCATGAGGTCTGCACTGCAGTGGCAAAGTGTTGAGCGCAATTCCAAAATCAGGTAGTTTCCCTGTCAATGTCAAGAGTAATGTAAAAAGGGAGTGATCAAAAGTCTGCAGTCCAGTCTGACAAGGCAACTCTCAGAGAATGGGTGGAGGGAGGAGGAGGAGGACAAAACAATGTTTGGTCTGTTCTTGATAACTGAAAAAATCAACAGAAGTGAAGGGACCATCTTAGGGCCAGAACTGATGAACCATGAAACCTCCACTTAACCCTTGAGTATCCCCAAAAGATCTCTTCTATGGCAGAAGCAACAGGAAGGGTGTAGCAGCAAGCAGAATTGCAATTACTGAGCTAGTTACTTCCAATGGACCACACAAGATGGTGGACCAAAGCATATTGAGTATGATTATTTCATTTCCCAGCTTTTACTCCTAGCATCTAACACAATGTCTTGTGCATAGTAAGTAGGTTAAATTTGTGTTGCTGAATTGAATAAGAAGTGATAGTGGTTAATCACTAAAATTTTTTACATTATATTTTTATTTGTTTTGTGAAAAACTTCCCAATTATGTTTTAATCTGGTTGAAGCTATATTCTGTAGTTTTGTAGGGTACCTCAAGTTTGACACCACTGCTAAGTCTCCCCACTATAATTTAAAATAAAACTTTAACCTTAATTTTATTTTTTTAATTTTCAGTTCTAAATTATCTTCCTTCCTCTACAATTCCCCTACCCACTGAGAAAGAAAGAAATATGATACCCATTATACATACAGTTCACTTTGCATCATCAACTCAGACAAATCTTTCCAGGTTTCTCCTGAAACCATCCCCCTTGTCATTTCTTCTAACACAATAGTATCCCATCATGATCATATACCACAACTTGTTCAACCATTCCCCAATTGATGGGGAGTCTCTTAGTTTCCAGTTCTTTGCCACCATAAAAAAGCTACTATAAATATTATTTTTCCCCTTTGTCTTTGATCACTTTGGGAAACAGATCTAGTAGTGGTATTCCTGGGCTAAAGGGTACACACACTTTTATGTTTCTCTTGAGTCTTATATTTGAAGATCAAATTTTTTTTGTTTAGTTCTGGTTTTCAATGAGGAAAAAAATGGAAAGGATCTGAGGTGATGGTAATCCCTTTTCAGAATGATTGGAAGGTAGAATATGATCACTAAGAGAAGACAGGGACAGAAAAAGATAATTGTACAAACAGAGCTTGAAAATGGGTCTAAGATTCTTCTTACTTCCATGAAACATAATAGATTCTTCTCCAGCCCCTTACCTTTACTCTGTGTGGGTCTCTATGCTTCAAATATGTTTCTTATAAACAGCATATTGTAGGATTCTGGGTTTTAATCCTTTCTGCTATCTGCTTCTGTTTTATGGGTGCATTTATCCAATTCACCTTTATAGTTATGATAACTGTGTATTTCCCTCCATTCTGTTTTCCCCTTCTCTGTCCTCCTCCTTCTCTTACCTTTCACCATGTCCCTCCTTACAAGTATTTTACTTCTGATCACCACCCCTTCCAATCTGTATCCTTTCTATCACTGCTCCTCCTTCTCTTATCCCCATTTCTTTTGTTTCCTTATAGGGTAAGATAGATTTTGATATCCAACCAAGCATGCATGTTATTCTCATTTTGAGCCAAGTCTGATGAGAGTAAGGTTCAAGCATTATAAGCCACTCCCACCCGTCTTCTCTTCCACTGTAATAGCCCTTTCCTGCCTCTTTTATTTGAGATAATTTTCCCCATTCTATCACTCCTTTCTCTCCCAGTGCAATCTTTCCTCTCCTTAATTTTGTTTTCTTAGATATCATCACATCATAGTCCTCTCACACCTGCACCTATTGTCTATGTATATACTCCTTCTAATTGTTCTTATGGTAATGAAGTTCTTAAGAGTTACAAAAATCATCTTGTCATATAGGAATATAAACAGTTTAACCTTATTGAATCTCATGTGTTTCCCCTTTATGTTTCTCTTGAGTCTTATATTTGAAGATCACATTTTTTTTTGTTTAGTTCTGGTCTTTTAATTAGAAATGCTTGAAAGTCTTCTATTTCATTAAATATCCATTTCCCCTTGAAGGATTATACTCAGCTTTGTTGGGTATATGATTCTTGGTTGTGGTCCTAACTCCTTTGCTTTCTGGAATATCATATTCCAAGCCCTCTGGTTCATTAAGGTAGAAGCTGTTAAATACTATGTAATCCTGACTGTGGCTCCTAAGACTCTTCTTGAAGACGATAGAGATGGAGACTCTAAGGAGGAGGAAGATGCTTGTCCTCTCAACAATGATACAATAGAGCCACAAAAACTCTGAGGGGAGAGATCATCCTATAAGGTCAGAGGAAGAAGAGGATTCCTTGATTGGGAGTCCTGAGGCAGCTATTTGTTAACCTGATAACCATCAACGTCATGAGATTATGGTGAGGAAACATTTGAAGATTTCCTGTGGAGGTAAATACATGCACCTTATTGAGAGGACACAAAGGACCCCTCTGGTTGGTTCCTCTAAAATGTTAAGTAACTGGAACCATAGTAGATAGATTCTTAGAGTGAATTGAAATTCCAGTCAAGACTCCTTTCCTTCATTTTCTCTCCCTTGAGCTTCTTAGCCAGAGTACATTAGGTTAGAGAAAATGGTGGCTTTCAGGAAAAACACTGCCATTCAGGAGAAGAGTTTTTAAGATCACCAAGACAGAATGTAGGGAAGGAAAAGAAAGGGGCCCAGGACCGAGCCTGGGTGGCAAATAGTGCTTATTGATCAGGAGATGGACCAGGATCCAGTGGAGGAAACTGACCAGGAATGGTCAGGACAGGAAGGAGGCTATCAAAGAATATCATCAAGCCAAGGAGAGAGAGACTAGCAAATGGTGAATGAAATCATCCAATACT
The DNA here is from genome assembly GCA_011680675.1 of Gymnobelideus leadbeateri. Classification (NCBI taxonomy): domain Eukaryota; kingdom Metazoa; phylum Chordata; class Mammalia; order Diprotodontia; family Petauridae; genus Gymnobelideus; species Gymnobelideus leadbeateri. Next base: position 94,117 of record WOXC01001521.1, read on the forward strand.
GAAGAGAGAACAAGTTGAATTGGGCAGAGAAAAGTACACTGGATTTAACTACTGGGAGATGAGGGTCATTTTGAAGAAATAGTCTTCAGTGTAGTGATGGAATAGAAGCCAGACTACAAGGGATCAAAAAGTGAATGGTGGGTGAGAAAATGAGTGTAGATGACTCTCTGGGTTGGTTGATTGGTTGTTGTCCTTCATTCTCAAAGTGGACCGAAATGACATCACTATGTTAGAGTCAAGTTACAATGTGTTGGATTGTGACAGATCAGACCAATATGAGCTTGGAAGGCTCTACCACAGGTCGGCACAAATAGTTCATATTGGTTTAGGATTAGAGTTAGGGTTTTGGCTGTGAAAGGAACAACAGCTTGAGGGGATAGAGGAGTTAAGAAAAAGAGGTGTGTGTGTGTGTGTGTGTGTGTGTGTGTGTGTGTGTGTGTGAGTGTTTTAGGATAGAGAAGACCTAATCATGTTTATGGACAATGTGGAAGGGCTCCCTAATCTCTAAGTGAAGAAAGATTGGAGATAACAGAGAATGACAGAGGGAGTAAATTCCACAAAGAGACAGGAATTGGTGAAGTTGGTTTGGGCAAGAAGAAAGGCCACCTCTTCATCAGAAACCAGAGCAAAGGAGAGAAGGAGAGAGAGCATGAGATTGGAGGGGAGAGAGGGAGAGGGGAGAGATGGTTTATATTGTCACTAAGTTAGGTGAGAGATCTTATGCTAAGCAGGGGTGGGGGTGGTTGGAAGACAGCAACCTGAGAGGAGAAAAGAAATTTAGAATAACAGCTGTAACAGTCAGTAAGAAAGGAAGGTAATCAGGAAACATGAAAGGACCTCCATGAAGCAGTAGGGGCCGGTTGGAGATCAGATAAGACATTTTTAGTGGAGAAAGATGGTGCAGACAATCCAAGGTTAGGGCTTGGTGCCATGCAATGGGACAAGGGGACAAAAAGAACTTAATGTTAGAGGATAGTGGAGAACTGAGTTGTTCAGAGAAGGTCTTACATAGGAAGCAGCACCTGTGCTTTGCTTCCTGAAAGAAACTGGGACTCTATTGTATGGAAGAGAGGGAGGGGAGCTTCGAGGCAATGGAGGAGCACTGGGATAAACACATGGAATGAGAGATAACATGGTGTGCACGGGGGACAAATGATCAGGCTAGTCCAATGGGCATGGGAATCATGGGGGTATTTGGTATGTGCATTACATGTATATCTCTATATTTCCCCTTCATGATTCTGGAGAGCCTCTGTGCTTGTCAAAGAGGACAACCCCAGGTTCCTGCAAAGGACAGATGGCTGATGTCTCAGAATGGTGCTCTTTGTGGCATGGATATTCACTGCCCAAGGTTCAAGTAACAGAGCTGATCCAAGAAGGAAGCATGCAGAAAGCCAATATGGGAAAAACTCTGAACCAGGAATCAGAGGACAGAGGGGTTTGCTCTCTTGGTTCCCTGCCCTCTCTTCTGGTGGGGGAATGTGATCCCACATATATTCAGGTCAGATTCAGGACAGTTGGAGGGAGTCCCTAAAGGAAGCACCCTTCATGGGTTGGAGTGGAGTAGTCTTGCTTGGGTTTCTGTTAACCCTTCAGATGAGAGAAACCGAAAGAATGAAAATAGCCCACCAAGAAATGCCTTTTCACTTTTTGCTGGTGTTTGCTGAGGCAGCTCCCGACCTCATCTGAATAACCCTTCCTCAGGCAGTGAATGTGACCTTGGACAGGCTGAACCCCACAGGTGCAGGCTGTGCAGCTGCACAAAGGCCACACTGAGTGGGGTGATGGGGGAGCCCCTGCTACCCGCGGCTGTCTTTGACATTGCTGTTCCCACAGCCACTCCTGCAACCCAGAAGCCTCAGAAAGAAGTAGGGGGAGGGAAAGGCCCAAGACAAACCTCTACAACTCCCCTGCTAGAACTGGGGCAAAGGAGAAAAGCTGGGCTTGAGGAGTGGTGAGGTGTCCCACCAGAGAAGCTAACCCTAAACCCAAGATTCACTTTACTTGCCAATGCCCAGCAGCTTCTACCTCTGGTCCAATTTACAACCCAGGGCACTTCTCATTTTGGAAAATATCTTTTCTTTCTGAGCCCAGCTCATCAACATACAAAAAAACCTTCATCATCTTGCATTTGGGGGATAGGATTGATAATAGCTGCAGATAGATTCTTTTTCTTTCTTTCTTTCCTTCTTTCTTTCTTCCTTCCTTCCTTCCTTTCTTTCTTCCTTCCTTCCTTCCTTTCCATCTTTCTTTCTTTCTTTCTTTCTTTCTTTCTTTCTTTCTTTCTTTCTTTCTTTCTTTCTTTCTTTCTTCCTTCCTTTCCATCTTTCTTTCTTTCTTTCTTTCTTTCTTTCTTTCTTCCTTCCTTCCTTCCTTCCTTCCTTCCTTCCTTCCTTCCTTTCCATCTTTCTTTCTTTCTTTCTTTCTTTCTTTCTTTCTTTCTTTCTTTCTTTCTTTCTTTCTTTCTTTCTTTCTTTCTTTCTTTCTCGCCCTATCTTTCCTTCCTTCCTTTCTTATTGCTTGAAGCAGAATGCTCCAGAAGGTCAAGTCCTGGTTATGACCTTAGTTCAAATTTGCTTCTGACTTTTGTTGGTTATGTCATCAGCAGAGAGTCACTCCGTCTTTCTCAGTCTCATTTTTCTCATCCACAGAAAGGGGCAAAGCAGGCCTGTAGTACCTGCTTCTAGGTATCATTGTAATGCTTAGTGGAGATAAGTGATAGGAATGATTCTGCAAACATTAAAGTGTTACATAAATGCTAGTTGTTCTTAGTCCTTAGCCTTTGTCTGCTTTCCAGAAGAATCTGAAGTGGGATATGAGACTTCCAGCATATGAAACAATGTAGTGAATAATCAAAGGAAAAGAAAGTCCATGAAAGGAGCAGATATCACCAGGCCTCGAGGGCCAGCTGTTTACTACATTTGCACACTGAGTTTCAATCTGAGTTTCTGCTATCTGGGGCAAAAAGGAAACACTTTGGGGGATAGAGTCCTCCTCGTCAGCAAACTCACCTACATTTGCAGAATTCTAGATGGAGCTTCCCCTGCAGCTCTTCAGAAGAGGGGCATCAGAGGAAGGGATGCACAACTAGCCTCAGCTGTGGTTGGGCAAGAGCCCTGGGAAGGTTCAAAGGAACATTATTTCTTTTAACCCTCTGAAGAATTTCAGATCATAGCATCAAACCTCAACTTAAAGAGGTCATTTCTTTGGGGAGGCTAATAGAGAGTAGACCCAGCTCCACCAAGGACTCCTGTCCTCAACCTACAGTGGGTCTAATATTCTACAATAAATTAGGTGCCTACGGAAAGAACCAAATGTGTTTACTTACTAGGATGATCAGAAGGCCAACTGATTTGAGAAAGATTTACAAGGGTCAGGGTGGTGAAGTGAAAGGTACAATAGCCTGAGAGTCAGAAGTCAGGGTCACAGTCAGTCACAAATCCTAATTCTGCCCCTTCATTTTATAGCTGAATGCTCTTGGGAATACACATCACATTCCACTGACCTCAGTTTCTTCCTTTGTAAAGTGAATGAGGCAAATGAGTGAACATACATGAAACTCTAGGCCAATGGTAGGTACATGAAATTAATCCAAGAGGGGCCACTTGAAGATTCTGATCAAAGGAATTATGAGACCCCATGTGGGGAGGCCATGTCTCCCATTCATTTCTATCAGTCAAAGAGATAAGTGTTTTTAATTCAGTGTCAAGAATGAAACCTACCAGGTTTCGGACTCTACTGATTTCTTATTAACTAGAATTCTTAAGAAACTTTCCTAGGTAGCGGAATCGACCCAAATAGCTGGTAGTTAGATTTTGATCAGCAATTTGAATTCTGCCAGGAAGTAAACAGGAAGGCCATTGTACAATTCAGTCTATATTTTGACTACCTTTAGCTTTCCCCAGAGTCCTCGTTCCTTCCAGAAAGGCTTCATAAAAACACGTCACTTGATACATTCAACTAACTTCATCTCAGTTGCAGCTGGAAGGTTTCCCCCCTCCTCCTCTGGGACCTAGCTCACCAACCTTTGCCCACTCAATCCTTTTCAGTTAATACAGAACCCTTGGCAGTCTAACATCATTTTTCAAAGACCACAGCCAAGGTTACTTCAGGATCTAACTCAGGTCCATACATCAAGCACCTCCTACTCTTTAAAGAAACATGGAGATCATCCTAGGGAAGATCTTCTCATTCACTTAGAGCATGGGGAGGGAGATGAAAACTTAGCCATGCACACTTGGGAGCAAACTAACCAAGCACATAAGATCCAGCCCTGGGTTTGAAGTGATTCTGATTTTACTACCTCTTAGCTTCATCTCCTGGGGACTCAGTTATCTCATCTAGGAAATGAGAATATTGGACTAAATTATCTCTGTGGTCCTTACATCCAAGATGCCTTTTGTCCTGCATTTGGATGCAATGTTGATGCCTAGACTGCCTATGAACATCTTTCCCTATCCACATCCTAACCAGACTTTAAGATCAATCTCTAATAATAGTAATTTTGATGAATCTTGAAGTCAAGAGTGTTCTCTTTGAGGTTACTGGAAAGAGTATGGGCTCTCAAGTCAGAGGACCTGAATTAAACTCACCTCTGTTGTTTATCATCCATATGACCTTGGAAAAATCACTTTCTACCTCTGACTCTCCATTACCTTGTTTGTAAAATGATGGGCTTAGACCAACTGATCCATCCTTAGACTTATGATCCTCTGATCTTCCACATTCTTTTTAGACTTCCTATACTATATATGTTGAGAGCTAGTCTATGTGGTGTTGTTGACAGAATGTTAGCTCTGGAGTCAAGAGACCCAAGTTCAAATCCCATCTCTGGTATTTACCTGGTTAGCCTCGCTGTGCCTGTGATCTAACCTGTAAAACGAAGGCTAATAATAGCCTTTATAGCTTGTCATTTAGATCAAGTGAGATACCTTATGTTAGGTGCCAGCAAATGGCAGTTGTCATTCCATTCTTTCCTGTGTTATACTATAGATATTGGGGACTTGTCTCATTTTCTCTACAAATGTCATAAGGGACAGAGGCAAGGCGTTTTTAATTTCTGGATTTCCTTTAGCACCTAACACAATCCCCTGCACATAGGAGGTGGAGAAACAATGTTTTTGTGAATAACTGAATGAATAGGAGGGAGAAGACCCAAAAGTCAACCACACTAGAGGGGAAGTGATATATTATATTCCCAGTGTATAGCCTTCCCTCTCCCTACCACACACACACACACACACACACACACGCACACACATGTACATATATATGTATATATGTAACTGGGTATATGTATATACATATACACACATATGCTCACATATATGTATATATATGTATATGCATGTCTATATATGTATATGTGTCTATATACATAAACAAACACACATTTGGTTTCTGTTTCTTGGCTTAATTTGACCAGTCTGCTTCTATGGTATGGGGCTCAGTTCTATACAGTATACTTCCTAATCCCAGTTTCTGTGTACGTTGTGTGTGGGGGGACCTGTGGAAGTATCAAGATCAACCAGGCTAAAATAACACCAAATTTGGGCTTTGTTATTATTTATTTATTGTAGCAATATTGAGATAAGAAGGAAACTCCAAAACAGAGTCCCTTTCACTTCACTGGAAAAGTGAAGTCAGACTATCTGAGTTTTACTTGGTTTCCATTTTCCTCTGTCAGTGAGAATGGCCTTTGAATTGAAAATCACAAGAAAAAATTACTAAGAAAAAGGAAGGTGCTGCCCAAGAAAAACAAAAGACATTGTGAGAGAATATCCAGATGTTCTTGGAGAATTCAAGTCCCTGGGCCCAGAAGAACAACATCCTTCAACACAGAAAAATTTGGGAGCCATAGTGGTTTCAACCACTGTTCTCAATATTTCAAAGACTATGGAAAAGGAGGGAAGGAGCACAAGATTGAAAAAGGACTAGTTTTCCAAAAGGACAAGAGAAGAGTTTGTGGACTCTGGACCCTGAGCTTGGATTAAAGTCCAGAACATGGTGTTAGAGATGTGGTGGGAACCCTTCTAGAAAAGAAGGAGTGACTCCAACATTCAACATGGCAGCCTCACCAAGAACACACTGTGATATACTCTGGACAGGATGATCAAGCTGGTAAGTGAGAGAATATGCTGAGCCCTGTTCAGTTGTATTTTAGCAAAGTTTTTGATAAATTGTATCATACTATTCTTGTAGAGAACATGAAGTTGATTGATAATACAGTTCCGTGGATTCAGAGCTGGTTGGATGGCCAGGCTCAAAAAAGGAGTGATTATCAGTGAGTCAGTACCCACGGGACAAGGACATTTCCAGTGGCAAAGGCCATGAGCTCAGACTTGGGCCTCGATTGTTTGGATAAAGATATAGATGATCTATTCATCAAATTTGCAGATGATAGAGTTAGGATCCAAAAGGATGCTGATTTGCAGGTCCTTGGACTGAATCTAATTAGATAAATTCATTAGATATAAATGTAAAGTCATGTATGGGTACAAAAATCAACTCTTCAAGTACAAAACTTTGATTGTATGGCAACTGATGATGGTTGTCTTGTGGAAGAAAGAGACAAACTTTTTCTACTTGGTCCCAGAAAGAAGTCAGAGAAATGGGAACAAGTCCAAGGGAGAATAAGGAACAGTAGGAGGGAAGGCTTCCTCACAATGAGGTCCAACAGAGAAAAGAGATGCTCCAAGTAGAGACAGTTAAACAAAAGCTGAATAACCACTTGCTATTCAGATGCAGCAGGAATCCTGTTTGGGGCTGAATTTGATGAGTTGATTATTTGAAGGCAGGAACCATTTTACTTCAGTTATTCTACTCCCAGCACCTAGCACAGAGCCTGACACATAGTGGGTTCCTTATCAATGCTTGTGACTTTACTCATTGGTAACACTGGCTTATCATTACACTTGTTCTTCTCTTTACCATGGACTCCACATTCACCCAGTCGTAGCAGTAAAAGGTATATATGGTAATTTCTCAGCTTCCCCTGGATCCCTTCTGATGAACTTCTGGCTCCCAGCCAGTTCTCTGGCCCAAAAACCATTTACAATGAGAAAGTCACCCGTTTGCCCCATAACTCTCCAATTTCACTGTTGAGTTCCTCCAGCAGCTTTGGCTGGGTGCCCTCAGGCCTGGATGTGTCTTTGCAGAACCTGCTAATTGCTCTTGGGATGACAGCTCTTTGTTGAGCCCCTTTGGACCAAAGGTGGCCATTTCCCCTACTTCTTGCCATGCAGTGTAAACTCGGTTTCTGGGCTGCGGTTGCCTGACATTGGTTGTACTCCAGATAGGAAGGAGGGGAGGAGAGTCCAAGGCACCCTGCATTAAAGACTGATTGACAGAATCCCAGAATCTCACATTGGGAGAATCCCAAGGGACTGTTTATGATGACATTGGGCCAGTCAATTGAATCTAGACTTATGTTCCTCATTTGTAAAAATAAGGGCATAGAACTAGACCCTGAAAAACGGTGACCTCACAAGAGATCATCAAGAGACAAGCTGACGTTTTAGATAAGGCACAGATAGAATCAGAAAAACCTGGGTTCACTGTTTACCGCAGACATTTGTGTGATCTTGGGCAAATCAATTCAACTCGGATCTCTGAAGTTCTTTCAGGATGTAAATCTTTGATCCTATGACCCACTTTGCTTGAATACCAAAGCTTAAATTATGTGACCTTGGATAAGTCATGGTGGATAGAGTTCCTAACCTGGAGTCAAGATGACCTGAGTTCAGATTTTGCCTCAGACAATTACTAGCTGCATGACCCTGGGCAAGTCATTTAGCCTTTGTTTGCTTCAGTTTTTTATCTGCAAAATGGGGATAATAATAATACCCACTAGCTTGTAGTGAGGGTCAAATGAGGTAATCACTGTAAAGCACTCAGCCTAGTGCTTGGCACACAGTAAATGCCATACAAATGTTAGTCATTATCCTTACTATTATTTCATTATTATCATCATCTCCCTGTCTGTAAAGTGCATTGGCTGATCTAGATGATGCTCCTGGTCCCTTCCTTTTGCCTTACACATTTCCTGAGTGTATAAGCAGATGAGCTGATCCTAGGGTTCATATCTTTATTCTGTCCCAGCCCTGCTTTCTTGTGTCTTTCTTCTGCCTCTTGTTTCGAGGTCATGGGGAGCCCCACCATGACTAAGCCAGCTCACTGACTTGCCTTTCCAGCAAAGGTGGGAAACCGAACAGCTCCGAGTCAGCGTATGGGAAGGAGAGATTCCATGTTGGGAAAACAAGTCGGAAAGAGTCTGTCATTGCTCCAAGCTTCCTGCTGACCCCAAGGCCAAGGTCAGAACCAAAGTGTCTTCTTAATTCCTCCCCCTCCCCAACGCTTTCACACAGACTAATCTGGAAGTCAGGAGGATGGGCCTGAAGGGATGTCTGGCTGTCTCGGGTCTCCTGCCAGGGGCTAAGAACAAGAATGTTCAGTCCCTAACTGGGTGGGCAAGCCTGGCCTTCTAGACCAAACATCCTGCCAGTCTAACAGAAAACCTAGGCTCTGGTTCTGCCCCTTTGTTTTTCCTAATATTTATGACTGTCTTTTATTTTTTAATGTCACCTCCATTACAGAATGCAACATTAATAAGATGCCTTATTATCTCTTGCCCAGGTGGCAGCAGGTGAGTAATAATCAGCATCGCTTTAGTGCCCAACCTAGTGGCTTCCACACCTGCCCCTGTTAAGGGATGGAGGAGGTTAGGGAGGAGGATGCCCCAGACCCACTCTCCTCAGGCCTTCTTAGGTAGTATCTCTGGCTAAGAGGGTATGCATATTTGAATCACTTTTGAAGCCAATTTTGAATGATCTTCCAGAATCCTTGAACCACTCATTTTTTCTCAAGCAGTGTACCAGTGTGCCCTCTTTGCATATCCCCTCTAACATTGACTGTTCTCGTCTTTTTTCATCTTTGCTAATTTGGTCCTCTTAGTTTTAAGAACTCTGATAAGGGCAGTGTCAAGAAACATTTCACTTTTCACAATCTCTCCGTTCAAATGATGCCCAGAAGTTTCATGGGGTAGGAATGGTGGAGAAGATTCTCTTACCTGAGAAGAAAAAGCTGGGGGATTTAGCTCTCAAGAGACCTCATTGAATCTAGCCAAAAGTTCAAGAGGAAATGGAAGACTTTCAAACAGCCCAATGGGGTGGAGAGGTGCCCATAGTCTTATCCCCAGAGAAAGGTAGAAAAAAATCACCCTTCTTATTCCATAGCATTGGGAATTGGAACAGTCTTCTGGACTGAGTACTCAATCCTAAAATGGAACATAGTACAGGAATGCATTCAACATTGATGTTTAAAAATTAATTAGCTACAGAAAGATGTTCCAAGCCCTCAATATTTTTAGACAAAACCTGAAAATTCCAATTGCAGTTTGAAAGCATAATTTGGAACATCAGCTCTGGAGGCTGAAATGAGTCCACAGAAAGATGAAGGTGGCTGGTAGATAGGAAGAGGGAAGTTGGTTTCCGCTGAGTGTTATTATAGTAGTGGGTAGGAAAACTGGCAGGGAAGACAGCTGATCAATTTGAGAAAGTTCTTAGAGTCCAAGTGTAACAGTTATGTAGGATCTGAAGCTGGGGGCACCTTTGAGATCCTCTAGACCAGAAATTCTTAACCCTTGTTTCGTGTCCATCTGGAGAAGTCTACAAATCCTTTTTTTTCCAGAAGAATATTTTTAAATGGATAAAATGCATGCATTTACAAATGAAACCAATTACATTGAAATGCAATGATCATAATATATATTTTTCAAAAGACCCAAGTTCATAGACCCCAGGTTAGGAACCCTTGATCTAAACCCAGTCTCCCATTTTACAGAGAAGGAAACTAAGACCCAAAGACATAAATGAATTGCTTGGTGACTAAGCTAGTTAGTGGACAAGACAGGACTTGAGTTGTGGTCTTCTGTCTCTCTAGTACAGTGGTATTTGCCCTAGATTCAAGACTAGTTTCAGAGAAATAGTCATTAAGAAAAAAAATAAAAGCTTTCTTCTATTTGCCAGATCTGTTCACAATGATTTAGAAACCTCTACTCAACTTTGGAATTCTGGCCATGGGGCTGGGCTGTCTTGATTGGCAAGTGACAGGACAAACTTGCTTTAGGCAATATCCTTAGCGAGCCCCAGACCACCAGTTCAGGCCCCCTAGACCAGCCAGTTCCATCCCCTGGATATATTGTCATCTGCCGTACCAACACTTCCCACTGCTTTCTCTGGACACAGTAATCAAATCATTGTTCCTTGAAAGGGTGTGCCTCTTGATTGCCCTATGGATCAATTCTCCATTCTTAACCCCCACCCCCACCCCTTGCCCAGAAGCCACTATTCAATATGATTTCTCTTCTATTAGAATGGAGTTGCCCTAAAGCCCAAGAGGTCTCACTTTTTTTTATTTGGATCCTAGAACTTAACAGTGCAATTATAAATGATCAGAACTTTTCTGTCATTCTTTCATATGACTGGCTGGCCATCTCCATCTGAAAGCTGCCTGGATTTGGCATTAAAGGGCCTAGGTTCACATGCTGTTTCTTCCCAGGTATTTCATTCCTCAGGGTCTCAGTTTCTTCATAGGGAAGTGGGGAGGATGTTGTACTAGATGATGTTTGGGGTCCCCTCTAGTTTTAAATCTATTATCCTATGGGATAACTTGACTGTGGTCAAGTCATTGAGTTTCCTTGAGTCCAGTTTCCTCACTTATTAAACCAGAGGGTAAGATGGGACAGCCTCTGAGGCCCCTTCTAGTACTTAGCTGTATGGTCCCATGACCTGGCTTCCAATTTTGGTTCTTCAGACCTCATTTTCTTCCTCTAGGCAATAGAGGAGAGAGAGGTTGGGCTCGTTGACCTCTGATGCTTCATTCCACCTTTACATCTATGATCCTATGATTCCATGATCCCATGATAGGAAGTATCACAATGAAGGAAGTAGGCTTAGAGGAATGAGAGGATGGGGCCTCAGTCTTGAATTAAGGGACAGCATTGTGTCCATTCAGACTCCAGAGGGAAAGTATCTCCTCCATCCTTCCCATCCATGTATCCATCCAACCATCTAACCATCCATCCATTCATCCATTCATCCATTAGGTCAGCACCCTAGGAAATAATCCATCCTCTCAAATATGTCTTTTACCTCTTCTGGAGCAGAGCCCAAGGAGTGGGTGAGGGGAGGAAAGGAAAGTATCTCAGTATAAACTCAGTTTCACTTCCTATCCCAGCCAGAGAGAGTCATTATATAAATATATGTGCAAGTAGCTGATCCTCTTAGCTGGCTTCTCGCTATTACTGCGCCCACCCAAGATGCCTGAGTGTAAGGGGCCTGCAGGCAACTCACTTTCCCCTGGTCCCTGCACCCCTCACACAGGGCTGACCAGGTGGGTGCTAAAGGCTGAAATGAATCAGGAGCTTTCTCAGGGGCTCCCACCAGCCATGCCCAGCCATGCTCTGCTGAGCAGGTGACAGGCTTGACTGCCCATGGCTGTCAGCCCATGGTAATCAAATTCAACCTCTTTCCTCCATATTGTGACAGACAAACCTACATCAGCCCACCAAGGTAGGCAAGACAGCTCAGGTGGGGAGGCCTGACTATTACATCCTGGTAGGGCTCCTGGCATAAACTTGGGGGAAAGTTGTAGCATTTTCCCCCAAAATTATATCACCTGGAAAGTTTTGCAAATGGAAAACCCCAGTAAGGAGGCTAGATGGATTTTCAGGTTCCTGTAATTAATCAAAAGGAATTCTGTGATCCTGATTCATTCTCTCTCCCTCTCTCTCTCTCTCTCTCTCTCTCTCTCTCTCTCTCTCTCTCTCTCTCTCTCTCTCTCTTTGTTGGGAATTTTTTACTGATGTGGAAACTTAAGCTCAAACAAGTGACTTGTCAAAGGTAACAGGCAGCAAATATCAGATTTAGGATCTAAACCTGAATTTGGATTTTAGAGCCCATTTTCTTTCTAGCACTTTAGGCTTACTTTTATTATGTCATGAATCTCACAGCAGTGTATGAGGTAGGTAATAGGAATGTTATTATCCCCACTTTACAGATGAAGAAATTGAGTCTCAGAGATAAGCGAAATGGCTTGCCCACATCCAAGTCTTCTGACTCTCATTTCAGGATTCTATCTCCTGCTCCACAGTGATGCCTTATGCATCTGAGGTACCAGTCCAATCAACATGTTGAAAATATCATAACTCTATATAATATAATATAAATATACTAACTCTAAATATGATAAAATAAATATAATAACTCTATTGAATATCAGCTCTTATTTCTCCTGCTTGGCCCCTGAAGGACAGTAAAGGACAAGTGTCTTTATGTTCAGCATTATTATCTGTGATCCCATGATCCTATGGCCTGAATTCAAATCCTGCCTCAATTGCTCCCTCCATATGGGACCTTCATTACTTCTGGGCTTCAGTTGCCTTTTCTCTTCTTTCTCAGTATGGGCATTAAGCACTGGAGTCGTTTAGACAATCCTGACCAGTTCAGCATGACCTTCTAATTAGATGTTGTAAAACGGAGTCAAAAATGGATTCGATTCTATGGCCCTTTGAGATCTCTTCCAACTCTGAAATTCTGTGATTCCCTGAAACTTAAGCAGCTATGGAGCTAGGACCTCAGTTTTGAGGTAGATTTTGAGCTAAGAGAGAATCCAGGATCCTAGCTCGTATTAATTTCATCCATCCATCCATTCATCCATCCATCCATCCATCCATCCATCCATCCATCCAATCAATCATTCACCAAAAATCAGTTGAGTGCCTACTACATTCAAGACACTGTTCTGGCACAATAGAGGAGATAAAGTTGAATGAGACAGTCTTGGCCCTCAAAGAACTTATGACCAATTAATCAATCAATCAACATGCATTTAGTAAATACCTACTGTGTGCCAGGCTCTAACGATAGACAAAAATGATAGTTCCTATTTTGAAAGAACTTAACAGTCTAAGTAGAGAGAGAAAACATACAATCAATCAATTGATAAACATTTATTAAGCCCTTATTATATGCTGGCCACTATCCTATGATCTCAGAACACAAAAAAACAGGCAAAAGACAGTCAAATATAAACCAACAGATGCATGCAAACAAGGTATATATATACAGGATAAAGAGGGAAAAACTAAGAGAGAAGGCACTAGAATTAAGAGAGGTTCTGTAGAGTATGGGATTTTGTCAGGGACTTTAGGGAAGCCAGCAGGACATAAGGGAGAATATTTCAGCTATGGTGAATTAGGGCAGCCAGAGAAAATGCCCAGAGCTAGGAGGTGGGAAATGTCTTGTTCATTGAATAGCCAGGAGGCTGGATCATTGTCACTGGATGGAAAAGTGTGTAACAGGGAGTAAGTTTCCTACCTGAAAAGGTAGGAAAGGCCAGATTATGAAGGGCTTTGAATGCCAAACAGAGCATTTTGTATTTGATCTTGGAGGCAATAGGAAGTCACTGAAGATTATTGAGTGTGTGGGGGGGGGACGGGACATGATTGGATCTGAGCTTTAGGAAAATCACTTGAGTGTCTAAGTGGGAGGTGGAGGTTAGTGGGGTTGAAGAGGGCAGACTCCTTCCCCCCCACTCAATCAGACTAACTGCAATAATCCAGGTGTGAGGTGATGAGCGTCTGCACCAGAATGCAGAGAGAAGGGGGCAAATTTGAGAGATGCTGCAGAGGTGAAGTCGACCAAAGATGCTGCCAAGTGAACTTCCAGGCCTTGGTGCCAGCTTAGATATGGGAAAGATAGTGAGAAGTCCAGGATAACCTGAAGAGCTGTAGGGATAGAGAGCACAGAACTGTCCTCTACAGCATAGAGTGGGGTGGACAGATAATGAGTTCAGGTTTGGACTTGAGGTTGGATAGAGAGGTTGGAGCAGGGTGGGTAGATCTGTAAATAATCAGCCTAGAGATGGTCATTAAATCCATGGCAGGTGATGAGCTCACCAAGAGAAGTGTTCTAAAGGGAGGGACACCTGTGGTTAGAGGGCATGATCTGGAGGAGGATCCAGCAAAGGAGTTGAGAAAAAGCAGTCAGATAGGGAGGAGGAAAGCTGGAAAAGGATGGAGTCCCCCAAACTTAGAAACCTAGGATCGAGATAGTGTGAGGAATTAATGGTGTCCAAGGCTGCAGAGAAGTCAAGGAGAATGAAGGCTGAGAAAAGACCATTGGATTAGTAACTAAGAAATCACTGGTCAAAGGAGAGAGCAGTTTCAATGGAATGAGAAGGTCTGAAGCCAGAGAGGTGTTAGGAAGTGAGGGGAGAGGTGTTAGGAAGAGAGTGAGGGGAGAGAAAGTGGAGGCACCCATTGAAGACTGCCTTTGGAGGAACTTAGTCACAAAGAGATACAGACCAGTAGTGGGACTAGAAGGATCAAGTTGGAATTTTTCACATTGGGAGAGGCATGGGCATGTTTGCAGGCAGTTGGGAATATGCCAGTATGCAAGAAGAGGCTGAAAATAAGTGGCAGAGTGGGGATGGCAGAGGGGGCAATCTGCTAGAGGAGACAGGATGGAATGGGGTCTCTTGAAGAAGTAGAGATTAACCTTGGTCAGGAATGAGGTCACTTCACCGTGTGAGACCCAGAGGGGCAGAAGGTACCTGAGTGATAGGAGATAAAGCAGAGAAGAGTGAAGTCATGGCAGACGGCTTCAATTGTTTTCTGTAAATTATGAGGCAGGGTTTTCAGTTGAGAGGGCTGCAGGAGGGGGAATCATCAGAAGTTTGAGGAGAAATGAGAAGGTTTGGAAGAGTCTCGCTGGAGAGGGGGATGGTGAGCTAAATAGGGAAGGGTAAAAGGGATGCCTCACAGTACTGAGGGCCTATTGAGGTCATGTAACATAAATGTGTAGTGGACCCACTCAGGATGGCTGCATGACTCTCCACCTTCATTCAGAAGCGCATAAATAGGAATGAAAGTAGTGAAAGTGGCAGGTGATTTACTCCCTGTATAATCTGGCTCAAGTTAACAGGTTTCTAAATCCCCTTCTAGCTCTGAAGTCCTTGTTTTTGTGTTCCCACTTCCCAGTCTTCTCTCCAGCTACATGAGCCCACATTCTTGTCAAACTGACCAAGTCTTTCCTTGGACTTGTCCTTTCCTGTCTGGGTCTCCTAAGCTGTGCCTGTGCTTCCTCCCTATCCTTTTCCCTTTCCCTTTCCCTTTCCCTTTCCCTTCCCCTTTCCCTTCCCCTTTCCCTTTCCCTTTCCCTTCCCCTTCCCCTTTCCCTTTCTCTTCTCCTTCCAGGCTTAGCTCACATCCTGCCTCTCATGAAACCTTCCCTGCAGCACCATGTAGAAGTTGGTGCCTCAAATGCCTGGTGGTCTTTTTCTTGAACCTCTTCTACATACCTATGCTGCATTCTCATTTCATTGTGGTTATTCTTACCCCTCTCTCTTTTCCATTGATGAGATTATAAACACCTTGGGAACAGGGGCTGTGTCCCATTCAATTGTATGCCCACTGATACTTAAAACTTTAGCCAGAAAGTGCTTAACCAATGTTTGCTCAACTGTGAGAGAAGTCCCAGCTGTTGTCCTCTCAAAGCTCGAGAAGTTATGAAGCCTGATTTTCCTTCCATCATTGACCTCGATTTTGTGTTAGAAGATGGAAGAGGTGGGTTTTTTTGGACCAGATCTTGCAGCACTCTGCTGATTGCTTAGAATCACAGTATTTCAGTGTGAGAAGAGACCTCAGTGGCCAGGTATCCAAACTGCCCCTTCTATAACAGACAGGACAAGGGTCCATCCAGTCTGTGCTTGAAGATCTCCAGTGATAAGCCCACTGCATGTGGAGGCAGCCTTCTCCACTATGAAAAAAACTGGCATTGGCAGTGGATAATCAAGCTGAAGCTTCTTTGAAGTTTCTACCAATAACTCTTTATTCTGTCCTCTGGGACCAAGCAGAGAAAGTCTGTTCCCTCTTTCCCCTGACAGGCAGTAGGTTCCCCACCCCCCACCCCCACCCCCCGTCACTCCTCTCAAGACTAAATATTCCCAGGTCTTTCAATCTCATTCTCAAGTTATACTTCTGCTGAGCATCACCTTACTCAGAGACTAAGAACTCTGTTTCTTTCTCTCTCTTTGTCTTCCTGCCCTCTTTCCTCCTATTCTTCCCTCCCTTTTTCTCTCCCTCCCTCCCTCCCTTCCCTCCCTCTCTCCTTCCCTCCCTCCCTCCTTCCTTCCTTCCTTCCTTCCTTCCTTCCTTCCTTCCTTCCTTCCTTCCTTCCTTCCTTCCTTCCCTCCTTTCCCCCCTTCTTAGTATAGAGTCACAAGCCATCTAATTCTGGAAACCAAACACTTACTGTTTATGAGAAGGGAGGGTTCCCAGATTCCTTAGCAGATCCTGATTAAGCACCAGGGGGATATAAATGCTCACAAAGCCTTTGTGTCCTCAGACCCTTAGTTCAAACCTCTCTAGCTGAAGTTGCAGACACCAAGCCCCACTTTCCATTCATGCACAAGGCTGGGGGTAGAGGGAAAGTGCCTTAGTTTTTTGCTCTTTTTAATACAAAGAAGGGGCTAGCCACTCTTGGATAAGACACTCTTTGTGTCTTATCTCCTTTGAGTCTCTCAGCACCATTCTGATGTGGGCTCTACACACAATATGGGCCCCATTTTGTAGATGAGGTAACTGAGGTGTTCTCAGGGGTACAGAACTGGCAAGGTCTGAGAGGCGGGTCTGGAACCCATAACCTGGGTCTTCCCAACTCCATCCCTGGGGCTCTATGTACTGTGCTCCTGCTGACATCTTGTAATCTTCTGGGCCACAGAACGGGAAGGGCCCTCAGCCATCACCCATGTTCCAGATGAACAGGAAATCTGTGTCTTTGATGTTGTGCTCCTCCCAGATTGACTTAAAGCCCTCCTGGGACAGGAGAACCCACTTCTACAGTGACAATGTCAGGGTCAGATTCAGGGTGCAGTTGGAGGGCTGAGCTTTGTGCCTCCTCTTTGTCTGGTTCTCAGTCCTCTGTCATGCAGTTGGCTCATGCAGAGGTCTGGTCTTCCCCTGACCCCCTCACAACCACTGATCTTCACTCATTTGACAAATGTTTAGTGAACATGGACGTTCTAAGAATCTCCTTGGATTCAGGGATAGACCTCTTTGAGGGACTTCCAGCCTAGTGGGGAAATACAGATGGTAGTAGAAGAGTTTAATAGTGAACTCTGGTGAATTTGTGAATTTCTTGATGCCTTCAGGGATGTCTTCCTCCTGGACAGAACAAAACGCACAGTATCACAGAGTCCTAGGACTTCAGGGCTGTCAGGAATCTCAGGGTCATTTTCTTCTGTTTATACTGCAACAAGCACGTCCATTCTAACAAAAACATCCATCAAAATTCCACTTGAAAATCTGGGTTAATTAATAAGACAAGAACATAGAAGAGGACATGCTGGTATTGTGGGAAGAGTTTTAGACAGCCAGGTACTTGGGTTCAAGTCATGATTTTGCCATGTGCTAGCTCTACACCCTGGGATGAGTGAGTTCACCATTTTGTACCTTAGATTCTTCATGTGCAAAATGAAGGCATTGGGTGAGATGGTCTTTCAGGTCCCTTTCAGCTCAAGCATCATGATTCCAAGAGATGTCACCAATCAGAACGTAATTAAGTGACAAATGAGTGTCTTAACACCCAGCAGGTGCTGCCTGTATACAAGACTTCTGCATGAGGACTGGAAAGAATTCTGGGAGGATGCAGGAATCAGGTGCATCCCAGGCTGGGCTGGGCTGGACTGCGGACAGCTCAAACGAACTCCAAGAACTGATGATTAAAGTTTTATAATGAGCATGCATACCCTAGAAATCAGCTAACTCTATAAATAGGAGCTTGGTTTATTCTTTTGTTGATTCTATAATGCTTAAGAAAGTGATGGAGAAAATGTTCCCACTGAAGATTAAACTGAAACGTGTGGATACATACATTTTTCAGCGTTGGGTGTTAAACATCTCCTGGCATACCCTCTATCTGAAATAATGAGAAGTGAATTGATGGAAAGAAGGGGAGAGAGAACATTATAAGTTAAAGGGATAAAAAAGTAAAGGTTGAGCAATAAGAATTATGTCACATTTTGCAGGACCATAGATCAGACCCATTAGATAAGGGACAGTGGGAGATTAGTTTGGAAAACTTGCCTGGTACCAAAATGAGGAAGACCTTGGACATGAGACTAAGAAGTCTATACTTTCTGTGGCAGTTTGCTCTTATATATAATGTGAGATGGTGGAGGCTTTTGGGTGAAATGAAGGTTATATTATTATCATGGTTCACAAGATCATTGATTTAAGGCTGGAAGGGCCCTCAGAAGTAATCTGGCTCAAGTGTCTCATTTTACAGATTAGGGCACTGAGGCCCAGAAGACTTTGATAAGTAGTCAATGACAACCTTGGCATTTAGACACAGGGCCTTTATCTCCAAATCCAGTTCTCTTTGCCCCACGATGCCCCTCTCTTATGATCAATATTTTAGGTGACCCAAAAGTTAGCTTATTGGAATGAATGGGCTTTGGAATATTCCCAGTGTTCATCTGCACCTAAGAAGGAGCCTAGAAAATGGTCAGGATCTGTGATTGCCTCGAGGAAGAAAGGAGTTCCTTCCACCTATGAACTGTTCAATAATCTATAACTTAGTAGATAAATTTTTGACTGCTGTTTAATACTCAGAGGGAGGGAGTGGCTCACCTAGTGGGGGAGATAAAAATTACTATCCTCCTGCCTTTGTATCTATCTACTATACCCCACTCCCTCTCAAGTCTCGGAGAGGGAAAGAAAAGATTTCAACCAAGAAATATAGATCAGAAAAGGAGTGGGCTGGTCATGTTGCAAGAGGAAGGGGTAACAGATGGACAACCCAAGTGTTGTTGGTACCCATGAAATGTAAAAAGCTGTAGAGGAAGTCAGGCCTCCAGCATGGAGGATTGATGGGAGAACATGAACAGAAATCACACTGGACAGGAAAATGTGGAGGCCTGGCAATCTGCTCCAATGGGGAGCAGGGGAGATGCATCCATGAGATCAAAGGTCCCCCGACATGTTGAAGAATTAATCTAACGAAAATCCCATGGCCTTGGAGCATCCCCATTGTTATGCTGTGAGGGATGGGTAAAAAGAATCTAGCCACAAGGAAAGTGTATCACCCAATGTTGATTGGAAAGTCTAAAGGCAAATGTATTTATAGTCTAAGCCAGTCAATAACACATCTTCGGCATTTATGCCTCCTGTTCACAGAATCCAGCGCCATGTGTTCTGGGCTCAGCCAAGGCATTTGGTTCCTCTTCCTGCCCCTCTCTCCAAGATGCCAGCCAATCCTGTTCAGTGTCCGGCATGCTGGAGATGGGCTGCCAAGGGCCTGGGAATCTCTGGCACATGGAACTATGAAGAGTGAGAATAAAAGCTTTCTTCAGAGCCCAGGCCAACTTTTAATTGGTTCTGTCCAAACCCAGAAACACTTTGCTTCATCTTTATTCAAGGCAGAAAATTTCCCAGTCTATACATCTTGTCCTGGTGGTCATTTATGTGTAGTTAAAGAACTCTGACAGTGCTTTGGACAAATTCAGGGTGATGTTATAGAATTCATAGAGTTCTGGCCTTGGAATCAAAAGACCTGAGTTCAAATTCTACCTTTGGTATTTACTAGCTATTGACTAGGAGAAATCACTTAGCCTTTATGTGAAATGGGCATAGATCCTCTCTGTTGTGCGTGGCAGCAAAGAGCTTACAGTATATCGAGGAAACAACATATATACATGCAAATATACACAAAGTCAAGCTGGGGCATCAGGAAGGATTTGCAGTCAGGTTGGGCATTTGAGCTAAACTTGGGGAGGAAGCAAGGGGCTCTAGGAAGAAGAGGAGAAGGAAAAGAGTGTGCCAGGCAGGGGGGACAGCCTGAGCAAAGATACAGAACAGGGAGCTAGGGAATGCAAATGAAATCCATAGACCTGACGTTAGAAGCAGCAGCCTAGGTGAGAGCCGGCCCAACCTGGGAGAGCTGATTGGTAAATTTGCAGTGTAAGCATTTTTATACCTCAGAAATAACTAAAAATAAACCCTCAATTTATTGCTTTATCAATTTTTTTTTAAAGCAATTGGGGTTAAGTAACTTGCTCAAGGTTACACGGCTAGTCATTATTTATGCGTGGGTGCTCATTTTCTGAGGCCGGTTTCGATCTCGGGTCATCCCAACTCCGAGGCCGGCGCTCTTACTCACTGCACCACCTAAAGCTGCCCCGCTTTACCAATTTTTTAAAAAATAATGACATACTAACTTAAAAGTATTTGGGGTGTAAATATTTTTTCTTTCTGGAGAAATGGTTGTTAAACATTTACCAGTATCTCTCCTGGCTACAAGGGAGCCTTAGAGGCCATCCAGTCATAGGATCATATAGTCAGTTACAGGGAACCTTATTATAGGTTAATTGGGTCCAATTCTCTCCTTTTACAGATGAGGAAATTGAGGCCTGTAGAGATTCTATGATTTGTTTTATTGTTTTCGACAACTTGGCACAGAGTAGGAGCTTTATCCAAGCTCATTGAGTTGAATTAAAGGATCAGGTCCTAGATAGTCATGGTTAACCATGTTCATGACTTGCAGAAATAATGGTTCACTCTTGAATGAGGAAGAAACTCCAAGAGGGCAGGAGAAGGGTCTCGTGGTCCCACACCATTCCAAAGACTTGTTTGGTATCTCTCAACACCTAGAAAAAGGCTATTTCCTTGCTCAAAAACCTTCAGAGACTCACTATGGCCTCTAGGGTAGATGCCACCTTCTCAGCTTGGCATTTAATGCCAAGCATCGTGCTCTATCTGGCTTATTTCATGGGACTCTTCCTCTTGTGTCTTCTGTGTTCTAACTATACAGCCTTCTTGCTGTTCTCAGACCTTGGCCTTACATCTCCCACCCTCCCTGCCTTTGCACAAGCTGTCTCCCATGCCACAATACAGTGCCTCCTGACTTCAGTCTTCATAAGATTCCTAACTTTATTCATGATTCAGCCCAGGGGCCACTTCTTGTGGAAAACCTTAACGCAGTTGTTAGAGAATGCTCCCTCCCTCAAATTATTTTTTTATTTATTTTTTTCAAATGCTTTATTAACTTCTGGTTTACATCATTCATTTCCACAAAATTTTGAGTTACAAATTTTCTTGCTGTTTTTCCCCTACCCACATCCCCAAAATAACAATCCCACAGGATATCCTCTCCTCCAATCTGCTCTCTCTCATATCTTCCCCCATACCCCCTTCGACTTTTCCTCTATGGCGGAACTCTATACCCCAGTGCCTGTATATATTATTTCCCAATTACATGTAAAATAGTATTAATAATAGTATATATGTATATATTTTAAACATTTGGTTTTAAAACTTTGAATTCCAGATTCATTCTCTTCCTCCCTTGTCACCCAACCTTATAGGGAAGATAAGCAGTTCAATATAGGTTGTACCATAGTAGATATATTATAAAAGACTGATTATATTTCCCTCCCTTCTATATGACCTCCCACTTGTTCTATTCTCTACTATGGTCCTGTCCCTTTTCAAAAGTGGGTGCTTCCAACTTTCCTCCCCCCACAACCTGCCCTCCCTTTCTACATCCCCCCTCTCATCTCCTTCCCCCCTATTCTCCTGTAGGTTGAGATAGCCTATTTAGTGTGTATGTCATTCCCTCCCTAAGCCAAATTCAGAGTAAGGTTGACCCATTCCTTTTTGCCTTCCTGTTCTTCCCCTCCATTGTAACCATTTCCCTTGCCTCTTCTATATGAGATAGTTTACCCCATTCCGTCTCTCCCCATCTCCTCTCATTTTGTTTCTCTCTCATCTCTTAATTCCACCTTTTAAGTATCATCTTTTCCTATTAAATTGGTCCCGTGCCCTCTATGTATACCTGTCAACATATATACACACATTCACATATGTATTCATATGCCTTCTATTCCCTTCAACTATTTTCATACTAGGAAAAGTTTCATCAGTTACAATTATCATTTTTCCATGTAGGAATGGAAATAGTTCAACTTTGATAAGTTCCTTATGATTTCTTTTCCCTGTTTACCTTCTCATGCTTCTCTTGCTTCTTATATCTGAATGTCAAATTTTCTGTTTTTTTCTTCAAGAATACTTGAAAGTCCTCTATTCCACTGAATATTTTCCCCTGAAACATAATACTCAGTTTTGCTGGGTAGGTGATTCTTGGTTTTAATCCCAGATCCTTTGACCTCTGGAATATTATACTCTAAGCCCTTAGATCCCTCAGTGTTGAAGCTGCCAGATCCTGTATCATCCTGATTGTGTTTCCCACAATATTCAAATTGTTTCTTCGTGGCTGCTTGTAATATTCTCTCCTTCATCTGGGAATTTTGGAACCTGGCTATAATATTCCTAGGAGTTTTCTTTTTGGAATCTTTTTCAGGAGGTGATTTGTGGATTCTTTCAACTTCTATTTTGCCCTCTGGTTCTAAAACATCAGGGCAGTTTTCCTTGAAAATTTCTCGAAGGATGATTTCTAGATTCTTTGATCTTGGCTTTCAGGTAGTCTAATAATTTTTAAGTGATCTCTCCTGTATCTATTTTCCAGGTCAGTGGTTTTTCCCATGAACTATTTCACATTGCCTTCTATTCTTTCATTTGTTTGGATCTGTTTAACAGCATCTTGATTTCTCATAAACTCACTAGCTTCCACTTGCTCCAATCTAATTCTGAAAGAATAATTTTCTTCAGTGAGCTTTTGAGATTCTTTTTCCATCTGGCAAATTTGGCCTTTCAAGGCATTCTTCTCCTCATTGCCTTTTGGAGCCTCTTTTGCCATTTGAGTTAGTCTAATTTTTAAGGTGTTATTTTCTTCAGTCAGGCTGTTGACTCTCATTTCATAATTTTCTTGCATTGTTCTCATTTCTCTTCCCAGTTTTTCCTCCACTTCTCTTATTTGCTTCTTAAGGTCCTCTATGGCCTGTAACCAGCTGGTATTTTCTTTTAAAGCTTTTGGTGAAGGAGTTCCGACTTTGTTGTCTTCCTCCTTTTCCATGCTTTGATCTTTTTGGTCCCCAAAATAGGAGTCTAACATTGAGTTCTTCTGTTTGTTTTGTTTCCTTTGCCTAGTCATGTTGCCACTCAATTACTTGACTTTTGGGCTTTTTGCCATAGTAGGATTCTGCTGCCAGATAGGGGAGCTTCCATCCCAAGTGCTGGGGCTTTCTCAGCTGCTGAATGTATTAGTTGGGTGCACTCCCTCCCTCAAATGATTGTTAAATTCTTGTGAATGAGTGAAAAATACATTTATCATAAGCTTATTATATACCAGATACTGTGTTTTGTGTTGAAGATACAATTATAGACAGAAGGCCATCCCTGCCCCTCAAGGCTCTTCCATTCTAATAGGGGAATAGTGGCCAAGCATCTGTGGGCAATGACAATAACACCATCACCAACAGCTAATATTTATAAAATACTACATAGGGATGGAGCAGGGAGGTATACTTGTCCGTTTACATGCTGCATTTCATTAGTAAAATGTAAGCTTCCTGAGGGAAGGGGCTGCTATGTCCTTCTGCTTTTTTTGTCCTCAGTGTCCCTCATACATTAAATAGATGCTAAATGAATGTTTGCTGTATTGAATCTCAAGACAGAATGGTTATAAGCCTGGTCTTTGCTGATCATTCAGACTGGACTGCAATAGAGATCTCCCTGGAAGATTTGAACTCAGAACCTCCTGACCTGAAAACAAGCTACCTGTCTTCCACCACCCTTCCCCATTATCCCAGGTACTCTTTGGACTTTCAGAAGCTCTACTCCATCCAGCAGCAGAGGAACACCAAGCATTTAACAGCTGGAAACCCAGGGGCAGCATTTGTTGCCTCATCAAGTGTCCATCAGTACCTCTAGATGTTCCATGGACTTTTGAGGTGGGGGAGAGCAGAGAAGAGAGATGGGGAGTAGCCTTGCAAGGGTGTGTATGTGTGCATGTGTGTGTGTGTGTGTGTGTGTGTGTGTGTGTGTGTGTGAGAGAGAGAGAGAGAGAGAGAGAGAGAGAGAGAGAGAGAGAGAGAGAGGATTGAGAGACAGAGAGAGAGGAGAGTGATACAGAGAGAGAGAGAAGAGGGATAGAGAGAGCTCCATGTATACACCCACCCACACTGAAGAGAAGTTGCTGGGCTTCCTTCTTTCGAACCTGGAGGATGAGCAACACAGACACAAGAAAAAGGCTTCCACATCTTTGTTTTTTCATTCTTTTTTTCACTTTGAAAAAGTTTGGGGCTCTTCCTTCTAAAGCAAACAACCAAACCAAACCCTAGGCTCCCCTATATGGCATAGCTTTTACAAACACATACATCACATTTTTTAATAAGTAGGACTCAGTGTTGGGGTACAAGGTCTGACCTTTTCATAGGAAAAAAAACATTCATAACCAGAACCTATATATAGTAGGCTGAAAACTGCTGCCCATTGACATGTAGGTCATATGACTTGTGTGTGTGTGTGTGTGTGTGTGTGTGTGTGTGTGTGTGTGTGTGTGTACATTATGTAGGAGGAGGAGGAGGTAGCAAGCACCTTGAAAGTCATTGTATTGCCTTCTGCAGGCTTTTTCTTCATATTTATTGAAAAACAATTTAAAAAGGATATTTTTAATGTGTCCCTTATACTACAGTTAGAGCCTTGACAGTTCTTTTCTTAAAGAGGGACAAGACAGTCCAAGCCTGGATTGTTTCTCTGTAGAAATAGGAAATTGAAATCACTTAAATTTGGCTTGTAGCATTTGGCAGTCAGAAAGACCTGGGTTAAAGTCTTATCTTGATAACTATAAAGCTCTGTGACTGTGGGCTGGTCACTTGACCACTCCATACCTCAAATCCCTCACGTATAAAATAGAGACAATAAAAGTTCCTAACAGACAAGGGGACCAAATGAAATCATTTCAGAGAGGTGCTTTGCAAACCTTGGGTTGACATTTTGATGATTTGGGACACAGTCAGAAATACAGCTGTAGTCCAAAAATGAGAGGTGGGTATCTCATGGACACATACACACAATTTTAAGACCTTAAACCTTGTGTGTGTGTGTGTGTGTGTGTGTGTGTGTGTGTGTGTGTGTGTGTGTGTGTGTGTGGCTGTCTCATGGGAAAGAAGAAATTTTTGACCACTTTAGGTAAACTACCTACTAATAATAGAAATGTCCCTCTGTATATATGACTTCCTTTCCTTTCCTTTCCTTTCCTTTCCTTTCCTTTCCTTTCCTTTCCTTTCCTTTCCTTTCCTTTCCTTTCCTTTCCTTTCCTTTCCTTTCCTTTCCTTTCCTTTCCTTTCCTTTCCTTTCCTTTCCTTTCCTTTTCCTTTTCCTTTTCCTTTTCCTTTCCTTTCATTCTCTCTTTCTCTGCTTCCTTCTCTCATTCTTCTTCTTTCTTTTCTTCTCTTCCTTCCTCCCTTCTTTCCTTCCTTCCTTCCTTCCTTCCTTCCTTCCTTCCTTCCTTCCTTCCTTCCTTCCTTCCTACCTTCCTTCTTCAAAGAACTAGAAGCAACTCTATAAATCCACCATACCCCACCTGTCAGTGCATTCATGAACAAATAGGTCCAATTGGAAAACACTTTTGATACTCTGTATCTTTAGCTACCCTAAAGATCAAATTATACAAAGCAGGGTCCCATTCTTAACCTGGGAGCCATGAACATTTTAAAAATCAAATATATTTATTTATTTTTAGTTTTCTGTATTCATTTCTGTAAGATTTTGAGTTCCAAATTTTCTCGTCATTTCTCCTCTCCCCCTACCCCAAGACAGCATGTAATTTGATATAAGTTCTACATATATATTCATATTAAACCTATTTTCACATTAGTCAGGTTTTAAAGAATAATTAGAACAAAAGGGAGAAACCATGAAAAGAAAAAAACCAAATGGGGAGGGGGAGAGCAAGCAAATAATCTGCTTCGATCTTCATTCAGACTCCATAGTTCTCTTTCTGGATGTGAACAGCATTCTGTATCATAAGTCTTCTGAAGTTGTTTTAGATCCTTGCATTGCTAAGAAGAAATAAGTCTACCAAAGTTAGTCATCACACAATGTGAGCTGTGAACATTTAAAAAAAGTTTTTGCTCACTTTATTTCAATATAATTGGTTTTTTTGTAATGTATTTATATTTTAAACATATAAAAACATGATTCTAAGAAGGGGTCCATTGGTTTTACCAGATTACCCTAGGGTCTATGACACTGAAAAGATTAAGATTAAGAACTGGGTACTGTTTTCAGTGATGGAAATTAAAAAAGAAAAAGAAAGAAAAGCATGAAAAAGAAAGAAAAAGGAATTGTCCTTGTTCTCAAGGAACTTATGCTCTGGGTAAATTGAGTATACAAGTGTGTGAATATTCTTTGGGGCAAACACATCCCATTATCTCACTGAAAAACCAGTGAAAAACATCTACATTGTTGCCAAAGGAATCTGTGTGGTATCACCTTTGCAGAAATGATAAAGAAGGATACAGGTGAACCATTATGACCATCAGTCCCAAGTCAATGCTCTGCAGTCCCCTTAAAAATGGTGTGACATAGGGTTCCTAGCCTTTCTGTGACTGTTAGAGGGTGGGTTTGGGGGGGAGGGTGAAGGTGAACAATAGTACATTTTAAGGATAAAGACTGTTCTCAAAGAGCCCCTTTGCTGCTGTCTATCTCAAGGAAATTGGATCTCAGCTCATCTGATCCATACTGCTTTCTATAGACACTCATTTTCCAGAGAGAGAGATCATTTCTACAAGTTTTCATAAAACAAACAAATTAGGGGAGAGGGAGGAAGCAGGGGACCCTCATGTCCTGATTGAAACACTTCAGTCAGAATTCCTCTCCCTACACCCTCAAGGACGTCAGCTATCTCTGAGAAATAATCAGTTCCCAAAAATCCTTTCCAAGACTCCTACACCAGTCTTTTGATAAATAGTCCAGTTCCTTTTAGAGAGAAAGGTCAGGGATTGTGTAAATATGTGTGTGTGTGTACACTCATCTGAAATTTGTGCACAACTCTCATACATGAGCACCCAGTCCATCTCTAGGTCTGCTTGCCTTTCTGCTTGGGGCCCTTATTTGGAGTCCCCAGGGAAGAAGCTTGGAGAATATTACCACTCAGGATCCAAAAATGAGCCTGAGCTGCCTGAGTTTCTTTGAGTTATACTGGGAGTATATTCATGGAGACACCAAAATCATTTCCCTAGTGTCAAAATTGCCTGGAGGGTGAAATATCTATTTGTGCAACTCAAAACACATCTCATTTTTTTATTTTCTTGGCCCTATATAAACCTCCCAAGTCCCCTTTCCCCCTGAAGTCACCCAGATTCTATTAAAACTAGGGTGGAAAGCTACTTTCTTCTTCATGCCCAGCTCCAACATTCCTCTCCCCTCTCCCTTTACAATCCTCAATCTTCCTTCCTATGATTTTATCCAGCAATTAGTTGGGGCTTCTCTCTTTGCCACTTCCTATTGGTCTTTTTGTATTATATCTATTTGGGCTGGTGCATATAGCTATACTGGACTCTAAATTCCATGAGGGCAAAGACTGGGTCAGCTCTGTTTGTTGTATGTTACCCAGAGCAAAATATGGCTTCCCTTCTGAATACAGTGGGTGATTGATAAAGGCTCCTTGATTGAGATTGAGCCTAGTATAATATAGTAGAGTCCAATAGTAGAGAGGAAAGAACACTGAATCTGGTATCCCATAACCCAAATCCCCAATGTAGCTAACTATCTGGATGACCTTAGATAACTTATGTAACTTTCCATATCTGTAAAATGAAGGGGTCAGACCAGCTGTTCTCTTGATCTTCCATCTATGACTCTAAGTCTCTATGGAATCAACTTCTCTTTTCCCCAAGTATAGCAGTGTCATTTAGCAAAGGCTTAGGTTTATGTGGGAAGTCCATGTCCTGGGTCCCTGTTATTCTGCTGTGTTACCCTCCCTTGAACTTGACTTTGGCTTTCCGGTTCAAGGGAGATCTAGTTTTTGAAAAGGGAGAAAAGGGTCTCCATCCTAAATGGAATGTGCTACCAAGTCATGGGAGGACAAATCAGTTGGTTGATGGAAAAACAATCTGAGTCACTATCCATCGTCACCAGGCATAAATAAAGAGACCAAAGACAAAATGGCAG
This sequence comes from Gymnobelideus leadbeateri, assembly GCA_011680675.1. Taxonomy (NCBI): domain Eukaryota; kingdom Metazoa; phylum Chordata; class Mammalia; order Diprotodontia; family Petauridae; genus Gymnobelideus; species Gymnobelideus leadbeateri. The sequence continues at coordinate 122,249 of WOXC01001521.1, forward strand.
CCAAGATCAGGCTACTCTGGCTTCCATCCATTTGGGAATCTTCAGTCCATATCTTCGCCCACTGAAGACATTCTAGTGTTGCCATGGTGCTTTTCAAGAACTTGGAAATTGGGAAAAGACCACAAACTCAAGACTGTGGAGTCCATCAGACCCAAAATTGGATGTGGAGTCAGAGGACCTGGGGTCCAACCCCAGTTCTGCTGACAGCAAGCTGGTTACCTTGGGCATGAGTGGTGCCATCTGTAAAACGCTGAGATTGGATGCTTGCTGATGACACAAAAGTGTCAGAAACATGGACAGTCAGCATCCAAAGGCCTATGGAAGGTTTAGAACACTCAACTAAATATAATGTGATGGCATTTAATGGGGGTGAAGGGGGGAGATCACTTAGATTCATAGAATCAGCCTTATCAGTACAAGAAGGAGAAGGCATGATTGGACAGCAGTTTGGAAAAAAAAATCTGGGGACTTTGGTTGAATAAGTCAATAGCATGCTAAGGTAGACAAGAAAACTAATGTAATCTTAGGCTGAAGAAAGGGAGGCATGTTTTCCATGAAAAAATGAAGCAAAAGTCCTATGGTTCTCTGACCTGGTCAGACCTTTGTGGGAACTTAATGGGTTTCAGTGCTTGGTGACACTGTTTAGGAAAGACATTGATATACTGGGGTGTCCAGAGGAAGATATTGGGATGGCAAAGGTCCTGAGTTCATGACCTATGAGAACCAGTGAGTCATTCAGTCAGCAAGCATTTCTTAAGCACTTATGGTATGCTAAGCATTGGGAATACTCACACATGCAAAAATGAAAAACAGTTTCTCCCTTCAAGGATTTTACATTCTAAGGTGGGAGAGTTGGGAACACCACACCGAAAAAGAGACTGGGAGCAGAAGAGAGAGTGGGAGGTACCCAGCCCAGGACCTCTGATGAAGTATGATGAAGTCTGAATCATATCTTTATGAGAAATGAAGAGATGCAAAGGACTAGCCTGGGCCAGGGAGAAATCCAACCCCTTTATCATACACGTGACTCCCTTGCACACTCCACATTCCAGCCAAACTGGTCTCTTGGTGACTTTCTGTACCTCTGCATAGGCTGATTTCCTTTCCTTTCTGGCCTCTGCCTCTTAGGCCTCCCAGCTGCCTACAAGGGGCAGCTAAGGTGGTGTTTCTTACAAGATCTCCCAATTAATGCCTTAGTAATCCTTTTTTACGTTTGGTATTTATGAATCAATATTCCTGAGGTCTTTCCCCTTGCCTGCTCAGAATGGAAGCTAAGCTCTTTGAAGGCAGGGGCTGTGTTTATATTCTCAGTGAATAGCAGATGATTTATTCATGATTGTTGAGCTGAATATATTGGTGGTCCTTTATCTTTTTAGAATTACAGACCATAGTGTAGTCTGGAAAAGCCAATGAACCTCTTCCTAGAATCATGATGTACAGGAAGGTCCCTTTTTGCTCTAAATCATGTGTCATGTTGTCTAATAGGCTGTGGCAGGGATTCTTTTGGGGGCATAGGATGGATGGGTTCAACCACCTCCCTTTCCCAGTAAGTAGATCATCAGTTCTTTGAGAGCAGGGCCCCCATCCCTATCTAGCTTCTTCCTCCCAGCACAATGCCTCTCTCAGGAGACTGACACATTTTTGTCTTTATGGAATTTTCTTCCTCCTTAAATGGATTACTTATTTCTTTCTTCTACACTGACATGCAAGAAGGCCTTGGAAAATCCAGGTTCAATTCTGATCCAACCATTTTGGAGAGTAATTTGGAACTATGCCCAAAGGGCCATAAAACTGCATGCCCTTTGATCCAACAATACCATTACTAGGTTTGTATCCCAAAGAGATCATAAAAATGGGAAAAGGACCCACATGTACAAAAATATTTACAGCAGCTCTTTTTGTGGTGGCAAGTAACTAGAAATTGAGGGGATGCCCATTAAATGGGGAATGGCTGAACAAGTTGTGATATTATGAATATAATGTAATACTATTGTGCTATAAGAAATGATGAACAGGTGGATTTCAGGGGAAAAAAAACTTAGAAAGACTTGCATGAACAGATACTGAGTGAAATGAGCAGAATCAGGAGAATATTGAACATGGTAACAGCAACATTGTTTGATGACAGACTTTGTTAGACTCAGTTTTTCTCAGCAACGCAATGACCTAAGATAATTCCAAAAGACTCATGAGGAAAAATGTTATCCATGTCCAGAAAAAGAACAATGGAGTCTGAATGCAGATCAAAGCATACTACTTTTGCTTTTCTTTGTTGTTTTTTTTTCTTTCTCATGGTTTACCTCTTTTGCTTCTTCTTTCACAACATGACTAATGTGGAAATATGTTCAACATGATTGTACATGTATAACCTATATCAGATTGCATGCCATTTTGGGGAGGGGGAAGGAAAGGAGAGAAGGAGAAAAATTTGGAACTAAAAATGTTATAAAAATGAATGTTGAAAATGATCTTTACATGTAGTTGGAAAAAACTAAAATACTAATAGGAAAAAATCAATTCAGTTCAGTTCAATTCAACAGAACAGGCATTTATTAAATGATCGTTAATCATCTATCATTTATTAAGCACCTACTGTACATTGTAGATACAATTACAAAAGGCAGACAATTCCTACCCTCAAATAACTGTCATTTTATTGAGAGAAGGAACATGAATGTATATAAATGTATACACAAAATACATACATACAATATAACTAGGTGGAGAAGGCACTAGCAGCTGCTGAGAGAGAAGCAGAAAACAGTTTGCCAAATCACAGATTTTCTGAGGGAGAAGGGATTTCTACAGCCTCATAGTACAACCTAAACCCCTCCCCACCCAAGAATTCCTCCTACAATATAATCATGGGGCTAGTCAGTCTTTTCTCAAAGACCTCCAGGAGACTCATTACCTGTTCAGGCAGTCTACTTAGGGTCAGACAGAAGAAAACTTGGTGTCTGGAGGTGTCTGTTATTTGCTTCTAAAGCTCTTTACCCCAAGACTGTAGGAACAAGCTATTATATCGGGGAATGATCAAAGGTTAGTTTGCCCCTTAGACTTCTAACGGTATCAGAGCTTGGAGGGTCTACATCGGGAGCGGTTTTTCCGTTGGTGAGGAGGGTTGATGCTGCCCATCCACACTTTCTCATCCTGAGAGTCATTTGCTAGCAGGCTGGCCAGCTAGCCTAGAGAGGCTGCCTCTGACAAAGACTAATTGGCCTTTGGGCTGTGACTTTCAGTTCATTTGCACAGGGCTCCAGACACGCCAGCCAGCCTGGCTCATCAGTGAAGGAAGAAGCCAGTCAGTGGAGGTCTGCTCCGACCTGAAACCTTTTGGAACTTGGCATCCTCAGTAAACACCTGCATTGTCCTGGTGCTAGGCAGTGTTTATCCCTTAATTTGGGGGAAAGGAAAAAGCAAAGACCCAGAGAGAGCATCAGGCTGAAGGAGTGAGTGGGCGAAGCCTCAGTGGCCCATGTCCGGGATGTTATTGATGACTTGAGGGAAGCAGGCGAGTCTTCAGTGAAATGAATTGGTGGTTTCAGTTCCGGACCTGCTGAGCTCAGCCCCACCAAAATCACTCTGAATTTCACGGCGATCTTGTCTGAGCTTCAGGAAGCCACAGGACTGAGGCTGAGCCTGGAAACTTGACTCATTTCTCACCCTTTGAGATTAACCTCTCAGCCCCCAGACTGTGGGCAGACCAGGGCCTGATGGGAAATTTTTGCCCAACCATACCTGGAGAGTGGGAGACAAAGCCCTGCTTCTCTAGGTAGAGCTTGTCTCGCTTTGGGCTTTCCGTCCCCCTAAATCCACAGAAGCAGGCAAGATTGCTCCCAGCCCCTTCAAGGGCTGCTCAGCTTGCAATTTGTGACAGACAGGAATGATGATAGGTCCTCATTCCACCCTCAGGGTTTTACAAAGTGCTTTCTTCACAACCACCCAGTGATGGAGGTGGGGCAGATATCATTAGGTCCTTATACTTCAGTAGTAAGAGTACTGACTTTAGAGTAAGAAGACCTGTGTTCAAATCCCACCTCTCTGGGCCTTGGTTTATCAGCAAAATAAGAAGGATGGATTACCTAGCCTGTAAGGTCCCTTCCAGATCTAAATGTAGCAACTGGGCATGGTACTGTAGGAATACCTTTCCTGTAAGATCTGGACTAGCTGGCTCCTGAGGCTCCTTCTACCTCTCCAGTTCTGTCACCCCATTATCCCCAGCTGATAGATGAAGAATTTAAGAGAAAGAAAGAGAAAGCGATTTCCCCAGTGTCACACAGCTACGGGAGTCTGGATTTGAACTCAGAGCTCCTTCCCCCAAGTATATTCCACTTCATCATGGAGAGTGAGGGCTCTTCCAGATTACTGCCCAAGTGAGACAGTCTTGTGGGATGGGCTGGCTTTGGGGAGCAGGGACCCTAGGCAGAGAGACAGCACCCTGGACCAGGAGGCAGGGAGACCTGAGTTTCAGCTGAGCCTCAGTCACTTTGAGTCGTGTGACCCTAGGCAAGTCACTTAACATCTGTATGACTCACCTATAAAATGTGAGTAATAACAGTATCTCCCTCCCAGGGCTGTTGTCAGGATAAAATATACCATTGGTAAAGTGCTTTGTGAGGCTCAAAGTTCTATAAACACTAACTATTAGTATTATTGTTAATGAGACAATAAAAATATTGAATATTTAAGTAGCACATGCACACTGCAATTGTCAATGAAATAATGACAGGCAGCATTTATTTAGAGCTTTACAAATAATGTCATGTCGTTCTGAAATGTTTGTGTCAATGCTCCCAAGGCCCAGCCTGAGGTCGGGAGGCCGGAAGACCCTCGACCAACCACACTCAGAGAAGCAGCATCTCTGTCTAACCACCAGACAATATTTCCCCTTGATGAATCACTGCATTCATTACCAGAACCAAATAAACAAAAAGATGAATAATAGAAGAGGAAGGCCATCTAAGGAGGAGAAAAAACGGGAGAAGAAGAGAACAAGCCAAAGTGAGGCAGTGAAAATCAGGGTGCCTGCCCTGGCCTGGCTAGCCCAGGAAGCAGACTGCAGTCCTGTAAGGATGGCAAGGGGGAAAGCAGCAGGCGAGCTGCCGTGCCCAAGGTCACCTGGTGTCTCTGAAACTCGCTTTGCATTTGGAGTTCCTTAATAGGATTTTTTAGGTCACAGTGTTCTCGGCAGAGCTCCCTGGTAGATGTACATCTCTCCGAAGAGATTTAGATCGCCTCTTTTGGGCAGAGCTCCATGGAAACACCGCCCATGAGTGCTGAGTGGACTCTGGGCCCCAGCCCCACTGTCCTTGTGAAACTAACTAAGATCATGGTACCTGGCATGGCTGGGGACTTGGCAAAGGGAAGGGCTCCAGAACCAAAGCCTAGGGGGAAGGGGGAGGGCTGTGACTATTTCCCTAAGATGGGAGCAATATTCTGTTTACCCACAATGGGGAGGGATAATTTGGTTAATTGAATTAACACATATGCTCACCATACTTTATCTATTGATTTTCAAAGGACTAAACTATAAAACATTGTAATCAGAACTCCAATGACTCCCACACCTCTGTGGGTCTAATCAATGTGGACATTCTCTCCACAAGAGCAGATCGCACCCTGTCTTAGCTTTCTCTTCCTGTGTACTTTCTGTCCATGTTCTTATCTACAAATTAGAATAGGGACAAACACTATGATCCCACTGTCATTAAAGTCTTCCTTGAATAATTCAGAAAGCCCTTTCAAAATGGGTGGAAATTCCAGAGAGAAGGATTTTGGTTCAAGATAGGAAAAGCTTTTCTGATGCAAGTTCCCCGAAAATGAAATGACCCACTTTCTGAGGTAATGAGCATCCCGTCATTGGAAGTATTCAAAACCAGAAACTGGTTGATGAGTTGTCCAGGATGCCATGGAGGAACTTCTTATTTGTAAGAGAACACTCTATGATGCCCTTTAATTCCACCATACCATTACTAGGCCTATACCCCCACCCAAATCAAAGTAAGAGAAGGGATCTATAGGTATAAAAATACAGCGGTTCTTTTGTGGTAGTCAGACTTGGAAAATAAGAGGGAGTTTCTCCTATCAGGGGATGGCTGAGCATATTGTCAGATACGAATGCAATGAAATGTCATGGCACCACAAGAAGTGTCAAAGAGGACAATTTCAGAGCAAACTGGAAAGACCTTTATGAACTGATGCAGAACGAAGCAAGCAGAATGAAGAGAACCATTTATACCGTGACAACAAAAGACAGAGGAAGACAACTTTGGAAGATTTTAGAACTGAGTTCAATGCAATGATAAACCCAGGTGTGGAAGAACAAAGGTGAAGCCCATCTCTCACCTCTTGTCTGATTCATGGAAGATGTGCAATGAGATAGAACCTTTTCAGGTATGTCTCATCTGGGAATTTGTTTTGCTGGACTTTGTAGAAAAATATTGAGGATTTTTTTGGGGGGTGGTGGTTAAAATATTCAATGGTAAGGGAACTAGTGGAGACAAGGACAAATAAATATTCTTGTTACTCGAGTTTATTTCCAAAAGAAAGGGAGGGGAAAAGCAGAAGAATGATTTGCAGTCATAGTTCCTATAGTCAGGAAAAGAAAATGCTAATTTGTTTGTGGTTTTGTTTCTTTTTTCTTCTTTTCTTCTTCTTCTTTTTTAGTTCAGCTCAAATAAAACTTCACAAAGATAGGGCAGAAAGAAAAGTCTCTTTATATGGCAACTTAGATTAAAGATAATGTTGTGGGGGGAGGGGAGTTGCCTGTGATTCAGCAAACCTGGATTGTAGATCTGGCTCCACCATTTTATCCCATTGTGGGTGACATTGAGCAGAATTGGGGAGTTTCCCTTGTCTAGGCTTCATGGTCTGTATCTCTACAAGGAGGAGATGGAACTAAGAGATTGTTACCACTATGACAAGCTCTAAGATTATCCTTAAAATCTAGTCAGTGCCCTTGGGCTGCCATTCTGAACCTGAATTCTCATTTTCTGTGACTGCAGAAGTCTGTGTGCCAGCCCAACATGGCTGGAAGTAGCTGTTTTGAATCAAATGCGAGTATTCATCCTTTTCTTCTTCTCTTGGCTTTCTTTCATAAAAGATGGAGATATGGGGGAATAGAGAGGCCCAGTCTGCTTGGAGCCCCCAGAAAAGGGCACATCCTACATGCTTAGAGTTTGAAGGTGGCAGAGTGGTTTTCTAGGGCCTATACAGAATAGGAGAAGAGACTGGTGCTGGGTGTCAAGAATACTGTGCCTTGGCTAAACTGTCTAAAAGCCCCATGGTGATGTCAAATTTATGATATTGCCTTGATCTTGGGATGATTCCAATGTCAATCCTTGTTTTCTCCAGCTTCTCTTGCTGGATACCTTTCCCTCCTGTGATTCAATCCAATCCAACAGAGCAGACATCTATTGTGCACTTTCCTTGGTTGCTCCACTGGCTTTGGCGGGGGGAAGTTGGGAGAAATGGAACCAGAGAGAAGCCAGGAAGTTGTCTGAGCTTCTAGTTTCTCTTAGAAATAATGTTAAATCAAATCTCTAAACAGATTCTGGACTGAGAGAACCTATAAAAAGATGAAGTGAAATAATTTTCTAGCTTAAGATAACTTAAAAGAACTTCAGGAAGTTTAGTCTCACTTGGGTAAAAGGAAAGTACAGCCCAGTGCAGATGGTATCCAGACAAGGCAATGGAAGGCTCTTAGCCACAGCACAGGTCAGCAACTGAGGCTTCTCGGTCTTGGCTCAGCAGATCAGTGGCACAGGAGCCCAGCAGTGAAACCTTTAGTCGTAGCACAGAAGGCAAAGTTTCCCTCTCTGGAATCCCAGAACAATAGGCATGACTAAGTTGGGCCACCCTAGCACAGTGGGCAAGCCACGAGCCCTGAAGTCCTGGCACAGAAAGCCAGTGATCAGGCCCCTGGCTCCCAACACAAGAAGCTTGAGACAGTGTCTCCTGCACCCCAGGAGCAGAGCTCAACTTTAAAAGTCACAAAAATGATAAAATGATAAAAAAAAAAAACAGAAAAGAGCCACGATGATAGAAAGTCATTATGGTGACAGGGAAGATCAAAGCACAGAAGAGGACAATGTCAAAATGTCACATGCAAAACCTCAAATGGGAATAGAAAGCCCAAAAAAGCCTTCTTAAAAGGATTTTTAAAATCAAATAAGTGGAAGAAAAATTGGGAAAAGAAATGAAAATTATGCAAAAAAAGCCAACCACTTGGAAAAGGAAGGACAAAAATTGACTGAGGAAAATAATTCCTTAAAAAAGTACAATTGAGGGGTGGCTAGGTGGCGCAGTGAGTAGAGCGCTGGCCCTGGAGTCAGAAGGACCTGAGTTCTGAGCCAGCCTCCGACACTTAATCCACACAAACAAAAACCTAGCCGTGTAACCTTGGGCAAGTTACTTAACCCCAGTTGCCCTAAAGGGGCGGCTAGGTGGTGCAGTGAGTAAGAGCGCCGGCCTCGGAGTTGGGATGACCCGAGATCAAATCCGGCCTCAGAAAATGAGCACCCACACACAAATAATGACTAGCCGTGTAACCTTGAGCAAGTTACTTAACCCCAATTGCTTTATAAAAAAAAAGTATAATTGGTTAAATGGGAAAAAATCCACTGAAGCAAACAACTCCTTAAAAAGCAGAATTGGCCAAATAGAAAAGGAGGTATAAAAACTAACTGTAATAAATGATTGGGCAAGTGGAAGTTAATGACTCCATAAAGTATCAAGAATCAATCCAACAAATCAAAATAATGAAAAATTAGAAAATTGGAAAAACAATTGCACCTAGAAAGTAGATGCAGGAGAGATATTTTAAGAATTATTGAACTTCCTGAAAGCCATGATAAAAAAAGAGACTGGACAGCATCTTAGAATCAAAGGGTAAAATAGCAGTTGAAAGAATCCCCCAATTACTTCCTAAAAGAGATCAGAAAAATGAAAAGTCCAAGGAATACTGTAGCCAAATTCCAGAATTATCAGGTCAAGGAAAACTACTGCAATTAGTCAGAAAGAAACACTTCAGATATCAATGAGCCACAGTCAGGATTACACAGGACTTAACAGCTTCTACATTAAAGGATCAAAGAGCTTGGAATATGATATTCCAGAAGGTAAAGGAATCTGCATTACAACCAAGAATCAACTACCTAGCAAAATTTCAGGGGAGAAGATGGATATTCAAGGAAATACAGGACTTTCAAGCTTTCCTGCTGAAAAGACAAGAGCTGAACAGAAAATCTGACCTTCAAATATAAAATGCAAGAGAAGCATGAAAAGGCAGACAGAAAAGAAAGCAACAACAGCATTTTATTCAATAAAGTTAAGCTGTTTACTTCTCTATATTAGAAGTTGGTGCTTGTAACTCGTAAGAACTGTGTCTCTATTAGGGCACTTAAAAGAGTTATATGTAGACAGAGGGTGTGGATATCAGTGGACTTTGTATAAGTGTCATATGCCATAGAAAGTGAAGTAGTATTAATAATGAGCATACATGCCCCAAGGAGAATAGCATCTAGATTCTTAGAGGAGAAGTTAAGTATGTTACAGGAAGAAAGAGACAGTAAAACTATACTAGTGGGAGACATCAACCTCCCCCTCTCAGACTTGGATAAATTTAACCACAAAATAAAAAAGAAAGAAATTAAGGAGGGGAATATAATTTTAGAAAAGTTAGATATTAGAGTTGGAGAAAACTTAATGGGGATAGAAAGGAATATACCTTTTCTAAATGGCATATGATGCTAACAAAAAATGATCATGTATTAGGGAATAAAAACCTCACAATTGAAGGCAGAAAGGCAAAAGTATTACATCCATCCTTTTCAGATCATGATGCAATAAAAATTACATGTAATAAAGGTCCATGAGAGGAGAGACTAAAAGTTAATTGAAAGTACACAATCTAATCCTAAAGAATAAGTGGGTCAAACAACAAACCAGAGAAACAATTAATAATTTCATCAAAGAAAATGACAATGAAGAGAGAAAAAAAAAAACCTTAAGGGATGCAACCAAAACAGTTCTTAAGGGGCATTTTATATCTCAAAATGCTTTCATGAATAAAATATAGAAAGAGGATATCAATTAATTGGATATGCCATTTAAAAAGTTAGAAAAAGAACAAATTAAAAAATCCCTAACTAAATACCAAATTAGAAACTCTGAAAATAAAAGGAGAGATTAATAAAATTAAAGTGAGAAAACCATTGAACTAATCAATAAACTAAGTGTTGGTTTTATAACAAAACTAATAAAATAGACAAACCTTTGGTTAACTTGATTTTAAAAAGGAGAGAACCAAATTACCAATATCAGGAATGAAAAGGGTGAATTTACCACCAATGAAGAGGAAATTAAAGCAATAATTAGAAGCTATTTTGCCCAACTGTATGCCAATAAATCCAACAATCTAAGTGAAATGGATAAATGTTTACAACAGCATAAATTGCCCAGATTAACAGAAGAGGAAATAAAATACTTAACCCCATTTTAGAAAAAGAAATTGAACAAGCTATAAATGAACTCCCCAAGAAAAAAATTTCCGTACAAATATGATGCTGATATATAAACCAAAAAAAAGCAATAACAGAAAAAGGAATGTATAGCCCAATTTCCCTAATGAATATTGATGCAAAAAATAAAATAAAATATTAATGAAGAGATTATAGCAATTTATCATCAGGATAATACACTATGACCAGGTGGGATTTACACCAAAAATATAAAAATATCAGCATAATGATCATATCAATAACAAAACTAACAGAAATCATATAATTATCTCAATAGAGGCAGAAAATTTTTTTTTTTGACAAAACACAGCACCTATTCCTATTAAAAACATTAGAGAGCATAGGAACAAATGGAATTTTTCTTTAAAAAGATAAGTACTGTCCCTCTTTAACTAGCAGCTGTATTATCTGTAACGGGGATAAGCTAGAAGTTTTCCCAATAAGATCAGGGGTAAAACAAGGATGCCCATCATCACTACTGTTATTCAATATTGTACTAGAAATGTTAGCTTTAGGAATAAGAGAAGAAAAAAATGAAGGAATTAGAATAGGTAATGAGGAAATTATGACTCTTTGGAGATGATATGATGATATACTGAGAGACAGATAATCAACTAAAAAACTGTGTGAAATTATTAACAACTTCAGCATAGTTGAAGGATATAAAATGAAATCACATGGATCATCAGTATTTCTACATATTACCAACAAAGCCCAACAGCAAGAGATATAAAGAGAAATTCTATTTAAAATAACTGTAGACAATATAAAATATTTGGGAGAATACCTGTCAAGAGAAGCCCAGGAACTATATGAACATAATTATTAAACATTTCTTCACACAAAGTCAAAGTTCAATCTAAATAATGGGGAAAATATCACTTTCTCATGGATAGGTCAAGCCTATATAATAAAAATTATAATTCTATCTAGATTAATTCATTTATTCAGTACCATACCAATCAAACTACCCACAAATATGTTTAGAGCTAGAAAAAAATAATAAATCTTGAAGAACAAAAGGTCAAAAATATCAAAGGGATTAGTGAAAAAAAAATGCAAAGGAAGGCCTACCTGTACCAGATCTAAAATTATGTTATAAAGTGTCAATCATCTAAACTATTTTATACTGGCTAAGAAAAATCATGGTGGATCAATAAAATAGGTTAGGTATTCAAGACACAGTAGCAAATGACTGTAGTAATCTACTGTTTGATTAACCCAAAGACTCCAGCTTCTGGATAAGAACTCATCATTTAACAAAAACTGTTGGGAAAACTGGAAAATAGTATGGCAGAAACTAGGCATCAACCAACAACTCACACTGTATACCAAGACAAGATCAAAATATGTGCAAGATTTAGACATAAAAGGTGATACCATAAGCAAATTAGGAGAGCAAAGAATAATTGACCTATCAGATCTGTGGAGAAGGGAAGAATTTATCACCAAACAAGACAGAGAATATTATGAAATTCAAAATGGATAATTTTGATTATATTAAATTAAAAAGTTTTTGAAAAAAAAAACTAATGTAACCAAGATTAAAAGGAAAACAGAAAACTGGGAAATAATTTTTACAGCCAGTGTTCCTGATAAAGGCCTCATTTCTCAGATTATATAGAGAACTGAGTCAAATTTATAAGAATACAAGTCATTTACCAATTGATAAATGGTCAAAGGATATGAATAGGCAGTTTTTAGATGAAGAATTTAAAGCTATCTATAACCATATGAAAAACGCTTAAGTCAGTATTTTTAGAGAAATATAAATGAAAACAACTCTGAGGTTGTTTTCACATCTAAGAGATTGACTACTATAACAGAAAAGGAAAATGATAAATATTGGAGAAGATGTGGGAAAGCTAGAACACTAAGGCATCATTGGTGGAGGTGTGAATTGATACAGCCATTCTGGAGGGCAGTTTGAAACTCTACCCAAAAGACTACAAAACTGTGTGTGTGTGTGTGTGTGTGTGTGTGTGTGTGTGTGTGTGTGTGTGTGTGTGTGTGTGTGTGTAGTCTTTGATCCAATAATACTACCACTAGGTTTGTATCCCCAAGAGAACATCAAAAAGGGAAAAGAACCCACATGTACAAAAATATTTATAGCGCTCTTTTTGTTGTGGCAAAGAACTGGAAATTGAGCAGATGCCCATCACTTGGGGAATGGCTAAACAAGTTGTGGTATATGAATATAATGGAATACTACTGTGCCATAAGCAATGAGGAGCAGGTGGATTTCAGAAAAACCTGGAAAGACTTACATGAACTGATGCTGAGTAAAGTGAGCAAAACCAGGAGAACATTGTACATAGTAATAGCAACATTGTACCATGACCAAGCATGATAAAATTAGTTCTTCTAAGCAATACAATGATGGGAGACAATTCCAAAAGACTCATGGTGCAAAATGCTAAACATATCCAGAGAAAGAACTAACCAGTCTGAATGCAGATCAAAGCGGACTACTTTCACTTTTTTGTTGCTTTTTCTTTCTCATGTTTTTTTTTCTTTTGTCCTGATTTTTCTTTCACAACACAACAAATGTGGAAATATGTCTAACATGATCATACATGTATAACCTTTATCAGATTGTGTGCTGTCTTGGGGAGGGGGGAGAAAACAGGGGAGGGAGAAAAATTTGGAACTAAAACTCTTACAAGAATGAAGTTTGATAACTACATGTAATTGGGAAAATATGAATTACTATTAAGTGTGTGTTGGGGGGGAACCTAGGTTGAAAAAAAAGAAAAGGAAATTCTTGATCTCATGACACATTTTAAATAGCAGGTGATTTATGAAGCAATTTAGAGTTGGCATCTCCTTGTGAAATACCTTGTTGCTTGTTGTTGTTGTTGTTTTTCAATTAATTTTAATGGGGGAAAGGGAGGAAAGGAGAGAGAGAAGACTTAAAAATTCTGGTCACATTGCTTTAAGATTCAGAACGTTCTCTTGGCAGTGGACTTCTTGGGAGGCTCTGAAATACTTTCTCTTTTCTTTATTATTGGGTTCTTTCTTTCACTCTCCTCCCCCTTCCTCCTTCAGTGTCTCTTGTATTCTCCTGAGATTCCTGTTTAGGAAACTGGCCATTTAAGCATGGGGAATCCCGGTACTTGCAAGTAGGGGGTGGGGGAGGAAAGGGGAGAGAAGGATCAAGAGGAGGGGGCCCCAGGGGAAGTGGGCCTTTCCCCCCCCTCTTCCCTGGAAGAATTTAAGAGGCTGCTTTAAGTAGATCACCCTTTGAAATGCAGGAAATGTCCATTGGTCTGGCCTAGGTGTTGTTCAGAATTGAGAAGAAACATTTGAATTTAGGGCCAATGAGTTTCAAGCATGGCTGACAACCTTTCTGAAGACAGGCCTAATGGAGAGGGGACCATGGAATCACAGACTTTGAACCAGAAGGGCCTTTCGATGTCACATGCTCCTGACCCTCATTTTATTTAAAAGGAACCTGAGGTCCAGGGATGGACTTGCCCACGGTAAGGTCCATCCCGAGGTCAGGATTCCAGTAAAGATGATCCAAATGCAAGACCAGCTTTCTGCTGTTGTGCTCCACTGTGTCCCTAAGGGATTTGAGGCAAAGCAATCCAGACCCTGAAGACCCCACAGCTCTCTCCAGCTTCTGGGTGCAGAGAATTCCTTAGAGGGTCAGTGAGGAAGCTCATCCTTGTGCTCCCCTCATCCTTTGGGGATTGAAGAACTGTCTCCTCCACACCCTCCCCTCTGACCTGATTTTACATCCTTCTGTCTGGGTGTCAGCTCAAGAAAGAGACAGGGGCTGGCCAAAGACAGCCACATTAGTTATAGGAGACATCACCACAAGCTTGAGAACACACGCACACACAAGCACATGTGTGTACACACACATACACATACCTGGAAATTTTCAGGAATGTATGATGGGAGTCTGTGTTGTGGTTAAGCCAGCTCAAAACCGGCTTTGCTGGAGGGCACGTCCCTTGGCAAGTATGATGGAATGAGCCAAACGGTGCCAAGTGGGCCAGAGGGGCACCGAGGCTGGCACAGAACAGCTTCCAAGGGTGGGACCATGATCAGGCTTCATCTTTAGTCCAGAGACTCCATGGCCTTTTCTCTTGGCCAAGAGAACAAGTGAGCCATCTTTTTTAGGTTCTCATAAACAATACAATCTTAGAGGCCCTTTCCCCTCCTCCCTTCTCCCCCATTATTGACTAGGCAGGCATTTATAGAGCTTTTCTAGATTTTCAAAGCTATCAAACTCTATCTGTGTTGACTCATTTTAGTCTCACAACATGATACCCATTTTATGGATGATAAAACTGTGGCTTAGAGAGATTATACAGCTAGTGAGTGCCAGGAATGAATTTTACACTAAGATTTACCTTGAGTTGCAATGAGTGGAACGAATGAGCTCCTTGAGCCCTGCAGGATGCCAGGCATGAGGTATTTAGCACTGAAGTAACTGGGGCTCAGATTGAGGAACTGGGAACAGATGGGACCTCACTCCTTAAAGTTCAGAATCCTTGCCTGGGTCATCTGAATTAGAGCTGACTCCTCCAGGTTGGCTTAGGGGAGCACCTCTGGTCACCAGCATTTCTGAAGCCTCACATGATGATTTCCCTTCTCTGTGGGGAGAGTAAAACACCATGACTCTGAGCTCAGAAGACTCATTCAATCCCCACTTCTGCTGCTTGGATGGCCTTAGGTAAGTCACCAAAACCTCTACTGACCTCAGTTTCCTTCTCTGTAAACTGAGAGGATTGAAATAAATGAAGGTTCCTTGCACCTGCAAACCCTGGCATTGACAGATGGACTCTTTGGGAGTTGCTTTCTACAGGTGTGTGATCCTTAAATGTTGGCACGAGATGTGGGGACCACAGGGTCCAGGGCAGAAACTTCCATCTTTGCTTGAAGGATCAGGATTGTAATCTTGCCTCTGCTATTTACAATCTGTGCAGCCTTGGACAAGTCTCAGTCTTGTCATCAGTAAAATGAAGGGGCTGCATTGAAAGACCTCGGAGAAGGTCCTTTCCAGCGCTGAAAACATAATCAGATGAACAACAAACAAAACAAAGCAAAAAATATCCTTCTCCCCACTCCCCATTTCCCTCTCCCCACTGAGCCACCATCCTGCTCACAAGAGAAGCTTAGCTCGAGCTATTTATTTGGCTTAAATGTGGTCATGTCCGAGTAGAAAAGGGGCAGGGATAGAGACAGAAACTGTGATTTCCCTGATCTGGGGAACTCCCAGATGGGGAAGCTCCTTCCACCAATGCAAGTCAGCACCTTCGCTGCAATCTCTAGTCTGGGAGAGGTCCCTGGAGATGAAATGCATAGAAGGCACCAGACTCAAGGTCAGTGGACCAACTCTGAGTCCCCTGAACCACATTTCTGCAGATTGATGCGAGGTGGGGAGGAAATGGTCTTCTCTCCACTTCAGTCTCTTCATCTGTAAAATAGGGACAATGAAACAGCACCTCCCACACCATGTCTTTGTGAAGATCAGATGAGGCTAGATATGCCAAGTGCTCTGTAGACCTTAATGTCATTGTTGTCATTAGGCATTCTCTTTATCCGTAGCTAGATGGCATGAGGAACCTAGGTGGCTTGGCACATAGAGCACTAGGTAGACCAAGATCCCCTGGTAGGAGATAACACAGTATTTCGACTTGGATCTCTTTCCTACCAAGTTGGGTGGCAGCTGGTAGAAGTCTGAGAAGTGGAAGTCAGGAAGACCTGAGTTCAAATCCACCTTCAGATACTTACTAGTTGTGTGGCCCTGAACAAGGAATTTAACCTCTGTTTGCCTCAGTTTCTTCATCTGTGGAATGGAGATACTAATAGCATTTCCCTCCCAAGGCTGTTGTGAGAATCAAATGAGATAATAACTGTAAACCATTTAGTATAGTGCCGGGCACATGGAAAGCTTTATATAAATGAGAGTGTTATTATTATTAATTATCATTACTGTGCATATGACCTTGGGCAAGTCACTTGACCTCTATTTGATTTTCTTCCTCAACTATAAAATGGAAATAAATAATAGCCCCTCCCCCCTAGGGTTGTTGTGAAGATCAGCTGCACAGTGACTGGCACATAATATGTGCTATAGAAACGCTTATTCCTTTGACTATTTGTTGTTGTTGTTGTTATTATCCCTGATTATTTCAGAAAGGGACAAGTAAATTGCATAAAGATTCTACATTTCAAGTGGATGAGTCAATGGTCAGTGGGCAGTCCAGCTTCTAAAGTGAATCAGCTTGAACAGCACCATCTCTTGGGAGCTGACTTTTTGAGATGCAGGGCTATGGAGAAGAGTTCACAGAAAACATGGCCTCCCATTGGCCCCCGTCCTTTTTCTTTTCTCTTTCCCATCAGATCTGCAGCTGAAAGCAAGCTTAGAAAGCACTTTGTCCCTCCCCCCACCATTTGACAAATCAAGAAAGCAAAGCCAAGACCAGTAAAATGACTTGCCTGATGTCTTCTCCTCTGATAATGCTGGAACTGAAACCTAAGTTCTCTAATACCAATTCTGAGTTCTCTCCCTTCCAGCCTGCAAGCTGGATTAACATTTCATGAGTTGGGCTTCTGAGAAACCAGTGGGGAATCCATCTGGCATTTGCCAGAACATACCCTGGCTTAGTCCAACCCTAGGCCTCTGTCTTTTTCTTTGAGGTTTTACCTACTAAGTGACAACTTCCTTTTACCATTCAGTGGTAGCTTATTAAATAGTGTCCTGAGTCACTGCAACCACAGGAGAAATTCACCCACACTCCAAGGCTGAGGCATGACCCACCTAAAATCATGGGCTCAGGGTGACCCACATTAACAAATCTGAGACTGTGGGGAACCACTCAAATTGCAACCTGTCAATCAACAATTATTTATGACCCACCTACTATGTGTTAGGCAGTATGCTAGGTCTTAGAGATACAAAGGCAAAGAATGAACCTGTCCCTAATGGTAATAAGAGTTTCACAGTTACCAAGGGCTTTCACTTACCACCAAAGAAGAAACCAAGATTCTCTGGTAGGAGATAGCACAGTATTTCGGGTTTGACTCCCTCTCCTACCAAGCTGGATGGCAGCTGGTAGAAGTCTGAGAAGTGGAAGAATCTTTTAATGTGGGAAGAAAAACCCTTAATGTTCAAATGGCTCTATAAATGTGCAAACCACGACTCGGTACCCTAGGCTCTATCTTCTATAGACCACATCCAATCATGGCAGTGATTCCAAAAAATCCTACTTCTTTGTCTGTTTTCACCCCACCTTCTAGAAAAATCTCCAAGTCCAAGACAGTTTGCCCCCAGTGAGAGTTATTGGGATGTCATCATCAACAATGTCCAAGGAGTTGTCCAAGGAGATGGACCCTAACCTTCTCAAGGAGGGCTGCAATGGACATCAATAGTGAACACAATCATAAAAGTCCTAAACAAAGATGCCTTACCTTGTAAGCTCATCAAACGACCAATGACCTCTCCTGACCACTCCCACAATATAGTTTTTGCTATAAATATGATAATTAGTGCTATTATGCAAACATAATAGTTATTAATATTATTTCTTCTCATTTTTCCTATGCATTAGTGTCATCATTAGGGGAAGAGAAGAAGGGAATAAGCATTTATATGATGCCTAATATATTCCAAGGAGTAGCTAGGTGGTACAGTGGATAGAGTGCCATCCCTGGAGTTAGGAGGACCTGAGTTCAAATCCAGTCTCAGATACTAGCTGTGTGACCTAGGTAAGTCACTTAACCATGTTTGTCTCAGTTTTCTCATCTGTAAAATGAGCTGGAGAAGGAAATGGCAGATAACTCCAGGATCTTTGCTAAGAAAACCTCAAATGGGATCATGAAGGGTCAGACAGAAATGAAACAATGGAACAACAAAAACAGCAATAATAACATTCCAGGCACTGTGCTGAACAGTTATCAAATCAGCGTCATTACTATTTTTCCTCTCATTCTTCTCATATGTCTGAACTGGGGGGTGTGATAGAAAACATTCCAGGCCACTTTCCAATCCCCTTCTTGTTCCTTTACTATTTAATATCCAATAGACACTGCATAGGTGGGAAAATACATTTTATTCATTGAATAGGTTTAGTAATTACAGTTTGTAGGTAATTAAATATAAGAATTGGGCTTTAAGTTCTCTTCTTGCTCCTTGTCCTTTTTCCTATATCATAAGACTTGTCCCAGTATGGGGATGGGGGAAGGGAATAAGCATTTTGTATAGCGACAGCTCTGTGTCAGGCACTGTACTAAGAACTTTATTTTTTTTTGTAAATATTACCTCACTGGATCCTCCCAACAAACCTTCGAGGTAAGTGCTATTATTGTCATTTTGCAGTCAAGGAAAGTAAGGCAGGCAGATTTATTTAAGGAACTTTCCCAAGGTCACAGTATCAGTAAGTATGTGAGCATGTCAAGTCATCCTGAATCTGGGTCGAGTTCCAGAGGTCTCTCCATTTCTCTCCAAACCCTTAAGATATACAACGCATCACATATCCACAAATAATGTTTGTGGAGTGAATGGATAGATGAATGTCCAGTTTGGGGCCCCAGATTCAAGTGACTTGTGGAGAACTTAGCTAGGATTCGACAGTGAAGCTTGGGAAGGATACCATTGGAGAGAAAGAATCTGTGAGGAGAAGCATGGAGAATTGGGACTGGTTAAGCTAAAGAAGAAAATGGTGATGGAAACTTGATAACAAGCCAATGAGACATATGGATTTACTGATCAGTAAATGAAGGCTCAGGGAAGTTAATTGATTTATCCAAGGTCACACCATTAGTGAGGGGCAAAGACTTCAGCTCATAACTAGGTCTTCTGACACCATGTTCATTTTCTTTTATGTTATTCCATTATAATATGCTAACTCTCTTCTTCAGGTATAAAGGTTAGTCTCTTGTCTGTGCTAAGAACTTGTCCTTCATCTTACCAAGACCCAATGACCTATGTTAAAGTGTGTGTGGGGGGGAGATACAAGTTAGACTTAGAAAGCATTTTCTGATGGATGACACTGTAGTAGAAAAAGCCAGACCCAAAGGTAACACATTCTACTCTGCTGGAGGTGTTGTTATTGTTGTTATTGTTATTTTTGTTGTTGTTTTTAAGAGCTTATCAGACCCCTCATTGCTTTTACTTCATAGTGAAGTGTTTCTGAATCAGGGTGTGAGAAGCCATCATGGCAGTGACAAAGGGTCTATCATGTTTTAAGTTGGCAGAGTTTGAGGGTCTTGGTTTTCTTTGGCGATTATAAAACCACCCATTGTAGTTGGTCCAGGGTATAAATCTGGGCTCTGGATTGCTCAGAAGATAGTTTGAGAAAGCAAAAACCAGATCATCCAATTTGGCAGCCACCAGTGCCAGAAGTTATTAATTATGTCTGTTCTAATAACAAGATCTGGGGAGTAGCAAACTCAGAAGATGCAGGAAAAACAAAACACAAAGAATCCTTGCTTCATTTCCAAGAAAGGAAGTGCAAGCTCCCAGCCGGGACAGCAGGCTTGGAATCCTAGATTCAGTTTCTGCTTGAACATCTGTTTGGTGCAGGAGTCCATGGTCACATGAGAAACCAAGCTTCAAAGGACCCAGCAGATGATCTGAATCAGGCTCTCAGGGCCTCAGTTTATTTGTCTGTAGAGTGAGGGGTCTGGACTCATGCCTGTTGACTGATTGATTGATTGATTGATTGATTGATAAGACAAACTTCAATGTCCTTTCCTCTCTCTGATATTCAATGTCCTAAAGTCCTTCCCAGCTCTAACATTTTATGTTCTGAGATGTCTCAAACAGTAGAGCTGGGTGTTAAGGATCTACCAGCACATTCCTGGATGTTTCTTCCCTCTGAAATGCTATATTCTAGCCCCTCTCCCAACCCTAGTACTGATATTCTATGCCCCAAGGCTTTTCAACTCAGGTGGTCTATCTCCCTAGGGTCCTACCTCCCCCATACCCCAGGCCTGCTGGACATGGTTGCCCATTTCACTTGAATGAATGGGAGTAGCCAACCTTAGTTCTTCCAGTGAGAAGGAAGGTCATTGGGCCTTATCAATCTACCCTTTGACCCACCAAGTCTAAACATTTGCTAGAATGCTCTTCAGATCCCCAGACATTGCCATCGGACCTTCCACTATATCTGACCACTGGGCTATGTTGTGGTTTCTTCCAAGCTCTGATGTTCTAAGGGTCATTTCAGTCGCTGTCCCATGAGAAATGGTCCCTAGGAGCCCAGAATCAGAAGCAGGAATGATAAGATGTAGCGGTTTCTTCTGAAATTCTCACCATCCAGGATTGCCCAGGATCACTCGGTCAACCAAGCCTAGGAACCACAGGGGCAAGTGGGCTCTGGGAAGCTGAAAAGAGAAATTCGTCCCGGACGACAGGAGAAAGCCAAGGGTAGGTGACTGGGGAGGAGGCTTCATGCTCACTCCCCACCTTTGCCTCATGGCTAGAGTGGTTAGAGGGCTGAGTTTGACCCAGGAAAACAGTTCAAATCCCACCTCTGTCCCTCGATGTGGGGGAACTCACTCAAGCTCACTGAGCTTCTGTTTCTTCATCTGTTGAATGGGGGATAATAATAATAGCATCTTCCGACATAATGTCTGTAAAGCGCTTTGCATAGCATGAAGTGTTAAATAAAAGTGAGCTATTATTGACCTATGGAAAGGGGGCAGTTAAGCAAAGCAGCAGCAGGGAAATGATTTTTGCCAGATGAGAATACACTCTATAGTGTGTTTAGTTCCCCACAAGAGCCCCGTTAGGTAAGGAGTATAAGTATCGATTATCCTCATTATACAAATGAGGGCGTTAAGGCCCAGAGAGATAGGAAATGACTTGCCCACAGTCGTGCAGCTGGTGAGCTGACTCAAGTTCTTCTGCTTCTGAATCCTCTGCTCTTTTCACCAAGGGCCTTCCCTCCTCAGAGGGAGTGGCACCAGATGGGACGAGACGGGGCTATGAGGTCTGAGCAAGACGAGTTAAGTTTCACCCGAAGGTGAAACAGGTGGAAAAACTCACAACTCACCACTTGTAAAGGCTTTTCATAATGTGATGATGGTCAATTTAATTCACTTCACTAGGCACCTAGGACTGTTAGGTGTTCGTTATTATAGGAGGTCTGGTGACTCCAAAAAAAGCCCTTGTCTTTCAGGAATTTCCATTCCACCTGCTTCCTCAGATGGGTAAATGTGTCCAGGAGCACTGTCCCCTCTGAAGGACACTATTGCAGACTTAGGGAGAGGTGGATGTTGCTGAAAAGGCATTGGCAATTATGGTGACCTGAGGAGGTCCCCTTGAACCTAGAAATAGGGGAGCAAAAATCTACTATCAGGACATAAGACTGGTCCTAAAAATAGTTGACCCAGCCAAATTCCTTTCTGAATAAAATACCAAGATGAAGGAGCCTAACTGCTTCAGAGTCCAAGGACCTATGTTGCCCATAGTAAAGAGGAGAACCTGTGGGGCTCATGCCCTTCCTTCATAGGGAATGTGTGTGTTGTAGTGATTCCCAGTATTTGTCTGGGCTTTTGGTCTTTTCCAACAGTCATATTCACGATCCAGCCTGGTTCGGACTAGGTGGCTCCTTTGATCTCTGCCAAAGGTGAGATGCCAGGATGAATCTACTTCTTTACTTTTATGTACCCATGAGCCTGGCACTGCACAAACCTCCAATGGTAAGGCTTCCAGTTCTTCCATGCCATCTTCCCCGGCCACGTAGGGTCCACTCAGCCTTTTCCAGCTGTGCTATGTCTCAAATTGGTGTGGCTCATGTGGCTCACCCGCAACCTGCCTTTTTCAGACTCTCTGACAACATCTGCCACCACTATCACCATCAAATCATGTTTGTCTAGCACTTTAGGGCTCACGGAGCTCTTTACCTAATTTATCTCATGATTCTCCCAACAATCTGTCATAAAAATTCCATTATCTTCTCTACTACATGCACGAGGACACTGAGTTAAAGTGCTTGGCCTAGGGTCACACAACTATTGAGTCTGAGGTAGGGTTCACACTTAACTCCTCTTCCCGACTCTACTGCCAACACTCTATCCATTATACCCCAGAATGGCCTCTAATTCACTTCTGCCCCATTCTTAATAACATGCTGCATCCTATTCAATCCCACTATGGCCCCGCCTTCACCGTTTGCATGATGAACAACCAAATGGGACATTCCATGACTTACAGTCAAGTGGGCTGATGGGAAGAAAAACATAGCTCTTTGCCTCAAGTAGAAATGTGGATTCATTAGAAGTACTGTGTCATAATAAACAAATTTAGGAAAACTTCTTCCTTCTTGTGGCTTGGCAAATAATTGACCCTGGGTAACTCCTTCCTTGGGTCCATTGGTCAACTGGTCCTGAGAGGAGGGGAGAAGACACTTCCCAAGGATTAAGATTACTTCAAGTGAAGGAAAGTAGGTTAAAGGGTGATTCAACTGTCTCCAAGGCTGTGGGAAGAGACCTTTTTATACAAAGGTTGGTTTTCAAATGTTCTCACATTTGCCACCAGAGGGGAAACAAATCTAAACTACAAAAGAAAGAATAGCCTCTCCCTACAGCATAAGTAGGAATGCCACTGACTAGGAGCAAGCTTACCCCACAATCAGCAAGCATTTATTAAGCACCTACTTGGTCCTGTGGTATAAGGCATTAGGAGATGATGTCATGTAATTTCATTCCCTAGAGATTTTTGAAAGACTAGAAGAGCCGTGGAATGTTGAAGCTACAATGGACCTTAAGGATCTCCTACTCCCATCACCTCACTTTGCAAATAAAAAATGGAGTTCCTGAGACAGTGTTATGTGTCCGAGGCCCCACAGCTTGAATTGGAACCCAACACATTTGGCTCGCCCAGTTTGGTGGAACTGTAGTTTTTCTGCTATAGTGCACTGCATTTTCAGAGGCATTTACTAGCTGGAATAGCTTAATGTCTGTGGGATGGTCGATATGGCCCGTTTTCCCACAATGCTTGGCTTTATTGGATTATAGAAGTGTGTGTGTCGTAACAACACTCCACAATGATTCAATCTTACTCCAAGTAATGGGTCAAAATAAATGGGAAACATTCCTCAGCAAGAGACACCTCCTTTGAGGGAGGGTACATTAGGACAACACATCTGGAGAAGAAAGGAAGTGGTTATGGCTCCAATTAAGGCATCAACAGGACATGAATACAAATGAGAAATATGTCCTTGACAAAGAATCTTTCAGGGCCATCAAACCATGGGCATTCCCTTAGGGCCAGAAGTGGAAACTGCCTCTTTTTTTCCCAGGAGCATTTCTGCTTGGTCATACTGACCCAAATCATAGGATTTGGAGCCATAGGGCCTGCATTTAAATCTCAGTTCTGCCATTTACTATCTATGTGATTTTGTGTAAGTCACTTCTTCCCTTTGGTCCTCAATTTTCTCATCTGTGAAATGAGGGGATAGGCGTGGATGAGGACTGACATTCTTCCAGCTCTAGGCTTTGGATCATTCCACTTTTTCAGAAGCCAACTAATCAAATGATGAGTATCTGTGGTTCACCTGCTGAGCCCAACATTGCCCAGCAAAGAGTAAGAGGGGAGGGGAAAGGAGAGAAAATACAAATACTATGTCTGCTTTTTATTCTGAAGCATAGCCCCAGAGATGACCCAGCAACTGACACCTTGCAAAGAGACATATCCACTAGTAACTGAGTGGCAGCTCATGTCCTAGTCCCTGCCACATAGGGGAACAAATCAAGAAGGATGCTTGTGAGTCGTCAGACATCTTTGGTTTGTGTCGAATATCAAAAAGAAGTTGTATCTTAAAGTGACAGGTTACTTTCTCCTTGCCCTGAGAGAGACATCATTGTGTGATTGGGAGACTGGGGGCTGGGGTGAGATGACACAGGATGTCTAGGAATGAGAATTAAGTTTGG
Source organism: Gymnobelideus leadbeateri (assembly GCA_011680675.1). Classification (NCBI taxonomy): domain Eukaryota; kingdom Metazoa; phylum Chordata; class Mammalia; order Diprotodontia; family Petauridae; genus Gymnobelideus; species Gymnobelideus leadbeateri. The sequence goes on from WOXC01001521.1 coordinate 146,665, forward strand.
GGTTTGGAATGGAGCACAGCAATGGGAGGGGGAGATTGTTTTGAATGGAAACTAACAAAAGTGTTTTGACTCAGCTAAAGAATTCCCCTGCTTACCACTACAGCTATTAAAAGAACTCTGACAGGGAAGGTTGGAATAGACTGAGATTGCTGACACTGACCTTCACTTTGAGAGCAGCAGAAAAGCTGAGAAATTTTTAATTTCTCAAACTCCATCCTCAATACCTGTGATTGACAGCTGCTCCTAATAGGATTTCTCTAAATGTAAGCTCTTTCTTTTTCCCAATTTTGCTTAGTATAAAAACCATAACATCTTTGTCTTAACATCTTTGTGATGCATGTCTGTATATTAATTACATAAAGGGGAAGTGCAATGGAGGATACCATCGAATATCTGGAAATGCACATAAATAGAATTTAAATAGGTCAGTGTTCTGAAAATCATCCAAATGTCAATCAATATATCAATAAACATTTCTTAAGTATCTACTACTTTACTAAGTGTCAGGGAAACAAAACAAAGCAAATCCCTGCCCCTTAAGGAACGTACAATCTGATGGAGGAGACAACACATAAGCAAATATATACAAGCAAACTATATATAGGACAAGTAGGAAATAATTAACAGAGAAAAGGCATTGGGATTAAAGGGGATTGGGAAAGGCTTCCTGTAGGTGGGGTTTTAGTTGGGGTTTAAAGAAAGTCAGGGAAGTTGGTAGGTTAAGGGGAGGAAAGAATTCCAGGCATAGGAGACTGCCAGAGACAAGAGATGGCAAGGTCAATGATACTGGACCAAAAAAGTACATGGCAGAGAGTAAGGTGTAAAAGACTGGAAAGGCAAGAGGGGATAGGTTATGAAGGACTTTTAACGTCAAGCAGAACATTTTAAGTTTGGTCCTAAAGGCAAAAAGGACCCACTGGAGTTTATTGACAGAGAGTAAGAGAGACAGACAGAGACAGGGAGGAAGAGACAGACAGACAGACAGAGACAGAGAGAGAAGCACTCAGGAAAACCATAGCCTCCAAAATGAGAAAGATGGAGTTGGCATCTAAACCATGAGGGAAAGTTATGTCTTCTTACCACCTTGTGGGAGAAGGAAGGCTTGTCCTGGAAAAATGATCCCTTCCTTCTGGGGTCTGGATTTCCAAAGGTGAGAAGGAAAGCTGTCTGACAACCAAACCTTACCTCAAAACAACACCTGACTCTTAGATACACACTAGAGAAAATCCAGCCAACTCCCAGTTAGCATGGAAGTTCTCTGAGCACAGAAACCTTTAGTTACTACTTTGTCTCCTCAATATATAACTTGGTACCTGGAAACATGTACGAAGGATGCACATTGACAGTTCCTAGCCAAGTTCTCAGCTGTAATGGTCCAAAGAATGGTTACAATTGGGCAGAATCATAGAAGGCTAGAGCTCTACGGGACCTTGGTGAACACCAGCTCCCACCTTCAGGTGCAGAGAGTGTGATTTCCCTCAAGTCATACTGCCAGGAAAGCATCAGTGGCATCACTCTGAACCTGGTTTTCTAAGCTGCTACACCCCACTGCCTTCATTAGTTCAGAGGAAAAAATAATCCACTGTGACCTGGATGAGTTCCTGGGCTAAGAATTTGCCAATATTTGTCAATAGTGAATTGATTCCTTTGTAAACAAACCCCCATAGACATCAAACAAAAAGGAATTCACTCACTCTTGAGGGCTATCTGCCAGGGATTCTCAATCAGGTTTGGACCTATGCAATGTAGGGAATTATGGAGGTCCCTGTATTACTTCTGCCTGTCTCTCTAACTCAAGGATTCGACAATCAAACAAGCTTCATGTCAGGCATTGTGCCAGGTGCTGGGGAAAAATATCAGGTGAAAGATACCAATCCTTGCTCTCAAAGAGCATACTTTCCAGACTAATCCAATCCAACCAACTGTGATTAAGCCACCCCTCTGTGCGAAATAGAGATGCCTCAAGGAATTTACATTCTACTGGGAAGAAAAAAACCTAAGGAAACGCAAAATAGATACAAAATTAATTCATAGTAGTCATGGTGGGCTGTGGCTCCTCTCAGAGACTGCCTATCTCCCTCATATAGATCATGCTTGTACATACTTGTGTACTATTCTCCCCTCTATTAGAAAGGGGGATCCTTGAGGGTAGACACCTTGTTTTTGTCTTCCTTTGTATCCCTAGTTTGCAGGAGGGACTAAGCACAGTAATTGCTTAATTCGTGCTTATTGACTGACTGCCTGACAGGTATGAGATGGACCATTCTGTAATTTTGTCAAATTTCTTGAATTCGTGATTCCTATTAGAGTCAGAGGCAAATGTTTATTTTCATGTTTATATAAGCCTTGCTTTTCTTTCTAGATCTTCCAAAAGTATAATAAGAAGCAGAAAGGGGGAGGTGGGAGGAGTCATGGTCCCCTTTTCCAAACTGAGCCAAGCTCCAGGGAGACAGGACTCAGATGATCCAGTTTGCCTAATTTTTTTTTTTCCAGAGAACAAACAAGCTTACTCTTGTGGGCCCCCAATGATGGGGAACACAGGAGAAGCCACTGGGAGACAGGGCTGCCCAACCACTCAAGTGGAATAATATTGATGATGATACAAAAATGACAACAATCATGAATAATACTAATAATTAGAAACATCGTGAAGTACTAGGTGGGGGAATTGAGACTTGGGTTCTAGTCACATCTCTAAGGTGAGTTGATTAGTAGAAGGAGTTTCCCACTCTGAGAGAACTTGACCCTGAGGACATCCATCACAAATCCAGACCAATTGTGATGACATTTCTATCATGTTTCATTTTGCAAAACTCTTTATGACAATCCTTCGAGGTAGGTAATATGAGTAGTATGTGCCCCCCATTTTACAGATGAAGAAACTGTGGCTCAGCAAGGCTAAGGATTTTTTTTAAGGCCACCCAGTTAGTCCACATCCATGCAAGAACTTAAATCCTGGTCTCTGGATTTCAGTCACACTATTCTTTCTTTTTCGGTCCTATCAAAAAAAATCTTAGAATTGTAGCACTTGAGAAGGCACCTTTATATCCATATGGTCCAATTCACACATGAAAGAAGAGTGCACTCTCTGTTTCATTCACTCATTCAGTTCACTAGTTATATGAAAAATTGAGGACTAGATAATATCCATAGAAAAGCCTCTACTAATTAGAAGGCAGAGGAGCTCTGGGTGCCCCTGGTCCTGACTCATTGTAGGATTCTGCATGAATCTGAACTCTGCAATCTCATCTGTCAAAACAGGATTTGAATGCACCTGTCCCCAGTTGTCCACAGGACAGGAAGGCCGTTGCTCTGCGGGAGAGCTAATCTAAGCCATGCCCATGCAACCTGAACTGTAAATATCATACTTCCTAATAGCCCTGGTGTGACTCAGGCCACACGTGAGCTGCCGTTGGCAGTCTCAGCCAAATGAAGTGGGATCTTGAGGCTGACACTGAAGTCCTATTTAGGTAACTTCATGATTTGGAGGTATCTACTTGAGTTTTGAGCTGGCAAGATATGGGACTTTTCTGGACAAAGATGTTCCAAGCGTGAGAGAAGAAGAGAAATGGTTGGGTGGGTAGCTGGTGGGAGGATGGGGGTGGGGATGGGTGACTTGTCAAGACAGCTGTCTGCTCTGGCCCAGTGGTTCTAGGCCTCTCACTTTCACCCCCCAAATACCACCAATTAGCCAAATTTGAAAAACAAAAAGCAAGTGTGCTTATAGAAAAAGAAAAGAAAATTCAGAAACCACCAATTTCCTCATGCACCTGGAACATGGGATAGGCGCCTTTACTTTGTCTGGGGCCTGCAGCAGAGCTAAGTAAGGCCTGGTCTTGTTTATTAGATTGGTTTATTCACTGCCCGCACAAACTCATCCACTGGCCACATCTGCTCTGTGGTGAAGAACCCACAGAGCCCCTGGCCCCTGTTGGGATAAGATGCTAGCTTCCCCTCCCTCCACCAAAGCCCAATTCCCCCTCCTCCGGGACCAGACCAGTTAGGGGCAGTGGGCCAAAAACATCAACAGTCATGAAAAGCTCACCTGCTCGGGGCTGGTGTGGACTCCTCGGTGGCCAGAGCCACACCAGCACCACCAAAAAGGTGATTAGGAGACTTAGCACCGACTGCCTGGACAGAGATAAGCCTCTCCCCAAGGTGAATGTAGGGAGGCCCCTTATTGCCCACTAGAGGCTGTTGTTTGTTGGTATTGTCTGTCCTTTGTTCTCTAAGAGTACCAATGACGTCATGCAGCATCCTTTAGTAGAAAGAGCTCTGGGTCTGACAGTCAGGGAGAGTTAGATTCTAATCTCGCCTCCCACAGTTTCCTTAGCTGGGAGACCCTGGGCCTCAGTCCCCTCCTCATCAGGGTAATGCTTCCTTCAGGACAGAGTTCATGCAATAGAAACTGAAATAATCCTTGGACTATTGGGATAATGTAGGAAAGATAGTCTGCCAACTTTGAAGGGGTGCATGAATGTCTTTATTTCTTTAGTTTTGTTCTAGCCTGTGAGGTCACTGGTTTAGGGAATTTCCTGTGCAGAAATTTCTATCAGTGTGGGTGCTGATCCCTTCTTGGTAGCATGTAACAAACTTAGAAAGTTCCCTGAGGCAACAAGAGATGAAGCAATCCTTCTAGATCCACACGGTCAGCACTAGACTTGAACTCAGGTTATCCCAACTCCTAGCCTGACTCTTTACTCATCATACAGTGCTGACTCATTTCTTGCTGTTCATCCTTCATTTTCAAAGATGACTGATGAAATCACAAGATGACATCTTGACTTGAGGGTGAATCGAATTCAAGGGAGCCACATTTGCCCAAAGTCCTCAGCCTTGATTCCTCTTCCAAAGTCATCATAGTCAAGTGGCAAAAGAAGTACAGATGACTGGTGATGACCCAGGATGCAGTCGCTGACCTTGGCAGCCCTAAGTGCTTGTCATGTGCCTTCATCACCCTTGGAACAAATTGTTCTCATCTGCCCATTCCACTGGTGGTGGTGGGGGGGGGGAGTCTTCACATAGTTGGGGTTGACATCCCCAAACCCACTAATAGGTCTGGGGTTTGTCACTTACACTCAACCTGGTCTAGCCTGTCTACCAAGATGGTTTTACTAGGGTGTGGCCACTGCTCCTGTTACATCTTCTTGGAGCCACAGGTGTGTACCAAAAATGAATGAGCAGCCTCACTTATTAATCAGTTAATTAGCATTCATTAAGCTCCTACTGGGTGTCAGGTACTGTGGCCTACTTGAAAGCACAGACCTTTTCTTTTTAAAATGTCTGTAACTCCAATACACAGCACATTGCCTATTACATAGGCTCATGATGATTGACTGATTGATTGTTCAGAAGGCTTGAGCCACCAAGGTGCTGCTATCTTCGGTGAGGTGGGAGGGGAGTAGGGAAGGCAATGAACCTAACCTTTGAACTCCCTGATTACGCTTTTCTTGCCTGAGTCTATAGTCCTTGAAACCCTAGTGAAAGCCCATGAAACCCAGAGAGGCATATAAGACTACCCATGATCTAACTCCCTATTTCTCAGGTTGATTAGGTGGAGGCCACCACCAAAGAATTGAGTCACGAAGGCTTTCCCTTGGGAACCTGAAGCACTCTTACTGACAGCAGGCATGATGTTGCACATATCTCTTCACACTACACTTCAGGGCAATTATGGAATAGAAGCCACCAAAACATCTTTGCAGTGGGTCAAGTCTTTGAAGGCATTTTCAAATAAAAACTTGAGAATGTCAATCAATGTCGTGGCCCACCATAATGGCACAGGACAGATGCTGAGGCATCCTGCTGGCCACTTGGATGAAAGGTGGCATCACCAAGATGCAGAGTAAGACATTCAGGTGGACACAGTCAAGGTGACCATTTGTTTTGCTGGACTATGTATTTGTGACAGGGATTGTGTTTTACTTTTTTTCCAAAGCGAAAGGGTCTGGGAGATAAAATGGAGGGGGTAGCCAAAAAAAAGAAGAAAGGAAAAGAAAGAAAAGAAAGAAAGGAGAGTCCTTGAGGCATCTTTTTTTTAACATGCCAAGGAGAAGTGAAGGATTCCAGAAAGAATCCCAGACGAGTGGGGCATCTTTGAAAGCCAGGGGTAAATCTGAGCACATATTTAAGAGGAAAGCAAGCTACATTCAGTAGAGATGTGCAGGTTCATATATGATGCTCTGTTTTATTTTTGCTCAAATGTGCATATGAAAATCCCTGTTTTATTGGGCATTTGTCCAGGACTTTTCCAACAGAAGCAGAGTAGCAGATGCTGGAAAGGGCAGGGGGTAGTTACAGAGTGGTAGGCTTAAGCTGGACATCAGGGAAAAGCTCCTCACGGACTAGGTTTGTCCCAACGTGGAGTGTCTCTGCTGGCCTTGAGAGGCAGCGACTTCTCCATTGCCATTGGCATTCCAGTAGAAGTTGTCTGGCTTCTTGTCCCCTGCGTGGCAGAAGGGATGCTTGGTTGGATACAGCTTGGAATAGATTAGCTCTGGGGTCATTCCCAGGCTGAGATTCTGGGATTTTCATAATCCACATAGAAGAGTTGATATTTGATTCTGGAGATAATAAGGAGCTACAGGAGTTTATTGAAAAAAGGGAGTAACACTATCAGAACTATAGCTTAGGAAAATCATTTTATCAAATGGGTGGAGGGTGAATTGGAGGGCAGAGAGATCTGAGGCCTGGAGATGAAGTAGAAGGCTATTGCACCACTTTGGGAGAGACAAAGAAGGGCTCACCCAGAGTGGTGGTTGTGTGAGTAGAGAGGAAATGTGAGAATTCCCAAATCTCAGAGCTAGAAGGGACCTCAGAGGCACCCAGTCTAACCCACACCTGACCCAGAATCCTCTTGGCTTCCTCCCTGGCAAATGATCATCATACAGCCTTTGCTTGAAGACCTCTGGGAACATCCTCTTCTTCCCTGCACCTTCCTGCACACATCAAGATTGGGAGCAATATGATGTAGAGAAAAAAAAAATCAGTGGCTCAAGCCTGAAGATCTGAGTTCAGATCTCACCTCTAATGCTCATTATGTAAGTGACCTCAAACAAGACTTTGGATTTATCCTCCCTGACTTTCTGTTTGTTCATTTGTAAAATGAGGGGATTACTCTAGATGGCTTCTGCTGCCCCTCCCAGTCTTAGAGCTGTGATCTCACTATCCCTTCTCCTGATCTCCTGTTCTTTTATCCCTTGCCTCAGGCTCTACTGAAGAAGTGTTGAAGAAGGCTCTTCTCCTTGCCAAGGTCTACTTCTCCTCTGGTAGTCTAGATGCCATACCTCTCTACCAGGAGCTTGCCCTCTTGGCCGGTATCTCTCTTTTTCTCTACTTTATTTCCTACCAACATGGTGAAATGTGTCTATCAAGAACCCAACAAATGCTTATTGGTTGAATATTGAATGGTATGAAGGAATTAAAGAAATATAGGCCTTATCTTCCTGGCCTTGATTTCTCTGTAATTCATGGACAGCTGGGAGCAATCATCCATTTTTTTTTTCAAGAAACGGAATCATCAGCACAGATGAGATGGATTCCATCCAATGAGGCTATCAATTCTGAAGTCTACTAGGCCATAGGGCAGAAGGAGGAGGTGAGACAGTATTTTCTCTTTAGAATGGAGAAAATGAAAGAAAGAAGGAAGAACTGTTTAATAGGAAAAGGATGTCAGGGTGGAGTCAGATGACTGGCTCAGTCACTTTCTACTTGTGTGACCACCTCAGTTTCTTCAGTAATCAAATGAAAGGGTTGGACAAGGTAACTACTTTCTTCTAGCTCCAAATGGACAATCCTGAGAGTCAATGAGGACATGAGGAACTCAGTGAGGCACTATAGAATCTGATCTCAGCATTCTGTAGGTGTTGACCTCCACAAAGTATGGGGATTCCAGAGATACCTGCATGGTTTGAATTGTTGCCCCTGCCATCAGGGACTCTCCATCAGATACCTGTGTTGGAGCATTCAGATTCACCCACAGGATGGAAAAGGGGAAGCAAGGAAGGTGCCCCACTGCCCATGAAGACACAATCTTGGTAGAAGAAGGGTTTGGTGTCTCAAACCCTGAAAGGATAAGGTGGTTGTTTCTGAAATGTTTGGTGACATAACCTGCTTTTAGAGGACAACCATGGGAAGAGGAGACTCTGGAAACCACTGAGACCCCATACATTCTCTGCCTTCTCTGTCTCTGTCTCTGTGTGTGTGTCTCTCTCTCTGCTCTATTTCTGTCTCTCTCTTTCTCTTTGTCTCTGTCTCTGTATCTCTTATCTTTTTCTGTCTCTATCTCTGTCTCTTCCTGTCTCTCTGTTTCTATTTCACTCTCAAAAAGAACCTCAACGATTGGTTATCTATCAATCAACAAAAATTTATTCAGCACATATTAAGTATAAAGCACTGGACTAGACACTGGAAGTACTGAGGAAAAAATTAAATAATTATTTATCCTAAGAAACTTGTATTCTATTTGTGAGGAGTGAGGAAGGTAACATGCAAATATATAAACATAAACAATAAATTTGTGCAAAATAAAGACCAAATAAATAAAAGGTGGTTAAACATGGGAGAGTTGAGAGGGGAAGGGAGACTTTCAGTTGAGTGGAAAAGGAAAGGTGGTTCTTGGAACCAGGTCTTGAAGGAAGCTGATATAAGGAGGGAGTGCATTCCAGGCATAGAGAAAAGCCAATGAAAAGGCAAGGAGTTGGAAAATGCAGTAAAGTGGGTGAAGAGTAATACATGATAGTCCGGAAAGATAGGTTAGGTCCAGGTTATAAAGGGTTTAGAAAGCTAAAGGAATATACATTTTATCTTTTAGGCAAGAAGGAACCACTGGAATTTGAGGAGGGAAGTGACCTGGTCAGATCTGTTCTTAGGAAAAAAAAACACTTTTCCAGGTGAATGAGAGGAGGATGAGTTAGAACAGAGAAACACATGAACCAGGGACCCCAATGAGGACGCCACTGGAGTAGTCTCATAACCAGTCTGAACTATGGTGGTGGTGGCCTAGCTGGAAAGAAGGGGACATTTATCAGAGAGGTTGTTAGGGTAGAAACAGTAAGATTTAGCAACTGACAGGAGGCTAGACTTGAGCAAACTGGAAGAATGGTGGTTCCCTTAACATAGCAAGAGAAGGGGAGAGTTTGGGGGAAAGGATAAAGAGTTCTATTTTAACAGGTTGAGTTTGACATGTATCATGTCCAGTTTGAAATGTCTAATAGGCAGCTGGTGATATGGAACTGGAGCTCAAGAGAGAGATGTGGGCTGGATCTCTAAATCTGGGAGTGACTGTACAGGGATGAGGATGTCCCAAGAAGACTGAAGGAGATCACCAACTGAAAGAATGTGGGGGCAAATAGAAGAGAGACAAGGACAAAGTCTTGGGCCACCTGAAATGAGGAGGCATGATGACTCAGCAAAAGAGACTGAGGGGCCAAGAGAGGTAGGAGAACCAGTAGAGAATAGGGTCACAAAAACCCAGAGGAGGGAGCCCCTGGGTGAAGGAGGTGATCAATAGTGTCGAATGATGAAGAGAGGTCAACAAGAAGGAGGGATGAGAAAAGGCCATTAGATTTAGCAATTAAAAAATCAATGGTAACTTTGGAAAGGTCAGCTTCGATTGAGCGATGAGGTCAGAAGCCAGGTGTGTGTGAGAGGGGAGGAAGTAGAAGCAATGCATGTGACATCCTTTTATAGGAGTTTGGGGAGACATCAAGGAGACTTATGGGATAATGATAGGGTCTAGGGAAGACATTTTAAGGATGGGGAGACTTTGGCATGCTTGAAAAGAATAGGGAAAGAACCAGTAAATAGGGAGAAGTGGAAGATTAGAGAGAAAGGGGAATGATTGATTGGGTAATTTGCTGGACAATATGATAGCAGAGTGACCAAAGGCACATGATGCTGGGGAGGCCTTGGCAAAGAGAAAGGCCACATCTTTGTTAAAGACTAGAAGAAAGGAGAAGAAAATGTGGGGATGACACTGAGGGCTTCTATCATGAAGAGAAGCTGAGAAGACAGAACTAACAGTACAAGGCTTTAATTTTCTCAGTAACATTAAAGGCTGGATCTTCAGCTGAAAGTGAAACAGGGGAGAAGAGAAGGTTGGAAACAGAGGGAATTACTTGAGATAGTACTGAAGAGCTGAAGGACTGAGAAGGATAAAGTTGGGGGGGTGAGTAATGGAGCCATATGGGCCTAATGTTGGAGAGATCAGGCTGGGGAAGTTGGGTCCAGATGCTCATTTCCATTTTGGTCACTCTTCTTTGGAGACTTTGAAGACCCATGGTTTGTCTGGTCTAAAAGCTCCTTAAAGACAGGGTGTCTCAAAAATTAGAACCATTTTGCAGGTGTGTGTGTGTGTGTCCTCAATGCCGTCTACACTATTTGAGACACAGTAGGTGTCCAATAAACACTCTCTAGGGTGTTCATGTAGCCTTCAGGAAGGGTCAGCCATCCTTACGGCTGGCGGAGTACTTAAGTGCTCTGGGAATGAATGAAAGTGGGTTTCCTTGGGTGTTCTTTGCTTGGTGGGAGGAGCCACCTCGTTTTCCTCATTCTTGAGAGGCAGCACGGTGTCCTGGGGAGAGCATTGCTCTTGGAATCAGGTACAACTGGATTCAAGTCCTGCTTCCTATAGGTGTGAGCAGTAGGACCCTCAGCACATTGTTGAATCTTTTGGGTTTCAGTTTCCTTATCTGTAAAATTCGGGGCTTCGACACAGTGGTGTTGAAGGTCATTTCCAACAATAAAGCTTGATACTGTGATTCTTTTCTGATTGCTCTTCTCAGTATTAATTAGTGGTGTGGCAAATAAGGAAGAGCAGAAGGAAACCAGTGGAGGGAACTCCAGCTCTGGCCATCTCTATTTCCATTTAGAGAGAAGAAACAGAAAGAGGGGACTAACCATTCACTCACATTGTCTAGTTCGGTTGTTGTTGCTGAGTCATTCTTCAGTCATGTCCAGCTCTTCAGGACCCCGTTTGGGGTTTTCTTGGCAAAGATACGGGAGTGGTTTACCACTTCTTTCTCCATCTTGTTTTATAGATGAGGAAACTGAGATAAACAGGGTGATACAACCAGTGAATGTCTGAGGCTGGATTTGAATTCAGGAAGATGAGTTTTCTTGACTCCAGACCTGATGCTTTGTGCACTACGCCGCTCAAATGACTGGGTCCAAATCCTTTCTAGCTCTGAGACCCTAGGTAAGTCATCTAACTTCTCTTAGTCTCAATCTTCTCATATGTAAAATAAGGATATTGAAATAGATGGATCCCAAGCTTTGCTCCTTTGAGGGACACCGAGGCAGGGGGCATAGAGCTCTATAACCAATGGTGTGGAAGAAAAAATAAAAAACCAACGAATTTACATAGACTACAACTCCTTGGGAACTGCAGGGTTAGGTAATACAGGAGATCACAGATTCAGGGTCCCAGAAGCTCTCTGGGCTACAGTGCTGATGTGTATAGAGACAAATGCAAAGCCTGAGTTTGTTTGTTTGTTTTTAAATCCACTTCATAAATCCACAATAGGAAAGGCATTCATTCATTCAATCAATCAGAAAGCATTTATGTAGCAAGTTCATTCTCTGTGCAGGCAGTATACTAGGTACTGGCTATACAAAGGCAAAACTCCATAGTCCCTGCCCTCAGAAAGCCTACACTCTTTTGAGGGAAACAAATTGAACACAGAGAAGTGAAAACAACATCTGTACAAAATAGGCACTGGGAGCTGGACCTGGGATTTCATTGGTGGAGGCAATTCCCAGGTGAGCACAAAACTTCCACCCATGCAGGTCTGGACATTCTTGGTAAAATAAAATCTTAGTGAGCTGCCTAGAGTGCTGAGGTTAAGGGACTTCCCCAGGGTCACACAGCCAGTATGTGTCAGAGGCAGAACTAGAATCCAGGTCCCAGGTTCTCCTGATGCCCACTCCAGCATTCTCTCCATCATGTCTCCTTGCCTCTCAAATATCAACTGTCCATTTTTTAAAATGAGACCCATTCCGAGGGTGATGGAGAAGCACATGGTGGGTGTAAGCAGGCATCATCATAAAGCATATGAGGAACTATGGTGAAGAAGTGAAACAAACATGGAACTCAATAGATGGACTGGTTACGTGGTTGGAGCAAGGGCTAAATGGTGGCCAGATGCCCGTGTGCTCCATGATCACCTTTATTGTGCTGAGAAATGCTGGGACGCCCAGGAGCATGCTAGATACAACTCCTAAAGTGGCTCATGGAGAAAGTGCAAGCTTCCAGGCAGGCTACAGCCTACGACACTGGAAGGTGCATCCACACAAAAGAAAGCATGGACCTAGCTGACTGTGTGAGTAGCTAAGAGGTGATTTCCCAGGAGAGGGCCCTTGCAACTGTGGAGATCAGGGTGGGCTTTTGTATAGCAAGTAGGACTGAGACCCTGGAAGCAGTGGGGGCGGGGGGGTGGACAGCCTGTGCTGAGGCATGGCCATGACAGCTCGAAAGTCAGGAAGGAGGGACAATGGTTAGCTTGACTGGGCAGTTTGGCTGGCCTCATCAAATGAGTGAAAGAGGGCTGTGAGCACCAAGTCTGGAAAGGTCGACAGGTCTAGACTGTGAAGGGCTCTGAGTGGCGAGGGTCCCAGAGACAAGAAGAAGCCATGGGCCTTAAGTGAGCAGGGGAATGTATCATTAGACATGACAGCTGTGTGGAGGACGGCTTGGGATGGGGAGAGACTTGAGGTGGCGTCAGGGAGGGGTGGTTGTTACTATAGTCCTGGTGAGGAATGCCGATGGGCTAACCTAGCATGGTGGCTATAGGAGCGAAGAGAAGAGGAAAGGCAGAGCAGACAGAGCTTCACAACTGGTTGTATCCAGGAAGGAGATGAAAGAGTCAGAGAGACTGGGTTTGCAAGCCTGGGTCACTAGAAACGTGGCGATATGCTCAACAGAAATAGGGAAGTGAGCAAAGAGATGGGCTTGGGGAAAAGATTAAGGGTTTTGTTCTGGACCTGTGCAATTTAAGAGCCTTGTGAGAAATCTTCAAAAGAGCTGGTGACAGAGGCCTGGAGCCCAGAAGGTTAGGGCTGGCTGAAGAGGCCAGAATGTCTTCTACTTAGACACAATCACTGACCTCTTGAGAGCTAATGAAACCAGTGAGAAAGGAAAGAGAAAGGATAGGAGAGAGCCTGGCCCAAAGCCATGGGTTACAGTCACTGTTAGAGGGATGTGACAAGGGCCGTGAAAACTTAGTCGAGAGAGTGTGGGGAAGAAGGGAATGACAGAGAGGTCAAGATGAGTAAGAAATGAGGAAAGGCCACTGGACTTGGCAAATGAGAGGCTGCTGGTAACTTTGGAGGGAGCTGTTTCAGCCCAGGGATGAGGTCAGAAGCCAGGTTGCAAAGGGCTGAGAAGTGAGTGAGAAGAGAGGAAGTAAAGGCAGTGACTGTAAAGAGCTTTTTTCTAGGAATTTGGCTGTGAAAGGGAAAAGAGAAAGAGAGAGAGAGTGACAGCTTGAGGGGGTGTTGAGGTCATGAGAAGGCTGCACAGCAGCTGACCTGAAAAAGACCTGGAGATTTGGGTTGATTGGTGAGCTCAGTATGAGTCAGTAAGGCAATATGGCCCCTCAGAAAGCACATTGATCTTAGGTTTCAGAAAGAGACGTAGGACAGACAGGATGAGGGAGGGGCTGGACCTTTAGGCAGCTAGGGAGCTGTGCTTAGTGTTGGTCACTGGAAGAGAAGGGCCTGAGGGAGGGCTCCCAGGGTCTGTCTTGGGCCCAGGCCTGCTTCACATTTTTCTCATCAGTGATTTGGTGAGAATGCTTATCAAATTAGCAGAGGATAGGAACTAGGAGGGCTGGGGGTGAGGAGATTAGGGGGGGGGGTGTGAGTTGGAAGGAAGACAGTTAATACCTGGGAGGTCACTTCTGGAAGAGCACTGGCAAACTAAAATACTTGTCTAGTGGATGGTAACCAGTGCAGAGAAAGGACCTGAGACTTTCATAAGAAGGTTCATTGAGGAAACTGGGACAGTTTAGCTTGGAGAAGAAAATTTAGGGGCAGACACAATAGCTGTCAGTAAAGAACTAAAGGGATGCCACTAAGGGTTGAAGGGACATTACCCTTTTCTGCTTGGTCCCAGGAAGCAGAACCCAGTGACCTCAATTAAGCTGTGCAATGGTTAGAGTGCTGGTTGTGTTGACTTGGGGATGGTTGGTCAGGTGTGGGTTATCCTAGTTGACTCCCAGGTCCCTCTTAGCTCTGGGATTCACTGGTCTTCCACTTGGTGAAGCCACCCAGGAAGTCCTTCACAACCATGGGCTCAGCTGGCTGATTTCTGTTTCCTTAAGAGCTGTCTCCTCAGGCACATTCCCTGAGCCCCTGAAGAATCATCCAAATGGCTCTACAGGTGTATCTCCTTCATGGCCTGAACATATTTTCCTGAGACCTGGCCTGATACCAGTTAGGGAAATGCCCTGGTGATGGGGATAGAAGGCCTCCATGTATTCTGCTGGAACCTATAGGGCCCACGGCTGGGGTCACCACTGATCCCCTCCTTTTTTCAACAACTTGAGAGACCAAGGCAGGGAGGAGAGAGGAGAGAGACAGAAACAGAGACAGATACAGAGAGTATCAATGGAATTGATCTCACCCTTGCTCCCTTTGTGGCACCCAGCCTCAAAGCTGTCAGCTGTCCAGACCACAGCCCTTACTGCCCTCTAAGCACCTGGGACAGAGAGCTCCCTACCTGCTCTCTCACCCTAGGCCCCAGCAGCTGAGATCAGGGGCTGTCTCCAGGGTCGTCACCACATGCTATACTCTCTGGCTCTGTGATTCTGGCAGAGCCTGGCTTCATGTTGAAATGAGGGCCCTGCTAGATGCAGCTTTCATAGTCCTCTTGTAGCACTCCATGGAGCCAAGTGAGGAGAAGGCAATTCTAGACAAAACCTTCAGGCCAGTCATTGGGAGGTTCAGGGGCCCATTTTTAAGCTTGGTCTTAAAAGGAGGCAGCATGACAGAACTGGAGAAGCATTGGACTGGCTGTGATTCAGCCTTAGCATTACTACTAACTAGCCAGATGACCTTAGAGAAGTCATGTACCCTTCCTAAGCCTTAGTTTTCTCATCTGTAAAGAGAGATCGACATCAATATTTCTAGTGCCTTTATAGGTTATTCTAAACTATTTTTTTTCTGGACCTTAGAGGGCTTGACTAGTAACCAGGAAGGATGATTTTTGTCCCTAATGTTTAGAAAATGCTTCATGGTCTCATGATTAGAACACCAAGTGTCATAAGGAAATTGTGGGCTTTTTATGTATACTGCTCTTGACTCAGAACAGTAATAAAAGCAGTTGACATTTATAAGGGGCTTTATGACTAAACTAGATTAAAATGTAGTTGGAAAATACTTAATAAAATAAATAAAAATACAATAAAATGTTGATAACACATTTCAAAACTAAGTCAATATGTGCCCCCAGAGATACTTACATATAGATGAGGTACCCATTTCTCTTTGAATCTGACACCACCCAGAAATGAAGGGGCACTTTAGGAGTTGGCAGAAAACCCTTTTATGCCTCTAAAATTGGAGAGCGTGGACAGAATCAATGTCACGAGCTATCAAGTTGCCAAGGGCATGCTTTTGTCTCAGGGGATATGATCAGGCCCATGACCAGGTTAATCTGAATCCCCATGCCACTGGATGACTGATCCCCGTTCTTCCCTCATAAGCTGCCTGAATTGACCTACAAGCATTTTTATGTTTCTGTACAGGTGATGTGGCCGTTCTCGCTCCCTCCCCCACTGGAGAAAGGAAGTAGACTAGTCTCCCCACTCACAGGATGCTTTTTCGATAAGAGCCCCAGAGATCATCAGCATCCAGTCTTAGGAAACTTGAGCTGAAATCTTGGATTAAAGGAGAGCCAATGAAAGCAAGCATGTCTGTGGAACAGATGGTGGAGAGGGAGCAAACATCCTGGGAGAATTAGGACTGTACCTTCGTGGTACCCAAACAACCCATCATTATACGCAAACAGCCAGGCACTCAAAGAAAACAATCCATGGAAGGCCTCATTCCTGTGTCCTGGATCTCTCCATCCACCCCCCTTCCACCCCACTCAAGCTTTACCATAGCCTGTACCACAATTATCATCACCCCCACTTTACAGAGAAGTTGACTGGCTAGAGGTGGGGCTTGAACACAGGTCTTTCTGTCTCCAAATCCAACAGACAACTAAGCCTTATTGCCTACCCAATGAGGAACCTTTCTAGTGGGCAATGGGCTCCCATTGAAAGTTTTAGAGCTGGGGAGAAAGGGTCAGAGCTAAATCTGTGTTTTAGAGAGATAGATTATTTGGTTTGGGCGGCATGGCTGGCTGGGAGAGGATGGACTGGAAACATCCTGGATCAAGCTGACGGTCATGCCAGGAGCAAACACATTCATCACAAATACTCCAAGACATTAGGCCTGGGCCCTCCAACTTCACTGAGAAGAAAGGAGAGGGCAGGTGTTGGCTTATGTAGGTAAGTTCTGTTAGGAAAAATGCATATCACCAAAGGAGCAGTTAATTATGTTGAATGTTTTAACTGTGGACAAGATGAATTGAATAAAATAAGAGGTACTTGGGGAATGGGGAGCATTACTGAGCAACCCTGCCCTTCAGTTTTCTTCATGCCTTATGCTTTTAATTGCTAGCCATTGGAGGAAAATCAACATCTTCCCTTCAGTTGTCAGGGTGATGTAGACCAATTTTTTCAGGCCTTACTACACACATGTTAGATCCTCTTCCAACTTGGCTGGGGAAGGATATGTGCTGGATTTTGCAACTCAAGTTCTAGATGGATGGAATAGGCCTTTGAAATTGAGAGTGGCTCCCATGTGTTTGAAATGGACTCCAGGGGTCTATCACCAAATGCAGGATCTTTGGCAGAAGCCACCATTTATCTTCTGTATCCAGGTCTCAATATTTGTCCACAGTGCTGAATCAAATTATTTGCAGATCAGTCTCTTATGAGTTTTGCTCAATGAAATGGATCTGGATGAAATGAAGGCAGCCCAAATTCAGTTCCCAGGAGAGATGCCTCCCTAACTAACTGCTGACATTTATTGGGTACCCCAGTAAGGTGGGGGGGAGGGGGAAGGGGTCAAGCCAGATGGGACACTGCATGGGGAGGGAGGAGGAGCCCTTCCTCCAGACTAGTATAACCTCTGCCTCACAGTATCTGATAACAGGTTACCTTAGAATCATTCTCCAGCTATTTCATCTATATGTGTGTGTAGGACTGGGCAAAATCATGGGGTAGGCAAAGTTTCTTTCCTCCATGGCAGGGTTATTCTGGGTCACTACAGGTGAAGACAAGGTAGTGATGACCAATGAGGATCAGAGAAGTTGCTGGGTTAAAGGGTGAAGGAATTCCAGCGGATATCCATAGAGCTTGGGAATCTCCAAATCAGAAGGGACTTCAGAGTCAAGGGGTACCTGATCAATGGGGAGAAGCTGGTGATGGTATCAATAGCAGCTAGGGTTACAAACCCTCGGGGGCAGGGCTTGCTTTGGGGAATGCTGAAATTCCCTTGGCACAGGTATCCCAACATCCCCACCCAACTCTATTTGAAAGTTTGCTTTATAAGGTCCATCCTCAAGCAACTGGAATTCAATGAACTCATCCCCTATATCTCTCTTTGAAATGATAAGAGTTCTAGAATGCTTGAGCTAGAGGAGACATTACAGGCTGTCTAACAACACATTATAGAAAAACCATGCAAGCACAGATATGGAAAGGACCTTCTTAGGTACCACCCATTCCAGTCCATCGTTGACCCAGCATACTCTTGGCATGACAGTCAACCAACTTTTACTTGGAGCCCTCTAGTGAGGAGGAATGCAGCAATTCTCATGGCAGTCCCAAGCACTGTAGGGAAACTCTAATTGTTAAGAAGTGTCTGCTTATGCCAAGCCTTCACAGAGCTCTTTGGAACCCCACCCACTATTTTTACTTCTCACATCAATCCCTCTTCCATAAAACAGCCGTTCAGATACTGAAGACAGTTCTCCAGCCCCTATGGCTTCTTTTCTCTTGACAAAGCAGCCTTAGTTCCTTGTATGAATCCTCCTAGGACATGACATTGTCTCAAGGCTCTCCTCCATCTTTTTTTAGCCTTCATTGGAGACATTCTGCTTAATGAATATCATTCCTAAAAGGTGGTACCCAGAGTGGAACTCTATGAAGCTGAGTATGGGAGTGGGGTGATCATCACCTTATTCCTAGAAGGTCTCTTGATGAAGCCCATGCTTTCCTTAGCTTTCGAGGCCACCAACTCACACTGCTGATTCATATCAAGCAGGCAGTTCACCCAAATACACAGGTCTTTTTCAGACAAACTACTATTTCACTGAAGTCAGTAACATTAGCAAGAATTATTTTATGAGACTGTTTTCCTTCTCAACTCTAGTATGGGAGAACAAGGAACTAGTTCCCTAGGGAAAGGTGTCTAAAGAGGAGGTGGAAAAACTCAGGACCAATTTTGCTGCCTTCCAAGTCTCTGTTGAGGACTGGTGTGACAGCTGCTCAGGAGTTGTACAGCACTAGACAAAGCTTCCTCAGAAAGAAAAGAAACAAGAACAACAGGAAGAAATTATTCAAAGTCCTGAGAGTGCAAGGGCTGGTCCTCTAATGTGGAAAATGACCAATCTTCATTCTGTGACAAATGATATGACTCTCCCTTCCCAAAGACCAAGTTTTTACAAGTTTCTGGAAGCATCCCATGAGCTTGTTTCTGGGGATAGAGACACCATGTATATTGGTAAAGCTTCTAGATCCCAGGCCATTTGTGGTCATTGCTGAAGTAGAGAGAGTAGTTATGAGTCTGAGCCAAGGACTCACTGGTATATTTGGATTCTGTTGACCTCAGGCCTTCCCCATTCCTTTCAAGAAAGGGGTCACTTCACCTTCCTAAGTGTACTTGACTAGAAAGGGGTGGGGATAGCATAACATTATAAAACATTGGCAAGCTACATTTATGGAAACAGTGAAGGCAGAGCATTCTCTTAGAATCTGTGTTAGAAGGTCAAGACCACAGACTGTCAGAGCTAGAAGAGATATGGAAATGAGCCTGGGAGATGAACTGGACCCTAGAACAGAGAACATCAAATCTTAGAGAGACCTTAGAACATAGAAATACAGTGTGGGAGGGACCTTAGAATATGGAATATCAGAGCTGGGAAAGACCTTAGAACAGAGAATATCAGAGCTGGAAGGCAACTTAGAACAGAAAATGTCAAAGCTGTGAGGGATCCTGGATCTTTGATCATAAGCTGTTGGAGGTAGAAAGGATGTTAGAAAACAGATCATGGGATGTCAGATCTGAGGGTAACCTCAGTCTACAGAATGTCAGACCTGGAAGGAGGCTTCAAATATAAACCACAAGATGTCAGAGGTGGAGTGGCCTTTAGAACCCAGAATCGAGGATTTAAGACCAAAAGGGCCCTCAGAGGTAAAGATTAAGGGGTGGAAAGGACCTCAGAAATAAAAAACTCAATGATACCTGTGCCTCTTGTAGCCCTGCTCTCACTCCCTTGTGGACTCTGGAACCTAAAGACATCAAAGTTCCGGCATTAAAAAGAAAATGAAACATCTTAGATTTCCCTGCCCAAAGCAGGGTCTATACCCTTTTCTAGACCCAGGGTCTAGAAAACAGCCACATCAGTGGTGATTGAGGTAATCATGAAACAAGTTCAGGCCAAAGACTTGAAATAATGATCTTCCTAGAATCTGGGAACCATAAAATGTCACAGAGGGAAAGGCCTGTAAAAAGCCATTGACCCCAACCCCTTCATTGGACAGATGAGGAAACAGAGGGTCCGAGTGGTTTGCCTTTCACCTTGAAAGTCTCCAAAAACATTTCTGTTCTCTCAGAATGTTCAACTGGCAAAAGATATCCAAGTACAGGCTTGACAGCTATCTCCAAGCAGCTCATGGAAGAGATGCATATGTCAGTTTAGGGGTTTCATTGGAGGCCTGCTCAAGGGTCTTCGAGATCCAAGGTTCCATGGCTGTGTGCTTAGAAGACCAGGAAACAGAGGGATGCTGAGAGGGTGGGAATGTCCCCTAGGACAAAACACTGGAGGGTGATGGTGGAGAAAGTCTGAAAAGTTTGCTTTGAGGGGATTTCTTTTAGGCCTCTAAGGACTCATTGCTTTTACAAGAAAACAGAAACAGGAAGGATAGGTTGGAGATCCTTCCTCACTGTCCCATGCCTGTGATCCTGACAGTGCCATACCGTGGAAAGAATATTAGCTCTGGCATCAGAGGTCCTTGGTTCAAGTATCAGCTCTGTGACCTTGGGAAGTCCATTTGACTGCTCCTCTGCAAAGTGAGGGAGTTGGGTCAGATGGCTCCTAACATCCCTTTTAGCTCCACCCAGCAGGAATTGAATTAAACTGGTTCTCTGAAGCTTAGACTTATGAACCCTTGGTCTACAAAGTCCCTTCAGGCCCGAACCTCGTTTCCTCCTCTGTAACATGAAGGTGTTTGTCCCCGTGGGCATTAAGAACCTTTCTAGACCTCATTCTAGAATCCCAAGAACACACAGGGTCCTGGCAATGGCCATGAACACACAGTAGAAGCAAGGATGGATGTCAGCTGTATACATGCTGTGAGTGAAAGGAATGCAACATCATCTGAAGAGCCTCAAAATCCCGCCATCAGTTTGGGGTGGAGGAAAGTGCTCATGGTGTTCACTATTGTGAATCAGGTATTGAGCGCTTGGGGACAAGAGGGCCTGCTCTTGCTCTATCCTTTGGTCAGACTGACCACCCTCAGGATGGAGGGTTTTCCAGGATTACTCAACAAATACCCAAGATCTCTGTGCCTGGAGGCATCCAAGCCCAGAGGGGATGGGGACTTGTCTGGGAGAACAGGGAGAGTTTGTGCTTTTGGTTGAGCTTGGCACAGGTGGCCTCCTACTGGAGAGAGTTGGATTCTAAAGGCAGTAAGAAAAGGCCCGCCTCTGTCCTAGTGGGGATCGGGTTTTCTGGGAATTCCACCCCCTGCTCCCAGCCCGGGACCACTCCAGCGGAGTCCTCTTTCTGCATCTCTTGCCTGACATATTGTCTAGATAATTGGCAGAGGAGATTATGTGATCCAAACCCATGGACCGTGACAGGATGAAAGTTGTGGTGTTCTATACTCACCTAGCTCCGAGTATTTTACAGGCATTCTCTCTCTCGTGGAGAGGTGGGAAGGGGGCAAACAGCATCCTGCTCATCTCTGGGATGTGAGGATGGGAGCAGCCTGGTTTGGAATTCAGATCTCAGCAGTGGGGGAGGGGGGATGGAGGGGGAGAAGAGGCAAAGGAAAAGATAGTTTGAAAGAAGACACTTGGAGTGATTAAGAACGGATATGGTTCTTCTCTGGGAGGGGATGGAGGCTGTGTGATCACCAGCAGAGCCTGAGTCTCTGCGGATGCTGAGGGAGCGACTCCTGAAAGCCTTGGTGCCACACCACGCTCATCACTGCACTGTGAAACTCAGGTAGATGTGCTCTTGTTCTAAATTAAGAAAACAAGCCTCAGCCTTGAGGGCAGGCCACTGTGCAGGTGCTTCATGCATTACAAGAACCGAGGCTGGCTCTCGATTAGGCCACCCACCCACACCATGCCCTGCAGGGAGCTTCTCCAGTGACCCAGACATCAGGCTTCCTGGATTCATTCCCAAGGATGGATTCTTTGACCTCTGCCAAGCCTCTCCTGGCTCAGGTTTTTTGAGCTAAACAATCCACCACTTCCCTGAAGTCCAGGAAAGGGAAAAGGGAATTAATATCCACAAAGCACTAGGAGAGAGACAGCAGAAAAGCATCATGGTCGTGCCCCTAGACATTTTCTGCGTTGTCACTGGTGGTCAGACTTTATCCATCGACCCTCCTAGGCTGTAAACTTCTGTCCCCTCTCTGTCCCTGCTGGGATGTCTTCTTGAGCAAGCACTCTATAAATATCATCTACCTGACTGAAAGGATGAGGGGAGGTTTCCAAAATACCCTCTTGGCCAACACCCTTGAGCAGACAGGTGATCGCAACTCCTTTTGCCTACCTTTGGGGGCCTGGGAAAGTCACCTCCGTGCCATCTGCCTCAGCTCCCTCTTCCGTAAAATGGGGATGAGAAATGCACCTGCCTCACAGAGCTGTTGTAAGCATCCAATAAGAAGACAGCAATCTGGAAAGCAAGTGTCCAAAACGTCAGCTTCTGTCATTCTTGTAGGAGACATTGAAATCATATGAGATCAATGCACAGAAAACACTTGGCAAACCTCAAAGAGCTACGGAAGTGTGAATTGTTTTCACTGTAGATGCTTGTCCCAACTCCCCACCCATCTCCCCTATCTACCTGGAATTCAGCCGCTCTCATTCGTCACATACTTCTGTGCACACGGTGTCTCCCCACATAGAATTCAAGCTCCTGGAGGGCAGAGCCTGTTTCTTTCCTTTTCTTTTCATCCCCCAGAGCCTGGCACCTAATCAGCATGTAACCAATGCTTCTGCATTAGTTGAGGCCATGACTGTCACTGCCTCCCATCTGTCGTCTTGGACTGGCAGCTTTGTGGCCCCTGACTGTTTCACAGACACTCAGTCCAGCACATGGAAAAGGTTCTGGGTTTGAAGCTGGGCTCTTGGTTCTGAACTCTATGACTCTGCATGAATCACTTCCTCTCTCTAGGCCTTGGTGCTCCCTCTGCCAAATGAGGGGGCTGGGCTGGCTGGGCTCTAAATACCTTTGGAGTCATCTGGAGCATGTGTGGCAAATGTTGGGACTCTGTGACTTCCCAGAGTTCAGACTGAGAAAGTGGACCAGGCTGGAAGCAGGGGGGAACTCAGTGATACTCAGCCCAGGGAGCAGCAGATCAGGAACTGGCCATCATCATCTCAGCATCCCTGAGCAAGCCAGCTGGGGGTGCTGTGTGTGTGTGTGTGTGTGTGTGTGTGTGTGTAAGGTTGGAGTTGTGGGGTGTGTGTATGGTGTGTGTGTGATGTATGGGGTGTATGTGTGGATGATACGGTATGTGTGTGGTGGGGAGTGTGTGTATGTGTGTGGTGCATTTCTATGTATGATATATGGTATATGTTTATGTGTGTGGTGTGGTCTGTGGTGCAGATGTGTATATGTATATGGTGTGTGGTATGGGGGGTTGTGGTGTGTTTGTGTGCATATATATATGCATATATATATGGTATATGGTGTGTGTGTGTGATGTGTGTGATGTGTGACAGAGAGAGAGAGAGAGAGAGAGAGAGAGAGAGACAGAGAGACAGAGAGACAGAGAGAGAGAGAGAGAGCACGCTTTTCTATCTGTGGAGACTAGCACTCACAAGTCCAACACATCATACAAGTGATCCCTGCTTATATTTGACAAACTTTTCCTCCTCCCAGTGACAGTGAGTGAGAAGTGGGGGCAGGGTGTGTCCTATTGCCTCTCTGGGTACTGGAAATGTACTAGGATCTAGGTGATGTGACAGGCCAAACACTCCCACCCACTCTTTCCCACCCCAAAGGCTGGGCCTGTGACCTCTGGGAAGAGCCACCCACAGTCCTGATAACAAGCCCAACTGTCTCGTTCACCATGAAGGAGCAGTTGTCAGTAGGACAAGACACATCCCCAAGGCCCAGTTAATCAGAAAAGTGTATTTTGTGGGCAACAAGGACCTGATGAGCTGGGTATTAGAGCTTGGGCAGATGTAGAAGGAACCTATGATGTAATCCTGGTCCTCAAAGAACATACAAGGACCTCATGATATACATCTACCAATTATTCATTTGTCTTCAGATGAATGACAAGGGAACCAATTTCTCTTATCAAATGACCAGCATGATGTCAGAAAAGGTCCAGTTCTCTGTGACCTCATCTTGGGTTCCAAACCCCTCCCCCAACTATATTCACCAAATATGCTCAATATGACTTTGGTCAATAGTAGCCAATAGTTTTGCTAAGGCACCATTCATTCATTCAGCATGTAATTATTAAGCACCTACTATGTGCCAGGCACTGTAGATATAATGATAAAAAAATCATATTCTCTGCCCTCAAGGAGCTTATCTTATGGGGGGAGGGAGGGAGTATATGTGCACAGATAAATTAATGCAAACTATTTTAAAAGTAAATGTAAAGTATTTGGGGGTAAGGGGTTCACAAGAAACTAGGGGCTATGAGTCCCTAGAAAAAGACTTAAACCTTGAAGGAAGGTAGGGATTCTAAGAGGTAAAGGTGAGAAAGGAAGACAACAAGGCATAAGTCAACAATCATTTAGCAAGAGCCTTCTATGTACCAGGCACTTTGCTAAGCAAAAGCCACAAAGAAAAGTGAAGGTAAATCCCTGCTCTCAAGGACCTAAAAGTCTAATGGGAGACAACATACAGACTATTTACAAGCAAGTTATAGATGGTATATATAGAATCAATTGGAAATCATCTCAGAGGGAGGCATTAGCATTAAGGGGGAACAGGAAGAGCTTCTCATGGAAAGAGGGACTTTAGCTGCAACCTGAAGGAAGCCAGGGGAGCCAGGAAGCAGTGGTGAGGAGAGAGAAAATTCCAGGCATGGGCAACAGCCAGTAAGAATACATGGAATCAGGAGGTAGAATGTCTCATACGTGAAGAGAAGTACAATGGAAGAGGACTGGAAAGGTAGGAATGGGCTAGGGAGCTTATGAAAATCATGGAGATGAGACCAGGAATGGCTGAAATACTGAGTATGTGGTGGGTATCTATGTGCAATAAATCTGGAAATATGCAATGGAGTCAGATTAAGAGTTTTAAAGGACAAAAAAGAAGGAATTTGGATTTGATTCCAGAGGCAATATGGAATCACTTGGTTGTTGATCAGAGATGAATATATTTAGGAATATCAACTTGAAAGACGTATGAAAGAGAGTTGGGAGAAGGAAGACATTGGAAGCAGAGAGGTCCTGGGATCCAATAGTCCTCTATAAAGCAGAGGACTATTCCTACATATTTCCCTTCAGAGACTCCCATGTCAGCTCCTTGAAATGCTTTGCTATATTTGAACTGATGAAGAACAGAGCTGACTTTGGTGAGAACTGACCTAGACTAGATAACCTGTGTTATATGAATGTAATGGAATATTACTGTGCCACAAGAAATGATGATCATGAAAAATTCCAAGACATATGGGAAAACATATATGAGCTGATGCACAGAAAGGCAAGGAGAAAGCAAGAAAGCAATTGCATAGTGAATACAATGATGGAAATGGGAAAATAGACACTGAAACAACAAAATATCAACCAACTGTTGTCCGAGGTGGAGGCAGGAGGGAAAGCATCACAGCAGAGAATGATCATGGTCATGCTGGATCCCAAAGAAGAGCTAATGAAAATGAATCTCCCTCCTTTTCTTTGCAAAGTTGGGGAACAATGTGTTGGCAACATCATGTATAACTTGGGATTTGGGTGACATGGTTAGTCTTGTTAACTTTTTTCTTCTTTCTTTTATATTGTTTATTGTATGGGATGACTCTCTTGGAAGTAGGGCAGAAAAATATATTTGGAAAGGGTGTTTGATGTAAAGACAAATTAGATATCTCTTATTCTCTCCATATATATATATATATATATATATATATATATATATGTATACACATACACATATACATTTCTACACAAATATAAGTATAAAATTATATTAAAGTGACTATTGACCTAGAATCCCTGGGAATTCCATCAGGGAAAGAGAGAAAGAGAGAGAGAGAGAGAGAGAGAGAGAGAGAGAGAGAGAGAGAGAGAGAGAGAGAGAGAGAGAGATCACCCAGTGAGATCCAGAAACCATAAAGTCCTTCCTGAAAGTGAGTAACTTATTCCCACCTCACTTTAGAACCCAGGGCATGCATCATCAAAAATCTAGGAGAGGTCATCTATCCTCTGATAAAGTCTCTTGACTAAGTGTTCAGAGTATCATAAGATTTTATATGCAAATGCAGATGAGATATTTTAGTACTTTAACCCACCTACTCCATTTTACAGATGAGGAAACCAAGACCTTGAGAGATGAAATGCATAATTATATCCAGTTGCTTAGTATGACCATAGCAAGTTCTTTCACTAGTTGCTAACCTTCACTAGAGCTTAGGAGCAAGAAGACAAGAGCTTACATTGAAGTGTGACCCCTTCGGGGTTGGAGAGACCATCAGAGAAAGATACGACAATCAGACTTCCTTCAGAGTTTCACAGAGGAACCAACAGGTAAATACTATTTTTCCCTTTCTGCTATCCATTACTAAAGTCTTGTAAGTTGGACTAAAAATTTAAGTTTAAAAATTCTATTTTGTCAAATTATCATAGTATAGAACCACAGGATGTCCAGATTGAAAGAGACCTATTTAGCCCACCTCCTTCATTTTACAAAAAAGAAACAGGCTCAGAATTTTTTTTATTGGTTTTCCCAAAGCCATGTGGCTAATTGTTGGTGGAGTTGGCACTGGTGCTCATTTCTCCTGAATACTAGCCCAGTGTTATTTCCACTCCACTATGCCCATTAATCCTAGCAAAGAATAGTGGAGAGGAACCTTGGGGACCAGACAACTACTCTGTTTTTCAATTGAGGAAATTGAGACCCAAGCATTACTCAAGGTCCTGAAAGTCTTCGTGGAACAGAAAACTCCTGGTGGGGGCATTGGGTAGTGGGTTAGAATGGTGAATTCAGGACTAGGGAGGTAAATCAAGCTGTCTTTCAAACAAATCAAGGAAAGTCACCAGGAATACAGATTGTGGAAATGAAGCAGAAACAGGATTAAAGTGTGGATTGTAACAAATTCACAAAAGGTGAGAGAAAAGTGATTTCTGGGCTCAGACTAAAGTAGGTCAGAAAAAGCAATATTAATATCATACAAAAAAGAATGTCTTTGATTTGTCAATGCAAACAGGGGTCACAATGTGTGTGACATAATGAGCAAGAAACCTTCTGCCATTTTAGGCTGCTTTGAGCATTCAGGACCAGGGAGATGAGCATTCGTCTACATTCTGCCCTGGTCAGACCCACTCTGGGAATATGGCGTTCAGCTCTGAGACTCACATTTGAGGAAGGACATTGGTTAGCTGGAGGGTATCTAGGGAAGGAAAAGAAGCAAAATCTGTCAATCCAAAAGCATCTAAATGCCTCATGTTTTTCTGGCACTTTGCTGCATGCTGGGGAAATATAGACATAAATGAAACAGTCCCTGCCCTCAAGTATCTTGCAATCTCCCAGGGAAGGCCAGGATGTGAATGTGAGGAACAAGTCTTCATGACACTTAGCCTAGAGAAGAGTTGGGGGAGGAGGAGAGCAAAATGTGATCGCTGTCTTCCAACAGGACGTTTGCTCTTTGCTGTGTATCCCCAAAGGCAGAACCAAGCAGTGGCTGGCCATTTCAGTTCTCCCTCACTTTTTCTTAGGTGACATCCTTTGCAAATCCCTGTTAATAATGTATTACAGCTTTATCACTGTGACCACAAGCCTCTCCATTACTCTTTGGGGAATTCTCATTTTCAACTCTTTGGAAGCCATAGTGTCCTAGGATTTTTAGCCAAGCATCATCACCAGAACAATTGTTTGAAGCAGACCTGTGGATTCCTTGCCTTAGGGAACTCCCTCTATTCATGACGGTCAGTACCTGTGCCACAACTTAAAATCTTACCTGAAGAACACCAGCGAAAGATCACTGGCATTAAAGTCAGAGTCTATTGCCTCAGAGAGAAACTTGGAGTCATTAAAAGAAGCACTCTCATACTGCTATTGGATTCTACATCCAATTCATTGGTCATTTACAGGGGTCTATCCTAGATAGATAGATAGATAGATAGATAGATAGATAGATAGATAGACAATGTGTGTATACATATATGTGTATACACACACTGGTAAGTTTTATAGACTATCCATTCAACGTCAAAGCATAGTCCAGACAATAAACATTCTCCATTAATTTGTTAGGGTTCTAACTAGCTAAATGACTGGGGCTCCAGTGGGTTCTACAAAGTTCTGGGACTTTACAAAATCAGAATAATGTCATCCAAAAAGTGAAGCATCTGAAAGATCTCACCTTTTATTGGGAATCTGTCATCACCTTGGACTCTGAGGTGGAACTCTTATAGGACAAGAATAATCAATCTGGGTGCCCACATAGCTCCTTGTTTTAAGTCAGATTTAATGTTAATGATCAGATGATTGTTGAACAAAATTATCACCACTGTCTCATCTTTCAAGGAATTTCATGCAATTTTGCTTTTATGCACAGGAGATACCTTTCTGGAGCAGAATCTGGAAGATGATGTAATTAATGCTAAAATAAATTTTAAAGTAGTTAACAAAATATCACTTCTAGTGCTCATAGGAGCCCAAAGAGATCATAAAAATGGGCAAAAGGCCCACATGTACAAAAATATTTATAGCAGTTCTTTTTGTGGTGGCCAAGAACTGGAAATTGAGGAGATGCCTATCAACTGGGGAATAGCTGAACAAGTTGTGGCATATGAATGTAATGGAATGCATTTGTGCTATAAGAAATGATGAACTGGCAGGTTTCAGAAAATCCTGGAAAGACTTATATGAACTGATGTTGAGTGCAGTGAGCAGAACCAGGAGAATATTGTTCATAGAAACAGCCATACATAGTATTCGATGACTGATTTTGATAGACTTAGCCCTTCTCAACTATACAAGGACCTAAAACAATTCAAAAGGACTCATGATATAAGTGCCATCCACATCCAGAGAAAGAACTCTGGAGTCAGAATGCAGAGCAAAGCAGACTATTTTCTTTTTTTGTTTTGTTTTTTCTTTCTCATGGTCTCTCCCATTCTTTATAATTCTTCTATGTAATATCACTAATGTGAAAAATGTGTTTAATAGGAATGTATGTCTAGAGCCATATCATACTGCATGCCATCTTTGGGAGGGAGGTGGGGAGGAGGGGGAGAAAATTTAAAGCATATGGAAGTGAATGTTGAAAACTAAAAATAAATGAATTAGCTTAAAAAAAAACAGTTAACAAAAAGTAGGCATGCTGTGAACCTAAATTACCTACACATTTCAGCTAATTGAGTTGGTATAGATATAGTTCACTGTAAGCAACTGCTTATGAAAGCTTATCTGTTTCCTTCTTGTAGACTCATCAGTGTGTGTTTGTGTGTGTGAGTGTATCATTCTGATATAAGTTCCATGCAGATGGGATCCTATAAGAAAAGCATAATAGCTTAATTGCTAGAAAACTGACCTTGAAGCCAGGAAGATATGAACTGAATTCCCTCCTTTGACATATATGGGCTACATGATACTGGGCAAGTCATTTAACCTTTCACTGCTCTTGGCAATTCTCTAAGACTATGAGTTGAATTAGAGGCGCTGATCTGAATTGGCACAGGGAGTTTCTTCCCCAAGGAGTTCCCTCTACTAATGAAATCACAGGACCAATCCCTATCCTTACAGATGGGAAAGTAGGCATACGGTCAATGTCATGCTTCAGATCTAGTTCAATATAACAAAAAAGAATAAAAGACAAAAGAAAAGAACCTAAAATTTTAGAGAAGTTATATCTGCTAGATATCTGGTGATTATTGAATGGGAATTGAAAGGAGTGTACCTACTTTTCAACACTACTTGACATATTTATAAAAATAAGCATTTGAGTTGATAATAACTAATGTTCTCTCAGTCACTGCATTTTCTATTAGTGAGGTACAATTTTTTCCATGTCTTTGATATTCACATCTTTCAAATCAGTTCAAAATCACCCTCAAAATTTTGTCACATCCAATATGGGCCTTCTCTGTGTGAACTTGGTCTATTTCAACTGCTTTCCCCATCTTTGTTTGCTTGATTTTTTTTTTTCATTTTCATTTCCACCTTCTTAAGAAGCTCAGGCAGGACTGTGATGTCAGAGTTTTAAAGTAGCATCTCTTTTATATTTGATGATGAAAAAAAGTTTGTTTTGAAGATCTTTGTCAATCTTTTGCATATTTATTCTTTGTTGTTCTCCCTTTAGTTTTATCCTTTTTCCTCAGGATGGGCTTTGCTTAACTTTATCTCTCACCACATTTTTTTAAACTGAAATTTCCTTCACTATTTCTTGCTGTTTTGTGGAGTAATTCTATTGCTAATTTTCTACTATCCTTCTCTGTAAGATTTCACAAATAAGTTTATCGTCTATACACACATCATACATTGCTGTCATGTCTTTGATGAACAAATTCAATTTTTCTGGCAATGGTGGGGTTTTTTAGGTTCTTTTGATCTTCTTTTTAGGGCATTTGATTTACATCAAATGTGTTTTTAAAAGAAATTGTCACCAGTGCCTATATCCTTTCCTCCATTGATATCTTGGATATTTGTTTGTTTGTTATTAGTATGAATAAAACCTAAATAAATATCTTTTAGGATAACAAATTTACATTTGGAAGGGACTTTAGAGATTATCTATTCCAAATTTTATGTCTGGTCCTCATCTGACAGATTTGACCCTGAGACTAAGAAAGATAAAGAGATTTGCCTAATGTCCCACAAGTAGTGTCAGAGTCAGGACATGGACCCAACTGTTCAAACTCCAAATCCACCACCCTTTCTATTGGCTAACTCTATCAAGGACATGTATAAATAAATTCTAAAAATGTACTTTAAAATAGGAAAAATGATAGTCAGAATATTATTACTAACATACCTTTTGCCAACTATTCTTTCACTTTTTTTCTTTATTCCCATGCCTTTAGGTTGTTTTTTATTTGACATATGTTTTTAGCATGGGCAATAGAGCACTGGGATATTGGATTCAAGAGCATCTGACTTCAAATCCAACCACTGACATTAGTTTGTGTGAGCATGTTACTTCATCTTTCTGAGACTGAGACAACTATCTAAGACATATCTACCAAGTTAAAGATCAATTGTTAGCTATCTGTACTGGGAAATCATAAATCTTTGATGTCATATATTCTGGGTACCCAATCTAAAATAACCAAGAATCAAAGAGTTTATATTTTTCTAAGGCAATATGAACCAAGACCTGTGTGTACCTATCCACAAGATATGATGGTGGATAGGAGCCAACCTTGAAGTTAGGAAGGCTCTGACCCATACCAGCATTGGGACCTTGGGTGAGTGACTTAAACTCTCAAAAGACCAAAAGTTGCAAAGGGAACGCACATGTGTCAGGGGCGGGGGGCGGGGGCATATACACAGGGAGTGAATTCATAAATCCTAATCAAGAGACAAAAATAAGCACATAAAAGGATTGAGAGAATATTTTAAATTGGTATATTTTTTAGAGAAATTGGTGTTCTTGAGATCCATGCTTATGGAGAAGAAACAAACTGATGGGAAAATGGCACCATTTATTTGTGGTTCTTCATACCTTCTTCCTACTTGACTGGACATACAAGGTTAGATTTAGTTTTTCCTAGGATCCTGGTCATCTCTCCTTCTCTTGAAGTGGGTGGGGTTTGCTACAAGTCTTTTGGAACTAAAGGTAGAAGATGGAATAGGGTCCTACTACCTCAAGCATCAGCCACAGCTCCCCAACACTTTACACCTGAGGTTCTTCTTGGCAGCTTTCTCTATTATTCCAAAAAAGTGATCAGAGCAGGATACCAGAGGGCTTGTGGGGCTCCATTTGGATCTAGCTTCACTGCTGCCAATCACTAACAAAAATTTATATACATATATAATTATTATATAATATTATAATTACATAATATATTCATATTACAATTTATTACACAATTATATTTATATAATCATAACTATATGATATGTATATATGTATACATACATTTATATATACCTATATGGGTATATGTATTGCTTATGTTTACTGGGATCTTGTATGTAGCTTTACAACAGGACACCCTGTTTTCCAAAGGCTTTGTGCTTGTTAGAAAGCCAAGAGAAACCGGAGTCCTAAGGAGAGGAAACTGAGGTGCAGTGATATACATTATTCTCTACCTCACCCAGAACTTAGCAAAGCACCTGGAGCTGCCCAGTCCTTGGTGTGTTGCTGCATGATTTCCCAGAGCCTCACCAGCTTCTCTACTTTGGTCCCACTGATGCCAACAATGGACACACTGGGTCTCACCAAGCCTGCCTAGCTATTTTTCCAGTTGTTTTGCACCACCACCCCTCCCTTCCTCCCTTAGGTCTGATCATTTCTTCCTTCTCCCTTTGACCAGCCCCACCCCTTACACCCCCAGATATCTTCCCCTTACCAACATTTCCCTGACTGTTGGGACATGTTTCCTGTGAGTGGCCTCTCCCCTGTGTATGGATACACCCCAGTGCAGGATCCCTGGTAAAACAATGTGTTGGGAGGTGATGCAAGAAACTCGAGGTGTCAAAATAATCAGCTAATTAGAGCCCAGGAAGATCAGGGATTCTTTTATCTGGGAAGCCAAAACCCCACAAAGAGGCTGAGAGAAAGAACAGAAAAAGAAAAAAAGAAGCAAGGAAGCCACATTCACACTTTGCTCATGTCCCAGGAAGGCCATTGGTGGCTATACTCCAAAGTCCCCCAACTGACAAACTGTGGGCCCTGGAGCCTCAATAAGGAGTGGCAAGAAATGGATTTCAAGGGTTTCAACACACCCCTTGTTTTGTTTTCCCTGTTTGTTTTCACACCAGTCCCTCCCTGAAATGCTTGTGATGAAATGAGCAGGACTGGAGTTGTTGGACATGTTGACATTCATAAGGGGTCCAGGGGCTTACTCATGAAGCCTTGATCCAGGGCCAGCAATCAGGGAGGTGGAGACCCACACTCCTCTCCCCTTCCACTTGACCTAGATGTTATTCACCTCTCAGCATTCTTCTGTTTGGCCTAAGAGTCACACTGTTTAGCAAAATTCTTTCATCTTCCCTCTGGTACCTGTGTGACTATAACATATGTGAGCTGATTCCTTTAAAAAATTACTAGTTTATCTCTTTTGGTGCCAAGGTTGGCCAGAGTGTGGCACTGATCCAGCTGAGTGTTGTGCCTTTTTAATTCTGGGATGTTAGGTACTTATGCCAACCATTGCCCAAGATGGAGCTGAAAGTCCTTTTTGTGAATTTTCTATATGTGAAAATCCTTCATGATGACAAATCTCAATCTATTGACCAATTGACTGTAAGCTCCTTGAAAGCAATGGTGATTTCATTTTTTTTCTTTGTGTCCCCAGAGCCTAGTACAATGTTTCTCACACAGTAGGCAAAAAATAAAGACTGGTTGAATGAAAGTGATTTGAGGCTAGATTTGGGAAAGCAGTCCCCAGATATTCAGAACCAAGTTTGGGATTAAAGTGGGTGACTGAGCTGGGTAATGACCAATCTTAAGTCAAAGAGATGTAACTGCCAAGGATGGGATTTATGTTAACATCCACTTAAATTCCTATAGAATTTTGAAGTTAACAAAGGACTTTACAGACTATGTTTTGCTTACAACAACTCAGAGAGGTAGTTGCCACTGGTATTGTTATCCCCATTGTAAAGGTGAGAAAAATGAAGGATCACAGAAGTTGAGATGTCTGGTCCATAATCTATTGATGGATGGGGTAGAATTCAAACCCAGGACTCTACCTACCATGCCATACTTCCTCTACATTGTTCTTACATGATTTTGGAGACAATACAAGAGGTGAGACAAACATGCTCAGAGCACCTACGTGATCCCTGGAAGAAGTTTGGAGTACCCTCAAGGGGACAACTTTGATGAAAATCTGATTTGATCATTGAAATTCTCATACATTTGCTCAATGATATCTCTTTATTTTATAATCTGGTTTCCTACTCAGGAAGAATCAATTCTTATGACCATGGTAAAGGACTGAGAAAATGATCCTGTTAGCAATTTAATTTGTTTATATTTATATTTCTTCATTAAGTTCTGCACATTTTACTGATTTTTTTTGTTTTTGTTTTTTATAATGCTGTTACTTCCCAATAACCCACTCCTAGAGAACCTTTGTTAAGTCAGACCAACAAACATGTCAACTTTGACCGCATCTGACTTTACCATTCATAGTTAACTACCTCTCTACCAGAGAAGATCAACATATTTCATCATCTGCTTGTCAGGAGTAAGATTGATCATCACTTTTTTCACTTTTTTTCTTTTTGGAGGGCAATTGGGGTTAAGTGACTTGCCCAAAGTCACACAGCTAGTAAGTGTGTCAAGTGTCTGAAGCCAGATTTGAATTTAGGTCCTCCTGACTCCAGAGCTGGTGCTCTATTCATTGTGCCACCTAGCCACCCTAATCATTACTTTTAAATAATGTTTTATTTCCTTGAGCATTGTTTGGCTTCATGTTATTTGTGGTCATTGCATATACTTTTCGTCATTCAATTCTCCTCAGATTTCTCTGAATTCCACATTTCTCATGATGCAATAGTATTTCTTTATGTTCATATGCTATGATTTGCATGGTCATTCACTCAATCAATGTGTGCCCACCTTGTTACCACAAAAATAGTGCTATCATGAATATTTTACTATAGGGACAATTCCTTCTGTCTTAGATCTTCTTGTGATAGGTGCTCTAGAGTAGGATTGCTGGGTGAAAGCATATTAGTTTAATCACTTTTCTCAATGATCTCCAGTTGTTTTAGAGAATGGTTAGACCAATTTCCAGCTCCAACCACTGCTTATAACTATTCCTGGTTTCCCACAGGCCCATCAACATTGACCCTGTTAATAATTTAATGAACTGGGTATGGCATGAAAATTACCAGTGATCTCTTGGGGTTGGAATTAAATAGACTGACGATACTATTAGATTAGGTGCTGTCCAAAGTACCTTCCATAAATGAGAGTCAGTGATCCAACCATTTCTGGCTCATTGCTGGCCCATACAGGCATATGACTCCATCTATGCTGCCTAGATAACAGAAGTCAGTGACACCAAGATGACTGAATCCTGCACTGGTCACAAAATCTCAGGTGCTTTTGCCCTGTCTCAGATTCTGAGTCACATAGCAACCAGAACTAATTCTTAGTCGTAGGCATCTTCAATATAATTCTCTGTGACTCAGTTCTTTCTTTGGTAAAAATGGCAAGGTTAAACACTTTAGATAATATCTGAGAACTTCAAACCAAAAGTACTCTCTTCATAGGATATAGTTCAATGACTCAGAATACGATCTAGGTCTTTGAGCCTCCTCTTCTCTTCTCTCCCCCTTTGTCTGTTCTAGTCAATATCTCTACTCAAGACTGGAAAAGGAAGACACTGACTTGCCCTCCATGCCAGTGCTGTCTCTCGTCTGAAGTATTGGCATGAGCTGGGATGGGAAAGGAGGCTGTGGCTATTGGATAACTTGGAGTTTGAAGATTGTTTCAGAATCTTTCATAGGTTCCATTACTGCTCCCTTATCATTCAATCAAGTAGTCAACAGAAGAGTATTTACTGGGTGCCCATTGCCTGCTCAGCAGCTCTCTGCTAAACACTGGGGAGGATGTTGTAGAATCTGACCCTCCCTTGATGCCAAGAATGACTCAGTCAACCAGATATTATTTTTCATTCTGAAGCAAAAGAAAATTTAATCTTTCAAAAAGTATTTCAAGAGAAAACAATTAGATCCTTTCTCATCCTTCAAGGCTTAACTGTAGGGCTGCCTCTGACCCAAGGACTTTCCTGATTTCTTGCCCTTCATTACACTTATCAGTGATTTCCTACCTCTTGAAATGTCCCTGTGTTTAATTGGTACATACTGTGTATGGGGGTATGTCCCTCAAGAGAATATGTTACTTGAAAGCCAAGACCAACTGTTTTGAGGCTCCATATTTCTAGTATCTAACATAGTCCTTGGCACATAGTAGTTGTATAATGAATGTACCTAAGATGGGATTGAATTGAAGTTGATTTGGTTATTATTTGGAAAGTGTTTTCTACAGCACACCCAAGGGCCCACTAAAAGGAGTCAAGAGAATAATTACTTAATTCTGTCTATTCATTCACCAAATATTTACTTAATGGCTACTTTGGGCCAGGTAGCCTGGAGTTGTGGATAGTGGGCTGGTCTTGGCATTTAGACAGCCCTATTTCAAGTATTCCCTCCTACACATACTACTTGTGTGACCTTGGGCCAGTCATTTAACCTAAAAGTGCCCAAGGCAACTTTGTCAGACTATAATTTAAAGAACAGTTGCCAATCCACTTTGGTAAAGGGTGTTTCCTCACTGAGAGCTTCCTATGCTATTGAAATTACTGATCCAGACCTCACCTCCTCAAAAACTGCTAAACCCTATGCTAGGCCCCAGAATACAAATAAAGCTGTCCCTGCCTTCAAAAAGCTTATATTCTATTGGCACAGTTCCTTCACAAGCAAAATTGGCAAAGTAACTTAAAAGTACTGTTCCTCTTATGCTGTGAGGATACAAGGAGAAAATATTTGTTAAGAACTTAGTAGAGTTCTGGCACACAGTAGACACTTAATACAGGTTTCTTTCCTTCCTCCTTTCACCTTGTGTGCAGTCCCAGTGCAGCTGAAATCACCACTCCATTCATTTCATTACTTTGATACCCTTAAGATGAAGGTTGCAGTTAGGGTTCTATATTTGGAGTCAGAAAACGTGGGTCCAAATACAGCTGCTACAGTGTAACTTGTGGGAAAATCACCTCAAGTCTCTCTGGGTCACTGCTTCTTGCTTTGTCAAAGGATGGTTGAGTTTGACCACTAATAAGATCCCTTTCCACCCTGATGCTATGATGCCATGATCTAGTATTCCATAGACCTGCATTGGACTGGGACAGAGTTTTCCTTTCAAAATACAAGTTGTGGTGTGTGGTGTGCTTGGTGGAGGGATCATATAAAAACCAGTTGGGCCATACAAGGAGAAGCCAGACTTGGTTGCAGATAGGACTTTGTATTCCAGGTGGGTTTGGGAAGGAAGCAGAATTGGCGCTGGGATCAGAAATGACATCCAAAGGGTCAAGCAAAAGGGATATCATCTGGATCAAGATGTAAGCACCCTCAGATTGGTACATGCTCCTTTCTGAGGACTATTCTATATAGACCTTCACTGGAGCTCCTCTTTGCTTTACTGACATTGGCTTGTTCTCATTGCCCATAAAATACACGATCCTCTCCTCAGAAATGACCATCTTTAAGTGGGTGTCTGAAGAGATTAGTGATAGAAAATTATGACTTAGTCCTGATAAAAGGAAAGAACATTCATGGCCACCTGGAGAAGAAATTTGTGCCAACCAATCCAGACTTGAAAGTACTTGGAACCATTTTCAATCCAGAAAATAGACAAATGTGAAGAAAATGCGTTGTTTTGTCTTTCATTCAACAAAGATTTATGGAGCATATTTTATTTATACTGTATATATTTTACAGTTATTCTTTTGAATAGATGTTGTTTCTTTCAGTAGAATGTAATCTTCTTGAGGTCAAGGACTGTTTTTCTTTCTATTCCCCTTGTCTAGTATGGGAGCTAGCACACAGAAGGTACTTGGTAAATGTTTGTGGAGTGAATGAACACCTAGTATATACACAACACTGTGGTAAAAAGATCTAGTAAGGACAAAGTTTGGAGATGCTTTCCCAATAGCTCTGGTGAGTTTTATTGACCCATTTCCTACTCAGAATATGACCATAATCCAGGACAAAGCTTACAGATTTTCACAGGCATAAAAACTGTGGCTTTCACTTCCTTGGTGTTTCCGTTTAATAGCCTTGTAGACAACATGTTGAAAGTTGATCAGTCTAATGGCCAATATTGGAATTTGTTTTGCTGAACTATACAGGCATGCTTTGAGGGCTTTATAAAATTTGCTCAATAGGGGAGGAGTGATGGGAGGGAAAGACTGATTAAAATGTTAAAAGAGGGGAAGAGATGCAAAGAAAAAAATAACGTTCTTAAAAAAAAAACAAAAAAAACCTGAGCTGTCTGTTATGTGACTGACCCAAGCCTAGTCATTAGCAACCAGGAATGAGGTGATAAAAAGTCCAAGCATTTGGTCCAGGGGTCTTGGCAGGTTAAGACGTGTCCAACCCTGTTCTCTCATAGTTCTCTAGTTCCACTAGTGTCCCCATTGTGGCCATGACAGAAAGACAAATGAAAACATGGATATGATTGAGTAATTTTCATAAAATGTCAGTTTGTGCTGAAGATGAAAAAAGTCAGAGTGCATTGACTCCTGAAGAGAAGAAATGGATGCTTGTATTTTATCTTTTGGAGTCTTCTATGATTCAAATCAAAAATTCTTCATTAATGGAGCCACTTGGCTGACTTGAGTGATCTCAACTGTCCATGGGTTTAACAGTACCTTTAAGAACGCTGGTTGGAAGAACCTGACGCTGTGTTACTCCAAGAGAAGAGAGCTGTCTTGCTGACAGGTAGAGAGCACTGTGATTAGTGATTCACAAGCAAATGTACTTTCCCTGGAAGTCTGTATGCATGTGTGTGTGCACATTCATAAGCACAAATGTATTGGGGAATGTGGGTGGGTGGGGGGAGTGGTAGGCTCCACTTATTGTTGTTCTTGATATTTATATGAGAACAAATAGAAGTCAGATGCAGTTACCAGCTTAAAGGTGTCTGCATTTTCCAAATGCCAGGACACCTAATACCTTTAAAACACTAGAAGACTGGGAGGTCAGGAAGAGCCAGGTGCTGTTTGAGTGTCTGGAAAACATCTGAACATGAGTTTCTGAGCTGGTTTTCCTTTTGGATAGACAAATCCCAAGACATGTTTTGCCATAAACATTCTTTCCTTTGATTTTTAAGCTCTTGTGTATTTGGGGCTCATTTAAATCCTTGAGTTTCTAATCCTTCACACTCTTGATGTCCAGGCATTGAGCTTTTTGTACAATATGTTTGAGATGCAAGCATCTGAGGGTCCTCATGAGTCTTTTAGGGAAAGATATATATTCCTCATGAGGAGCATATGTGTGTACACAAACATACACATATGCATATATACATACACACATTCCATTAGAACACTTTTGGGGAAATTTTTCTGCCAACTTTCCCAGCAATAAGAGAGCTTATACACACACACACATACACATACATCTTGCCCCAAGTTCTAACTGCTTTAATATTTTCTGGTTCACAAAGTTCTCTTCCCACGTTTCTCTGTAATAATGAATATGCCTGCCTCCTACTCTTCCTCATACTCATACCATCCCCAAAGTTTGGCCCAGGGACTCCTCACAGATGAATTGCTGCTGCTGGCTGCCATCAG
Organism: Gymnobelideus leadbeateri; assembly: GCA_011680675.1. Taxonomy (NCBI): domain Eukaryota; kingdom Metazoa; phylum Chordata; class Mammalia; order Diprotodontia; family Petauridae; genus Gymnobelideus; species Gymnobelideus leadbeateri. The sequence goes on from WOXC01001521.1 coordinate 185,830, forward strand.
AGTCTCTCTGCTGCTGGGGTGCTGCATCCCTCTCCTTCCCATGCCTCCCCAAACTTCATTTTCTTTTTCTGTTTCCTATCTCTGTTCAACTTCTCTAAAGTTAGAGAAGCAAATCAATTCCCTAAAAGTAGGGTTAAAGGGACAAGGGAAGTACCCAAGACCAGATAAATTTACATCTTGTGCAAGAGCTGATCTAACAAGGAAACTTAACACCTCCTTAAGGAAATACAGAAGGATACAGGTGGGCCTTGCCAGTTTCTTCTTGGTCACACCCTTTATAATAATTTTCAGCACCTCCCCCCCCACCCAGCTAAAGATCTATCTTGGATAAACTCTCCAATTCAAAGCTAGGTGGACAACTGCCTTGCCTCTGTTCCCCTTCATTTTAATTTTTCACATACGATTGGTTCAAGGAATTCCCCTTTGGATGAAGCATCAGTGAGCCACAGTTTCAGTGACTGCCAAAGGGAGGCATCTATAACCTTCATAAAGACTGGGCACCATGCCACTAGGTCAAGTATCTCTCTGCTCACAGCTCTGCCATAGCAGCTTGAGCACTGCCACCAACCTGCTCAACTAGTTGATGATATAATTGATGAAATCTATGAGTGTGTGTATTTATTGGGGGTATGCTAGGCACTCAGCACTGGGAAGGGCACTGGGGGAATATTAAGGGAGTTGAAGGCATGGATCTTGTCCTTGAATATTTCCATCTATCCAGCTCTGTGATTTTATTGGTGTACGCACTTCCTTCTCCAGTGCAGACCATAACCTCTCTTCCATTTAGGTAGTTTCACTGGCCCCAAAACTTCACAATTCTGTAATCTAATCAGTAATGAGTATCTCTTAGGCAATCTGGTCCTCAGACAGAAGATAGGAAACACTAAGAACATTATTCAAGACCTTTGATGCTTGGTAGTATCTTCTAAACCTTGTGATCCACAAACAAAGGGTTTGAGAATGGTTCCTGTCCTTGAGAAGTTTGTGACTGAATTGGGCCAATAAGACCCCAGAGGTACCTGAAATGATAAGGCTCAAGACAAGGCTGTGGGGTCTGCTATACTATCCTCTACTCATGCCAGTCTAGTCCATTCCATTCTATAAGAATTTAGTAAGGTCCTCCCATGTGCAAATATTTTGCTAGACAACTAGAGAAAAAAAGACAAAAGTTTAATAGAGTTCTGTCCACCAGGAGCTTATATTCTACTGTGAAGTTTCTATGTTACATACAAATGGGGAAGAGAGATTCTAAGAACTAGAGGAGGTGTTTGAAAGCCCAGGTGATGACTACTGCCTGGGAGATTCAAGAAAGGCTTTCCTCCTTCCCCTTTCTCTTTCCTTTCCCCTTCATTCCTCTCCTCTTCCCCTGATTCCCTCCCCCCTCCTTTTCTCCTTCCTTCCTACTTTCTTCCCTCCCTTTCTTCCTTCCAAACTTGGAAGGACCTTGAATAGCAGACCAAGGTTTGGGCTTTCTGCTTAGGGTAGAGATATGACAAAAGGTGCCTTGGTAGAAATGAGGACTACCCCCACCCCATCCCTTTAGGAGAGATTTGGTCAAAAGTATCAGGGTCATGCTTTTTTGTCTTTAAGTTTATAACATCTAGCAGAGGGGCTGGAACCTGGCAGCTTCTATTTGTTGGATAGGGTTCAGATTTGATGGCAAATATAGAAATGGGGCCCAGATTTGAGGTTCTTGGTTCTCCTCCCTTCCACAAAAGGAATATCTTATCAGTGTAAATGGTAGTCAGCCTCATTCCTGACTAAAAAGAAATGAGTCAGATAAGGGAGTGGGGGGGATTCCCCTCCCTCCAACATTGTTCTTCCATCTCCAGAGGACTATTGAGTCAACCTGTTTTTCCATCCCTTGGCCTCTGACTGAGAAGCCCCCAGACTCATTCCCTGAAGCCATTAAACAGCTGTCCTTGCTGGCACTGCTGACTCACTAAGCATCACAAACTGGATTGAAGCAATGACCTAAAATTCTGTAATGGTGTGACTCAGGGATAGATTTCAGAGACAGCTGCCAGCTGTGAAGGGATGGCTTTGTCCTAACCAGGTTAATGCAAAGCCTTCATTCTCTGCTCCTGTTACCACTGTGGCAAACACTTGGGTACCTCTATAAGAGGAATTTGGTGCAGGAAGTTGGGGGCTCCTTGATGGCAGGGGCATTCCCTTGGGTTAGTTCTGCCCCCAACCATAGGGATTCTGTTGTTTAAGCCAACTTTCCACCAAAGGAGGGGTCCTATCAAGGGGATCAGTGAGCTTCTCTCTACCCAAAACATAAATCCCAAACCCTGACCTGGCATTTAAGACCTTTCCAAGTAGGTCCTTAACAGCTCTTTTCTGTACAATAAAAAGCCCTGGATTTGCACTGAGAGAACCTGAGTTCAAATCCAAATTCTATCTAGATATTTCCTACTTCCCTGACTTTAGGCAAATCACTTTATCTGTCTTGGCCTCAGTTTCCTTATGTGTTAAAAAGGAGTTGGACTAGATATCCTCAAACCATACAATGTGGCCCTGTGAATGGAATGAAAATTGATCTTTTGGCCTTTCTTCCAGGTGCCAAGATGATGGAATAAGCAGTAACTCACTGTAACTCTCCCAAATTCACCTTCAAACAACCATAAAATAGGATCGAAAAACAAGTCCTGCAATAGCAGAAAAAGTAAAAAGATGGGTTGAAGCAATCTTTGAGACCAAGAAACATGGAAGATTGGCAGGAAAGGTCTGTCTCATTGAGGTAAAGGGGGAGTGCAGTCCAGGACAGGAAGCTTGCCAGAAAGCCAGTAGCAAGCCCCACCTCAGCAAACCAGGGTAGATCCTGAACCCTAGCACAGTAGAGCAGGTAAATGCCAAAACTAGGACCCCCACATACCTTAACATAGCCAGGGGAACCAGCAGACTCTAGTTCTGAGAACCTCCACATGCTTCAGTGTAGCCCTGGGCAAACAGGCAGCTGCCATTGTCCAGTCTGTCCTATGCTTCAGTGTATCCCTCAAGAAACACAGACACACCCCACCAGGCTCAGGACCCCTGTGGCCTCCAGAAGTTATAGCAGTCACACCTTACCCAACCCCCTCAGCACAGCACCAATCCATGGGTCCCCCACAGACCTGAGGGCAGCATCAGTGCAGCACCAGGTAAACAGCCCAGGCCTGCAGCCCCTAACACAAGAAACCTGAGACAGTGCCCCTTCCACCCCTGGAGCAGAGCTCAAATTTAAAAGAAAAGAAAAAGACAAAAAGAAAAAAGATGAGCAAAAAAAACAACATAAAAGAATCTGACCATAGAAAGTTATTGTGACTGGCAAGATCAAAATGCAAACTCAGAAGAAGGAAACAGTGTCAAAACAACTATGGGCAAACCCCCCCCCCCCAAATGAGAAGTGGTTTCAAGCCCATAAAGAACTCACTGAAGAGCTCAAAAAGGGGTTTAAAAATCATATAAGAGAAGCAGAAAAAAATGGAAAAGGAAATGAGAATGGTTCAAGAGAATTATGAAAAAGAGAGTCAATAGCTTGGAAAAAGAAAACAGCTGCTTAAGAAGTAAAATTGGTCAAGTGGAAAAGTAGATACAAAAATCCATTGAAGAAGACAGCTCCTTATTAAGTACAATTAGCCAAATAGAAAAAGGTGCAAAAACTAATTGAGGAAAACAATTCCTTAAAAGTTAAAATTGGGCAAGTGGAAGCAAATGACACTACGAGACATCAAGAATCCATCAAATAAATTTAAAAGAATGAAAAAAATATAAGAAAATGTAAAATATCTCATAGGAAAAACAACTGATCAGGTAAATAGATCCAGGAGGGACAATGTCAGAACCATTGGACTTCCCTTAAGCCATAATCAAAAGGAGGAACTGGACAACATCTTTCAAGAAATTACCAAGGATAACTGCCCTAATATCCTGCAACCAGAGGGTAAAATAGGCATAGAAGGAATACATTGACCACCTCAAGAAAGATCCCAAAATGAAATAGGTCTTTTGGACAATGATGTGCCCTTCTTTAGGAAAATTTCATGTCAAGGGTGTATCTTCAACTCCAAGATATTCCATTCCCCAGAATGGACTGGTACAGTGTTTCAGGACCAGCCCAACATCCTTCACACTCTAACTACAAACATATTCCCCCAGATACTTAGCAGAGCCTGTAACTGATGTAGATCCCATCCTTTCATTCTTTACTAGGGTCATCAAGAATTCTTGTGCATTGCCACCACCACCTCAAGAATGTCTCCCTTGGTGATGTCCCTTGTGGTTAATGAGACTCTCAGCACCAAATAAGCTCATCCTTCGATGACAGATCCAAAGGCTAGACCTGCCATCAAAGTCTTCCCAACTTGCTAAGACTTGCCTACTCTTATGCTCGGGTGCCATAATCATCAGGTACCCAAGATAAACCTTGTGCATAAAGGGGCATTGAAGGATAATACAAGTGGAGGACTCTCTATTTTTTTTTTCTTTCTAAGCAAATTGGATGACTTGAAATACATCAACTTTCAAGACACTCAAAGTACATGGTGAATTGGCAGTATGCCTCAGTCTCCCTGGTTCATGCAAGCATTACAGCACCCACAGTGAATGACCTAATTTCTTGTAGGAGACCTTGGCAATATCTAGGAATGTGAGGTGAGACAGGCATAAAGAGCAGGTTACAAGGCTGAAGTTTCAGTCTGGCTAGGCAAGAGTTCATAATCCCGTTAACTGACGACCTGATAATTGGTTTATGACTTAGTTCAGCTTTTGACCAAGGAGATGACTTTAAGATGGGCTCTATATTTTGGAAAACCTGACCTCTCCTTGTTAATTTCTACCCCCTATCCCTTGACATGGTTACTCCCTATCCTATCCCTCTTACACCTGGAGAATAGCACATCCAACAGGATCACCTTGGGAATACCTACTTCACTGCTCATAAAGCCTAGTCATTTCTTATTATACGAAGGGAAGAGAGACCAACCTTAGCTTTGCTCACCTTCCAAGTGGGAGTCTAAGGTGGGCAAGTATGGGCATGAAGGAAAGAGAACCATTGCTAAACCCTCCTCTCCTAGGTGGAGAACATAAATAAAGTCTGAGTCCAGGAAGGAGTCCTTCCTTCCTCTTGCTGCTAATGGTGACTATGTTTTGTACTTCATTCTGGAAAAGGACCACGACATCAGGGAGATGATGACATGACTTGCAGTTGACTTTGATTTGAGGGAGGGAGGTAGGGCTGTGCAAGGCCACCAGCCTCACTTTCTCCTCTAGAGCCACTGATCATGAAGTCTGGGAAACGGAGGCAGGACTCCCTAACCCCACATAGATTTTTTTTTTACTTGTTAAAGAAGACATGATAGGATGAAGCCATTTGGAGAGCAGAAGGCTAATACTGAAAGGTAGTAGGCTGGATTTTATTACACTAATGGACACTTGAGTCCCTACCTTTTGGTTAGCAGGACATAGTACAAATAACATTGTGTTACAAATACAATGTGTGGACTGGGATTGGGTGGTCTAACTACTCCATTAAGGACTGTAACCCAAAATAGCAGGTGGATATCTAATGCCACATTACTTGGGAGAGCATTTAAATTGGAGTTTCAGGAATCCAAGTGTAAATTTGGTTCACAGATATGATTTGGCCAGGGGAGAGGGCATTCACAGGGAAGTGACACAAATCTTCAGGTATTTGAAGGCTTTCCTGTGGAAGAGTAATTCAGCTTATTCTGCTTTATCTCAGAGGGCAGAACCAAGAGCAGCAGACAGAAGGACCAAAGAACAATTTGGAGAGAAAAAAAGATTCCTAACAATGAGATCTGACAAAGCACAAAGTGGAATGGAGCTGCCTTCAAGCAGAAGCAAGAGAAATCCTTAATGGATGTGTTCTAATAGGCATTCTACTTTGGGTGTGGATTGGACTGGATAGATGTCTGGATTCTTCCAATTCTGAGATGGCAGGAATTTGGGAAGTGGTTTAGCAGAGTCCCTAGCTGTTAGGGCAGCTGTTGGATAGAGTGCCAGGCCTAGAGTCAGGGAGCCTGAGTTCAAATCTGGCCTCAGACTCTTACTAGTTGTGTGACCCTGGGCAAGTCACTTAACCCGGTTTGCCTCAGTTTCCTCATCTGGAAAATGAGCTGGAGAAGGAAATAATAAACTACTCCAGTATCTTTGCCAAAGAAAAGTCAGACTCAACTGAAAACAATTACACAGCAAGACCATGTCCAAGCTCAAAGTCTAACCTAGGTGTGCTGAGGCCCCATTCAAGGCTCTTCCCTTCCAGCCTTGCCTAGATTTCTACATTAGAGAGTGGCAGGCTCAAGCCCACTTGCCAGAACAACATTTGGGCTGTGCTGTGATGGCCAAGCACCCCGAGTCTGGGATTGTCCCCAGCCTGGAGGGGAGAGATCGTGAGGGAGATCAAGCTGTGTATGACTAACCCAAGTCCAGCCCATCTGTCATAAAGATTCCATCCAAGGGCCACAGGGACAGCTTGCATTACAAAGCTCTTTTCTACTTCAGTGCCCCAAACGCCAAGGAAACATTCCTTCCTCCTTGAGCGCGATTCATCCTCACTCCCTTTTTTTATTTCCTCACTAACTTTTTACAGAATTCTTCTGTGGAAGAATACATTGTGGTCTGATGATAAAGTGCCTAGTGAAAATAGGCTGAACAAGCTGGACCAGGGTGAAGAGAGAAAGATTGAACAGCACCTGAGCATGCCTGCCCAGATGGTGAGAGGCAGAGGAGATGCTCCAGGGCTGCTCCGGGGAAAGCAGGAAGCACCGGTATTCCCCTCCCCTGCCCCCCTAGACAGTGTCTGCAACCAGAGCACACTCAAGAGCCCCCGAATTGCCGAGGTCTGGGAAGATCAGTTCAAGCAAAGGTTCTGTGTGATTTCTGGCCACAGGAGCTTTCTTTTCATCTGGTGAGCAGAAAACCCATGCCAGTTGCTTGCATTCCACTGGAAAGCCCAACAGCCCTGGAGAATACCAAGATTTCATTTTTCTTCAAGGTTGTCTGCAAATGACTCTTACGTTCTCCTACTGGCACACATCCTAATGAAAACCAGGACACATAACTGACACCTGCTGATCCCAAGACTAGGGAAATGGAGAATTGGTTTAAGCTCCTGAATTCATTGATTAATTAATCAGCAAGTATTTATTAAACACTCACTATGTGCCAGGCATTGGACTAAAGGCTAGGGATTTTTAAAAAGGGAAACACAAACAAAAAAGTACCTGCCCTCAAAGAGAACATGTATTAATGTAGTTGGCAACATGTAAATATAAAGGCACATGCAAGATTGTTGTTGTTCAATGTTTTCAGATATGTTTGACTTTCCATAACTCCATTTAGTATTTTCTTGGCAAAGATACTGAAGTGGTTTGTCATTTCCTTCTCCAGCTCATTGTACAGATGAGGAAACTGAGGCAAACAGGGTTAAGTGACTTTCCCAGGCTCACACAGCTAGTAAGTGTCTGAGGTTGGATTTGAACTCAGGCATTTCTGACTCCAGGACCAGTGCTCTATCTACTGCCCCACCGAGTTGACTAGCACCTGCAGTGCTTGTCAGCATGTTGGAATGGCTAGATAGCTGGGGCTGCAGTCAGAGAGGACTGAATCCAAATCTCTCTCCATCATCTGTGTGGTCCTGGACAAGAATTTCACTCTCTCAGTGCTCTCAGGCAATTCTCTGAACCAAGGCTGCTCAACAGGCAACAGGTGTGCCCCATGAGAGACTTCCCTCCTTGGTAGTTCCCTGCACATACAAAAGCACTGATTCATCTGGTCTTCCCTGCCCTGGCTCCACACATGTTGCATGTGTGTGCATCGGCACTGCGCCTCTTCCAATTTCTCCCTTAACAAGAATCGCTATGTACGGTTGCTAGATGCTAGAGATACAAAGACCAAATTGAAAATGTTCCCTGTGCCCTCAGAGAGCTTACATTCTGCTGGGAAGATACAGAACTGATGTAGATAATTAAATGGAAACTACAAAGTCCTGCGTAAGGGTGAGCTGATGGCAGTATGTTCTTCCTAGATCACTTCAAGATTCACAAGGATAGCAACATGTGGAGGGATCAACCAGCAAATGAGAGCTAGCTGTCCAAAACCAACTTGGTGCAATGGGAAGAGACTTGGATCTGGAGCCATAGGTCATGGATTCGGATCCCTCTTCTGATACAACCTATGTGACCTGGAGCAAGTCATTTCCTTTCCCTCAGAATTGGTACAAAGGGATGAGCTTGAACTAAATGGCCTCTGCTGAGGTCCCTTCCGCTTCTAGGACCCCAAGGTGCTGGGAAAAGACTAGGAATGAGGCAGAGCTTGAAGCCCTCCTTCCCACATTGGAAGTAACATCATGGAAGCAGAAGTGACTTTTTCTACTTAGCCTCAGAAGGAAGAAATAGGAACAAAGGGCACAGCCACCAAAAGAATTTTAACTTACTATAAGGAAAGCTTCATAAGCATTATAGTGATTCCAAAGTGCAGTGGGGCAGGGGGGAGCACCTGCTTTTGGGGGCATTGGGTGATACAGAGGAACAATGATTGCCTTTGGAAATGGGGTAACTGCATTCAAATGCTTCGTCTGCTTCTGACCCTCTGTGTGGCCTTGGGCATGTCTCATGAACTCTGGGCCTCAGTTTCCTCATCTGTAGAATGAAGAAGTTGGAGTAGATGACCTCGGGTCTGTTTCAGCTCTAAATATGTGACCCTATGATTCTTCCCAATGTCTTGATAGACAGACAGACAGATAGACAGATAAGAAAGATAGATGAGAGAGAGACAGAGAGAGAGAGAGAGAGAGAGAGAGAGAGAGAGAGAGAGAGAGAGAGAGGGAGAGAGAGAGAGAGAAGGGAGAGACAGACAGACAGAGACAGAAACAGAGACAGACAGACAGAGACAGAGACAGACAGAGAGAGGCAGAGACAGAGAGCTTTTAAAAAGTGCTCACTATGTGCCCGGCATCACTTGGCTAAATGCTGAGACACAAGTACAAGCTAGCAAGACAGTCCCTGACCTCAAGGAACTTAGATTCAGTGGAAGGAAAATATAGAAAGAGGAAGTAAGAAGGAAGGGGAGAGGAGCAGAGAGGTCATGGTGTGAGGACAGCTGGAAAATGAGGTGAAACTGTGGATCCAGGTCAGATGAAGGCAAAGGCTTACCATTCAAAGCCCCTTGTGGTTCCACAGATGAAGTCCAAGGTTCTGCTGAGGAGAAAGAGGCCAGGCTCAGATAGTAACCAACCGAGGATCAGAGAGGGAACTCTCACAGTAAGGTGGGAATGAAATCCAAGTATCATCAGAGATGACCATTGATTCCAGGTCTGCCTGACCCCAAGTCCAGCCTTCTCTTCACTATATGTTGTTGTCAACCTTTTATTGAGCTCCTGTCATTGGAAAGCTTCTTGGTTTTTGGTCATGCCGAATGCTAGATCAGAGTAGAAATTATTATTATTCCCACTTAGCAGATGAGGAAAACTGAGACCCAGAAAGCTTCTGTGATGAGAGGTTCTAGAACTTAGTAGTCTGTGGACCCAAAATAGAGTCTAGATCTCCAGATCTGGGGAGCCAGTCTCAGCCCCCATGGATCACTTCCTCTTGTTTACATAATTGTTTTGGGTGGTACCCTGAACCACGGTGGTTTCCTCCTGCCCACAGTAAAACAATGCACCGGTCCTGGGAGCGAATGAGGAAACTTGCCACTTTCATCTCAGCCCGGTCCCCCAAAGCTCCTTCAGGACCTGTGTGATGCCCAGGATTGTCTAGTGACAAAGAGCAGAAGTCAGGGAGTTTGTTATTAGAAAGCCCACCTCCATCTTCTTCCCATCCCCACCAATCCTCCACCACCATCTCCCCTCCTGTTTATGAGCACACAGATCCCTTCTATTTCTCTAGTAGTGTGGGCTCTTCTGTGAAATTCTTCAAGTCCGGGATTCCCCCCATAGCCACCCCAATCCTTTTTCTCTTCCCAGAAAATGAGATGAACCAAAAGGCTAAATGACTCACTTCTGTACACATACAGAAAGAAGAGACAAGAGACAGAGACAGAAAAAGGACAGAGATACAGAGAGGCAAAGACAGAAACAGAGAAATACAGAGACAGACAAAGTTAACAGACAATGACAGAGACAGAGAGACAAGAGACAGAAAAATGGTGATAGGAACAGACATAAAGAAAGAGAGGAATAGAAAGACGACAGAATCAGATAGAGACAGTGATACAGAGACAGAGGGAAACAGAAAACAGGCAGCCAGAGATGCAAGGTGAGGGAGGGGAGAGAATGGTGAGCTTAGATAAATATTTCAGTCTGGTTCACCCAGGCGAGAGTGATGAGGTTAATAAAATGTAACATCTAAAGACCTAAGTGGTGCCAGAGAAGTGAAACAGGAAAGTGAAAATGAAGTGTCTTTGACACTTCTCCAAAATGCAAGGAAGCAGACACCCCCACCCCCAGCAAGTGCCTTCCAGGCAGGCAGATGCTAACAGCCTGGGACCCACTGCCTGATCCCTAACCTGTGGCTCATGGGGCTGGGACTCCTCTCTCCATGTCCTTGGATTTCCTGGCTCTGAAACAGACAAAGTCTGAGTCCTAGCCACCAATGGTCAGTGTTGGTCATTTCATCATCTCACTATTGGAGAAGCTAGGCTCCAGGTACCGCTGGTCAGGAATGGGCCCCTTTTTGGCAGATCTGGAACCCCAGAACTCTTAATCTGCCCTTACAATCCTGAAATATCTCTGGGCTGACAGAATTTACTAGGCCATGGAGGAGAGGGGTCCACTTCTCATTCATTCAAACCATAAGGTGATGAAATGCTTGAGTCCCAGATGTCCCAGACATCCATTGCTGGGACTCAAAGTTTTTACTTTCCCAGGAAAGAATACTCCTTGAAGAAAAATGCAACCCTTTGGGAAACCTCAATGACACCTTCCTCAGGTTTGTGTTCTATACCCATGTTTTACAACCTGCTCAGGTACTGCAAGCACTGTTCATTCATTTCATTCTTTCATTCATTCATTTATTCATCCAATATTCCTCACCCATTCACTCATTTATTTGCTCACTCTACTATGTGTGAACACAGGGGGCTGGGTGGTAAGGGAGAGCCAAAAATAAGTGTGATTTATTCAGTTTCTTTGTAAGATGTCATTTGGAGTGACTGAAAGACTACTGAACTTAAAATCAGGAAGGTGTGGGTTCAGATCCTGCCTCTGACATTTACTGCTTGGGTGACTCAGGGAAAGTAACTTCACCTCCTCTCAATTTCAGTTTCCTTACCTATAAAATGGGAATGAGAGTATCACCTACCAGCAAAGCAAAGTTGTTGTTGGGCTCAAGTGAGGTCATGTATGTAGACTGCTTTGAAGGCCCCAAAATGTGATGTCAATTTTGCTATTGTTGGTGCCATTTTTATTATTCAAGGAACTCAACCATGTGTGTGTTGGGCTGGGTGGGGTGGGGTAGGGGCTGTGACAAATGCAGAGAGAACTGTTACGAAAGATGGGTAAATGCCAAATAGCTCCTCTGAGTCATCCAGAAACAAGAAAGCAGTGTCTTCCAGGAGAACAGACTAAAGTGAGGTATAGCCAGTGGCACAGAATACTAAGGAGGGGAAACATTTTGATTGCACACAAAGGATTTGTGGAAGGGCTCAGAGGCAGTAGAGTGTGGGTACCCAAAAAGGCTTTCTAGAGAATATGGCATTTTCTGGGATCATACATTAAGAGCTAGAAGGGCTCCTAGAGGCCAGCTACTCCAGCATCCTTATTCAATATATGACTAACCCATATGCCAGAGAAATTAATTTGCTCCTGGTCACACAGCTGCTAAGCAGGTAAGCCAGGGCTCAAGGAATATCACTGAACTCCAAATCTGAGATATCATCCTCCTCATCATCTTCATTACTGTTGTAATTATTCTACTTGTCTGTCTCCCAAAAGAGACTGGCCTCTGAGGGATGAGGAGGAATTTGATATGTGGAAATGGGCTGCGGGTGGGGGTCCTTGTAGGTGAAAGAACCAGTGCAAAGGCACCAGACACAAGAAGACACAGAGGAGAGGGAGTCAATGGTAACTTGAGGGTAGATGAGTGACAGTCACAAATTTAGTTGTAAAGTGACCCTCAAGGACACCTCATTTAGCCCCATTATTTTACAGCTGAGGTTACTGCCAGAGAGGTGGTGACTATCTTTCACATAGGTAGCAACTAGCAAAGCCAGATTGTGAACCCTGGTCTTTCTGCTTTGCCACACTTCCTCCCATTAGATCTGTACTTTAGGAGAATTTTTCAGGGTGAAATGTAGAAGGAAGAGACTAAAAGGGAGACCAACTAGGGGGCAACTGTCATCATCCAGGAACGAGGAGAAGAGGAATTGCTAAATGCTGGAGGGGCTGTGGGAAAAAAGGCACCACTGATACGGAATAGGCCTGTGAAGAGGTACAGTCATTCTAGAAAGAATTATGGAATCACACACAAATTATTATTAAACAATTATTAATTTATTATTAAATAATGAGTTATTAAATCATGGATGCCCTTTGCCCTGATATACTACTGCTGGGTCTATGCCAAGAGGAGATTTTTTCAAAAAGAGGAAAAGGCCCTGCATGTACCCCCTCCAAAAATATTATTATCTGTTCTTTCTTTGGTGGAAAAAAAATCTAGAAACTAAAGGAATGACCATCAATTGAGGGGTGACTGAATAAGTCTGTACTATGAATATGATGGAGTAGTACTGCATTGTGAGAAAGGAGGCTACAGGTGATTTCAAAGAGACATGGAGAAACTTATAAGAACTGACACAGGGTGGCTAGGTGGCGCAGTGAGTAGAGCGCTGGCCCTGGAGTCAGAAGGACCTGAGTTCGGATCTGGCCTCAGACACATAACACACAGACAAAAACCTAGCCATGAGACCTTGGGCAAGTTACTTAACCCCAACTGCCTTCCAAAAATAAAAAAAAAAGAACTGACACAGTTTTGCTTGATTATGTGCATTGGTTACGAGGGACCTTTTTCTCTTTCTTCAGGGGGTGGTGAATGGAAGAGAAAGTAGATTTCTGTTCATTAAGAAAACTTGGAAATGCAGAAGTTAGGGTGCTACAGATGTGGCATGTGTAAGAGGCACTTAGTTTGCTAGTTTTGTCTGACTGTTTTTATTCTGTTACATATCACAGAATGGGAGTGATCTGGAAATGCCTGTAATGTAAACATAAAACACACCCATAAAACCTTTTTTATAAGAGGGCCTGTATACACTAAAGTTGTAACAGTGGGAACAAAGAGGAGCAGATGGGGAGCTCCCCCAGGGACATGCAGCTTGGTGTGTCTTTCCCCCTTCCTTTGCCTCACATACACTTTTCTCCTCTCTCTTCATTAGTTGTGTCTGCAGTCCACAACATGCTTCCCAAACTGGGCACCATCTCCTCTTCCTCCTTTCACTCTACCACAACACCTTGACCCATCTATGAGGATGCTATCAAATAATAATGAGCTGACATGCGTAGAATGCTTTAAGACTTATAAAGCACTTTACACATACTATTTCTCTGGACTCACAACAACTCTGTTGTGAAGGGAGGTTCTATTACTATGTCTATTTTAGAGATGAGGAAACTAAGGCTCAGGGAGATTTACACCAGATTACAGAACTAAAAAATGTCGGGGGCAAGATTTGAACTCATCTCTACCTTCCTTGGGTTCAACTAAGTGTAAAGTCACACACAAGAAGCTTTCCAGAGGACTACTTCTGTGAACAGTTTTCAAGATTCTGATTACATAGTATAGCAAACTCTCTATTTATTCAATAACTAATCAAAGCAAAACATTCACAGAAAATCAAGGTACAGCATTCATAATGTTTCAACTTATCACAGGAAATCAAAATACAGCAGCATTCACCATGTCACAATTCAACAACTTATCACTAAAATGGCCACACAGTTTTCACCAAAGTGGTCATATAGTTTTAAACAAAGTACATTTATTTAGTCAATCACAAAATCCTTAATTCAATTACAAAGTACAAAAGTCAAAGTTCTCCACCCCTAGGTCACAGTAAATCATAATCTTCTCAGTCAGTACACAGTATCTAAGAAAAGTCTTCTTTCAGCTTGACTCAAGGCTGGCTCTCAGCTTCCATGGTTGCTGTTCCATAGTCCCAGCTCCAACTGTCACCTGGGTTCAAAAGTTCTTTGCCCAGTTCCTTGTCCAGTTCTTCATCTAGTTTCCATTCCATATTGAAGGTCACAGTGTCCAGTCTACCTCAAGTCCTTCACGGTTCCTGTTTCTGGGAAGACAATTCTTGACAGCCACAATAATATTTATTCACATTGCTGGCACCATCATCAATTCACTATCTGCCTGTGAAATCAATTCAGACCCACCAAGAAGATCTGAGAACTCAACACAAATCACCAATATAGAAATCAACACAGATCCACAAACAAGGTCTAAGAGGTCAGCACAAATCATCAATAAAGTTCAAAGCACTCCTCCAGGACTTCTGTAAACATACAACCAGAAAATCCTCTTTCAGGGCTTCCAGTAAGGTCCTGGGGCTTCTGTACAAAGTATCACAAGCAAACATCAACACAGACAGTGCAGACAGAGTGCTGGGATACAACAAGTTTTCTCCTTGTTGACTTTGCCAGCACAAGAGTTCTCTCCTCAGTTCTGCCATTTCTAGCCTAGGCCTCTCTTTATATATGGTCATTAGCTCCTCCCCTTCCTGTTGCAGGAGTTCATAAGTTCTAGGATGCACAAGTTGTGGGGCTCACAGTTCTGTTTCTTAACAGACTTGATACAAGGCTCAAAAGAAACTTGAACTGAACCAAGGTGTTAATTCAATAGCTGAATCAAGGTGTGAACTACTTCTGTGCTTGCCATTACACTAAGTTCAGTGCTCTGTCCACTCTGCCTTCTCTCCTCTCATAACAGAAACATTGGGGCAATATGTTCAAAAGTTGGTCTCAGTACCCTAACAGTACCCTAGTAGCTCAGAGCAGGTTTCACAGCTTCCAAAGGAACTTGACTCTCACTGAAATAGTCAAACTCTTCCCTGAGTTTGGTTCAATGATTATGACATCAAAATCTCAGGGATGGAGGAGATAAAGATTGTTCAAGGAAGGAAGGGGTCAGGGGAAAGGAACAGCTGGTCTTCTCAAGCCTCAGCCTCATCCTTCCATACGTTCTTCCCTCTGTGGCTGGCTAGCTTAAGGATGACTCCTCAGTGGAGTCAAGCAAGCAGCTGTCCCTGAAGCATCAGCATGGCATGGGCAGCTGTGGCACACTCAACCAGCTAGGAGGATATGGAGTCACTTGCTTCCTTCACTCAGCTTGGTCACACTTTGGTGCCCACAAAGACAAAACCTAAAGAGGCTTCAGCAGCCCTAGAGGCACACTTGGAATGCCCAGGTACTATTTCTCCATTCTTCCTGGTCTCCTACGTGATCCCACTATTTCTAAGTCATCATCAACTGTAGGAAGTAAGCCAGTCCATCAGCAAACATTTATCAAGTGCTCACAATGTTCTGGACATTGCAATAAATGTTGGAAATACAAGCAAAGGCATAAATACAGTTCCTGCCTTCAGGGAGTTTGCATTCTAACCGGAAGACAGTATGCAACTACCTACATGATAGACAAGATCAAGATGCTGAAGTAGCAAGAACAAACTAGCCCCACCCACAAAAATTTAACAAACTTTCCTCCACACATCACACTAAATCCTTATTGGAAAATTTAAGCAAAGTAAGATGGAGAATAATCCCAAAGATAAGACACTAGCAATGGGGAAAGTGGGAAAGGCCTTTTGCAGAAGGTAAGATTTGAGTTGCCTTGAAGGAAGCCAGGGCATACAATGGAGGGAGAGATTAAGGGGCAGAAGGCGTTAGAACACTGCAGAAGATTCTGTCCTCCCACCTTAAAGAAAATCTAGTTGAGAAAGAACCAGACCACATTTGAAGTCTTGAGTTCAGTTCTAGGGGCCACATTTTAGGAAAGACCTGGATGAGCTAGAGAGAATGATCAGAGAAAGGCAGTCAATATTGGGAAAAGCCTTGAGATCATGTCCTTGAAGGTTTAGCTGAAGGAGACAGGATTCGATTCGAAGTCTAGAGAAGATTAGGGGCAATTGCTGTCTTTGAGTATTTGAAAGGCTGTCATGTGGATGTGTATTAAGACCCTAAAGAACCAAAGGAGAAACATGGGCCATTCATTGCAAAGAGGCAAATTTGGACTTAAAGTAAGAACAAACTTTCTGATCTTTAGAATTGTATAGAAATGGAACACACTGCTGAAAGAGGTTGTTATTGTTTGTCCTTCATTCTCTAAAAGGACCATGGCATCAGGAAGGGGATGCCATTATTTGCAAATGAATTGCATTTAAGTGAAGAACGACTGTGCAAAGTCACCAGCTTCACTCTCTGCTCTGGATACATCTGGGTCTAGTGGCAAGATATAGATCAGGATGACTGGAGATGGCCTAGGATTCAGTGGGAGACCTAGGCCTTGGTAAACTAAGGTCTTTCTCAGGTCTCAGTTTGACTGAAGCAACTCATTCAGTGATTAAAGATAGGTAAGAAATGAGGCTAAGAATGGTCTCTTTTACCCAGTCAAAAAAAAATCAATCTGGAAGGGGAAGATCCTCAGGGTTTCTGGTCAAAACAGAAATAATTGCTATTTATATTTGCTCTGAGCCATCTAGGTCCAAACAATGACCAACTAGGGCTTGGGCTGATGAAAGCCAATAAGTGACAGTCAGAATGATTTGGGTTTAAGGCATTAGGAAAGAGATGTAGCCTGCAAACCCCAAGGTAAATTTCAAGGTAGTCTTCAAGGTAAGGATGGCTGACCACTCGTATAGAGGGGATTCTTATTCAGCTATAGGTTGGGTCTGGAGACCTTTGAGTTATTTTCCACCACTAAGATCTGTGACTCTAAGAAAGTCCAGCACATTAAGTCAAAGACAATCTGGACAAGCTCTTAAGTTCCCTCTGAAGAACTTTAGTATCTTGTGAGATCATGAGACATGAGAGACTCTGGTTCAGGACCACCCAGCATGGTGCACAAAGAAAGTTCTGTGCTCTATGAGCAAGGAAGAATCCCAGTAGCACAAAGGAGACATGAGATGTCCAAATCTAAAGACATCCCCAACCCAAATGCTGCACCTTGACCCTAACATCGTGACATCATTGGTTATCTTTGGGTATGAAGGACAAACAACGTCCTGAGAAGCACACACTCCCAGCACTCACGTAGAAGGCTGGTCACCAGGCTGGGACAGAGAGAGTGGCTTTGGGATGACCTAAATTCCATCCCCACGCTTCAGTGGGATGCAGCCTCCTTCTTCACTTCCTGCCTTAATTTTTGTATGGTATGACTATGCCCTGTTAAACAGCTGCCACCCTCCACCCCAGTTCTGGTAAAAAAAAAAATTCCTACTTTCCTATGAGCTGTAGAAGGAGTCTTCTAGAGGAAAAATTATAAAGCAAAGTTAGTGAGCTTGCTTCATGTTCTACTTGTCACTCCAACCCCCTTGCCCTCCACCCCAGCTGAGATTAGCAAGCTCAATGGATCAGCATGGACAGTTCTCAGGAGATTTCACTACCAGCTCAGATTTCCTGGGTCCTTCCAAAGATGAGATAACCCAACTAAGCTTCCTTCTTTCTGAAAGGGTTTGGCTGCTGCCACTAGGTCAGGGTTCAAGGCCATTCAGGAATTTAAAGCATGAAGGCTTTCAACACTCAGTGATCTTACTGTCCCCAAGGCCTATTTTATAGAAAAGAAAATAAAGCTCCCAATGATTTGAGAATGCTCTGGAAGGGGATTATCTACCAGCTCCTAAAATGAGCTCCCTGGGGAGAAGAAAGTCAGGGCTCTCTATCCCTTATGGCCCCCAGGGGAGAGTAAGAACGTTCAAGAAACATTAAACTTTCCAATGTTTGCACAGCTATTACCTCTTTTGATCTTTTCACCAAGTCTATGAGTTAGACAGAGCAAGCATTATTTATTTATCTGTTTTACAGGGAAGAAACTGAGGCTCAGGGAGGCAGGGCAAAGAGCTCTGGCATTAGAATCAAAAGGCTCAGATTCCTTTTGGCCCAAAAGGCATTAATTAGGATGATTGAACAGGGAATGCAATATATACATACATTTGAATATATATTTATATGAGATTTTATGTATATGTATATATTTACATGATATATTTTAATAATCTATATTTATGATGTGTTATATATGTGTGTATGTATATATCAGAGTCTCAAAGTGTACTGGGATAACCTGGGAGGTGACAAGACAACTTTGAAAGCTACAGGCTGAATTGATAGATTTTAAAAGAAATGTCCCCAAAGAACCAAAGGAGAAATATGGGTCATTCATTATAAAGAGGCAAATTAGGGCTTGAAGTGAGAACAAACTTTCTGACCATTAGAATTGTCTAGAAATGGGACACACTGCTGAAAAAGGTTGTTGTTTTTGTTTGTCTTTCATTCTCTAAAAGAACCATGCAATCAGGAAGGGGATACCATGATTTGCAAATGTATTGCATTTAAGTGAGGAAGGGCTATGCAAATTCAACTTCACATGACTACACATGTGACTATAATTATGTGCAATGCTATTTTTTCTATTCTACTATATATAAGGAAATGATCGTTTTGTTTGCTATTTGTTAAGTTTAGGCTTTTTTTTTTTTAGTAAAAAAGAAGGTAAGGAAAATTGTTTTGTTGGCTTGCAGCTAAAACTTCAGTACTTAGTGTGGTACCTGTTGCATAGTAAGCTCTCACTACAACCTTTGTTATTGTTTATTCATTTATTCATTCACTGCTCTTTGTTCCATCCTCTGGGGCCATGTAGAACAAAACTAATCCCTGTCTGACATGACAGACTTCAAATACTTGAATCTCTCTTTTTCTCTGCTTCTCTCTGTTTCTCCCTCTGTCTTTGTCTCTGTCTGTTTCTTTCTCTCCCTCTTTCACTCTCCCTTCCTCCCAGCTCTGTTTTGACTGAACATTTGTGAAACATGTAGTCTATGCTTGTGTTTAAGTCATTGATGAAATTAGTGATGAGAACAGGACAAGTATAGATCATCTGGCACTCTTTTCAAGGACACACTCAAGGATGATATCAATACATAAATTCTACATCACTCTAGACAGGGTTATACAGCCCTTCACTTTCCCTGAATGAACTCACCCATTGCAGGAAGAGCACCAGAAAATTATAGGTAGATCAATACTGAACTGTGAATTTGACCATTACAATTCAGTTCAGTTCAACAAACATTGATTAAACACCTACTATGCCTAATTATTGTAAGCCTTTGGACACTTCCACTGTAACAGTCACCCAGACTTTGCTATGAAAATGGGATGAGTTCACATTGCAGGCTTGAATTCTCAAGCCTTGGAATTATAGATAAAAGGTTAGAAGAGATATGGTAACTGATGTAGAATAATGCCTTCATTTTATAGATGAGATGGAGAATTCAGGGACAAAAAATAAAATTACTTACTAAAGCTAATACAGCTAGAAAGAAGAGTCCAAATTTGAACTGAGATTATCTGACTTAGCCCTACCACAACATCCTGCAAATCCAGGATGCGAAATCTTCATTCTTCCTTCTGCAAGTTGGTAAAGGCTATTGTTTCTAACCACTTGTAATGCCTGCCCACTACATCTCTGACCATCCAAATTCTATCCAACCTTCAAGGCTCAACTCAATCCCCAATTTTCCAACCTTGGAGACAACCTCATAACTTCAAGAAATCATGGGTCTTTCATTTGTTGCTAATAGGTAGTAGGGAGTTTTCTGTAACTATACACTTCTCAGAAATGATGACCCTCAGTTGAGAACAAGTCCAAGTTATGCCTTGGCTTCCCAGAAATCAGGGTTTTTAAGAGAGTTGTTTGGACAGTACACAGCCAAGGTGAGTTAAAATGTACTTATGAAGAGATGAATCCTAAATGTTGGTTGCAAGGAATAGGGTCCAACAGTGACCATGAGAACAGGGGAGAAGTTACATAGTGTATGATAGTAGAGATAAGATGTCCAGCAAAGAACAATGATGACATCTCCAGAGAAGCATCAGATAGATATATAGACATTCAAAAACATCCAGTCCATGCTCTATCACAGATATTCACATTATATAGATTTCAATATATATTCTTTGTCTTCTTCCATTTGAATTAACCTCTTTGTGAATAGAAACCAAGGTAACACATAAATCTGTATGTGCTGTTCTCCTTGGTCCTAGAGTTTCCCAATGAATTCCTTTTCATTTATGCTCCCTAGTCACCCACATTCCCTACAAATATGTCCTTCATATATAGTCCTTGGCTATGTTTGTTCACTGTGATGGTGCCCCGAATGATATCTCAACCTGTGGGAGAATATTCCTAGCATGTATATGGGGAATGAATCTTTGCTTACCATTTTATTTGCTATGATGTTTGTTTAAATGTGTGAGGGGTTTTGCTTTTTGTTTTGTTTTGTTTTGTCATTGCTGTTTTTATTGAATACATCTCCTGGCTTGCTGTTAAAAGTACCTGTACTGGTGGGCACTTTCAAGCTACAGTGTTGAGTAGGTACTGACAGAGGATTCCTTAAGACTGGGGTAACTTCTCTGGAAAATCTACATGGGAACCAGTGCATCTCAAGGCTTGTGTTTGACTCAATTAATTTCCTTTTTTTTTTTTATAAGATTTTGGAAATTCCTTAGACTCAGCACACTTACATTCCACCAATACATTTGACAGGATTTAATTATTTACTTGCTGGCAAGATGGGTAGATAGGAACTAGATAAGATGGGTTAGAACTGGTCAAATCAATGACTGAAAGAGTGGATAATAAGGGATTAATATCAACCTACAGGCCTGAAAATACGCTTTTGTGTTGTAACCACTGATATGCTGAGAGAGAGAGAAGCCCATTTCAGAGATCCCTCAAAAGACCTAAGCCTTCATTCATTGGTTAAAAAATAAGGATATTTGGAGATAGGAGGTGAGGAAACAAAAAGGATGCAATGTAATGTAAATAACTGACATCTGTATCTGTGTATGACTCCTTCTGAGTCTACAACAACCTTGTGGAGTATTATAGGAAGCTAGATGTCTCAGTGGAAAGAGCACGGGACCTGGAGTCAGAAATATCTGAGTTCAAATCCAATGTTACTGTGCTACCTTGGATAAGTCATTTAGCTTCTGCCAACTCCATTTCCTCATCTGTAGAATTGGAAAAATAATAACATCTACCTATAAAGGTTGTTATGAGGACAAAATGAAATAATATTTGTTAAGTTCTAGCTATTAGCATGAAGATATAGAGAGGATAGAGGCAGAGATAGGTTATCCCTACCATATGGATAAGGGAAGGTATTATTGATTTGCCCAGGGTCATAGAGCTAGGAACTGACAGACAATATACCACATAACTTGGCAGAATTTCATATTATACATAACTTGGTGAGATTGTTTGATACAATGGAAAGAATGCAGGTTATGGATCAGAGGACCTGTTCTGCGTTTTGCCTCTATTTCTTCCTTTCCACATAATGACTTTGGACAAGTCATATACCTCTTTAGGCTTTCAGTTTCATTACCACTAAAATGAGGGGTTTGCATTCAGTGATCTCAAATGTGCCTTCACATCTCATTCTATGATCCTACTACATAATTATATGTTGTTGTATCTATAATTTAATTTATTTCACAAATACCTTAAGTAGAATGTTAGTTTCTTGAGTTTTGGGACTCTGTGTGTGTGTGTGTGTGTGTGTGTGTGTGTGTGTATGTGTGACTTTGATTCATCAACTCCTGCTATACAGTTGGTACTTAATAAATATTTGTCATGTTGAGTTTATTTTCTAGCCACACATGTCCTCAGTGATGGTTTTTAGGCCAGATTTCCCCTACAAACTCTCATTGGTCCTATCTTTTGGCTTACTATCACTATACATTTTTTCATTGTCCTTTGGGTGGTTTGGGATATCAATTAATCTAAAGTTATATGGTTCTTGAATTCACAGCCATGTAGCATCATCAAAAAGGTGTCTATGTGGAAGAGACTGGCTTTGGTGTTAGTGAGCAGCCAATGAGAATAGGCTTTTGAAGGCAATGTACTGCTTTCCAAATCTGATTCTTATCCAGTCTAATCTCCTAGCACTCTACTCTGGACCCAGCTCCTTATCTGTCTATGACTTGCTCAATAGTTTTCCATACAACTACATAACACAGTTGTTGATATGCCATTGTCTTCTATTTTGTTGTTCCCATGAGGTTGGTTAGATGCTCCTTTCTATATTATTATGGATTGGACTATGGATGTTGGAAACATATTATATTTGTATATTATAAATGTAGACTAAGCTCCCACAGTAAAAGACAGTAATAGTAGAGTTGAGGTAACATTAAGTAATGGAAAGACTCCTGGCCCCAGAACCATCAGAAAGGTCAGATTGAATCCTTGCTTTTAATGTGACCTTGGACAAGTCACACACCCTCTGTGATCCTCAGTTTCCTAGCTTGTAAAACAGGAATGATGGTACCAACACCACGTGCCTTCAGCAGTCTGTCTTGGACAGCTGCAGTGCAGGGACAGTAAGCTGGTTTCATGCAGGAATCAGAGGATAAGACTGGGCTGAGCTGCATTGTTTTCCTTGTTTTTTCCAAATGATTTTTTAACTTCTGGTTTACATCATTCATTTACTCAAGATTTTGAGTTACAACTTTCCCCCATCTTTCCCCTGCCCACCACCCCAGAATAGCGGCCCCACCACCCAACACCCATAGGCCACCCCACTTCTGCAAAGGAAGGGGACAGGCTTTTTGAAATTCTCTTCATCTTTTCTCTGAGGCCAAGTGTGGTCAGGATGACTTCACAACATTCAGTGCCATTTGGTTTGTGGTCATTATTCTCCTTTTACGCGTCTCTGGTCATCATGGGTGGGGTTTCTCTGGCTCTGTTTACCCCACATTCCAAAGACTTTTCCATGTTGTCCCGCATTCCTCCTCATCTTTTTTCCTTACAGTACAGTTGGATTCCATCACATTCATCATGCATTTATCCACAATCCCCAATGGACTAAGATTAAGCATGTGACCCAAGGTAGCTCACAACCTAAATCAGACAGACGCAATGTGAACAAGAAGATGTGAGGAAATGGAGACACAGCACAGGACCCAAACACCCAAGGAGGGCACTTTGGAAGGAATCATCAGACATGTGGAT
Organism: Gymnobelideus leadbeateri; assembly: GCA_011680675.1. Lineage (NCBI taxonomy): Eukaryota > Metazoa > Chordata > Mammalia > Diprotodontia > Petauridae > Gymnobelideus > Gymnobelideus leadbeateri. The sequence goes on from WOXC01001521.1 coordinate 209,058, forward strand.
GCTGTGAGACCACCAGGTTTTAAAAACTGAGTTCCTGCTTGAAAGGTAGTGGCCAGGGAAGGGAAGAAAGAGTCCTCACTTGCTTTCAGTCATGCAGGAGCTCTCCACCAACTATTTTCTATCTTTCTACTGTACCTAGGAAGCAACTTATTCTATGTGCTGACAGATGAGGCTGTCAAAATCCCCACTTGCTCATATGTATTCTTCTAGGCAGAGACAGGAAGTCACCTTCTATCTCCTGCTTAATTGTCCTGATCCATATTATAGAGGTCATGACACTTTCCCTTAGGGAATGGATCCCTAAGGTATCTCTGATCTCATTGGCATGATTCCTTACCCTAACAATATTGATCACAGCCTTTAAATGAGTTAGTTGAGAATCCTTAAGAAATATCGGAGCTAAAGCTTTCATGAGCTTGTAGCCAGTCTGGTGAGACTAGGCTAGCTGGGACTTCAAACAATAGGCATCCACCCAGTCCATCACACAAGAATTTTTAGTTTGATCATGCTTCCCAGAGTTTATGTTATGGATTTGAGAATGTAAGATCACCAATGCATCACTATGATTAAAGAAGGAAGACCTGATAGAGAGGTGGGATAGTATTCCAGCTGAAGATATTCTCCTCCTGATATTAGCGTTAGAAAACAGAATTAGGGGCTCATCAGAAAATGGAGGCATATGTCATGAAATCAGGGTTCAAGGAGTACTGGAAGACATAATAAAGGAATAAAGAAAAACCAAATTGAATAGTACTTTTAGGTCACTTATAATGTGCTTTAAGGTAAGCAGAGTACTTTTCTTCTGTTATCTCCATTTATACAGACTACCTGTAAGATAGATGCTATCATAAAACTCATTTTACAGATGAGGAAACTGAGTTTCAGAAAACTTAAATGACTTGGCCATGGCTATACAGCTAATAAATATTTGAGACAAGATTAAGACTCAGTTCTTCTTGATTCCAAATCCATCTTTCTATTTCCTGTACCATCATTTTAGTTGCCTCTTAGAGAGGCCTTTAGAGACAGATGGACATTATTCTTTTTAAAAATAATCTTAGGTATCTTTACTTCCCTATTCTCATTACACTTTTACCTTTTACATTAAGGACAGATTAAGATTAAGAGGCAGTAGACAGAAGAAAACAGACTTTTGAGGCAGAACAGGACAAAAAAAGAGAAAGGGAAGGATAAAGAGAAGAAAATAGGATGAACACAGTAATCATAACTGTATATGTGTCCTTCTGTTTCATATGTGCCTATATATATACAATATATATGCAATATATATACTATATATATTGTATGATTCTAGTTTCTAATTTATTCTGTTATCTGCTTCCATTTTCTGCATAAGTTCACCCCATTCACATTCACAGTTGTTTTCCCAATGTGATATTTCATATTTTCTTCTATTTTTATTCATTCTATTTATTCATTTTATTGTTCCTTGACTTCTCTTGGAGTCATTAGCTTCGGGTTGCTCAATTCTGCTTTTTCAAAAGTTATTTTATAGTGAATTTTGTGCCTCTTTTACCATTTAGTCAATTCTATTTTCTAAGTTGTTAATTCCCTCATTTGATAAAATAGAAAACTTCTCATTCTTTTTTCATACTTTCTTTTTTAATTTTATTTTTAATTTATGAAATAAATTTCAAAGAGAAATTAAGTGATTTGCCCAAAGTCACACAATGAGTAAGCATAGAGCTGGAATTCAAACTCACATTTTGTAACTCCATGGTTAGTTCTCATTCCATTGTACAATGCTATCCCATACAAAAAGAAAAGTCTCATAGAGAAATTGATGGTGGATGTCCATTATTATTATCATTAATTATTATTAAAGTAGAGTAGGTGTGCATCTAAATGGCATGGTTTTAGATGTGTAAGGCTTTGTTTGTTTGATTTTTAGAAGTCCTCACTCTTCCTCAAATCCTCTCTCACTTCATGAACTACCCTTAACAGGAGAGATGAAGTTTTTCATCACACAGACACACACACACAGACACACACACACACACACACACACACACACACACACATCTTCCTGAGTTCAAATCCAGCCTCAGAAACTTACTAGCTGTGTAACCCTGGGCAAATCACGTAACTATTTGCCTCAGTTTCCTCATTTGTAAAATGAGCTGGAGAAGGAAATGACAAACCACTCCAGTATCTTTGACAAGAAATCCCTAGGTGGAGTCACAAAAAATTGGACATATTGAAAATGACCAAACAATAACTATATGGATCTGTGTCTGTATATGGTTTAAAGGGGAAAAAAGTGTGCGTGTGTAGTTTAAAGTAAAAATATTCTTTGAGACAAGAAACACATCATCTTTATTCACACATAGCAGGGGTGCTATAATTTCTTCAGGACACATTTTATAAACAACAGAAAATCTTCTAGTGGAAGATGGTTGACCACATGTTGGCCCTGCTGGAGAGGGAGGGGATTCCTTTTCAGATAAGGATGGCCTTTAATGACCACTGAGCTACTTTTACCATAAATGACTGTGATCCTATGACTGAGACTAATAAAAAGTGAAAGCAGAGACAAAAGAGAGTCCAGAAGGTAGAGAATGGCAAAAAACAAACAAACAAACAAACAAACAAACAAACAGTTGTAGAACTTCCCTAGAAGCCTGGACTAAGCCCTGAACAAAGGCCTGGACAAACAACCAGAACCTGAACCTGGCTCTTTCTCATCACCACCAGAACGCCAATTACAAGGCCCTTTTCTCTTGACTTTTTTGTGAGGTAGACCGTAATCCCAGTCTTTTCCCAATAGGACTTTCAGATCTACAAAGCCCACTGTGTATACTGTCTCTCCTACTCACACACTGAGCTCTGGCCAAATGGACCTTCAGGTCATTTTTTTTTTACTTTTCAACATTTATTTCCACAAGATTTTGAGTTACAAATTTTTTCTCCCCATCTTTCCCCTACCCTCCACCCCAAAATAGCAAGCCTATTGAATATCCATTCTCCCAATCTGTTCTGTCCTATATCCTCCCCCATCACTCCTGTAACTTTCTAGTAGGGCAAGATGGGTTTCTAAACCCCAGTACCTGTATATCTTATTTCCCAGTTGCATGTAAAAAACAAGTTTTTAAACATTTGTTTTTAAAACTCTGAGTTCCAGATATTTTCCCTTCTTCCTTCCTCACCCACCCCCACTGGGAAAATAAGCAATTCAATATAGGTTGTACATGTGTAGTTACCCAAATCATTTCCATATTAGTTATATTGTGAAAGACTAACTATATTTCCCTCTCTCCTATCCCACCCCCCACTTATTCTATTTTCTCTTTTGATCCTATCCCTTTTCATAAATGTTTGCTTCTAACTACCTTCTCCCCCAATATGCCCTCCCTTCTAACATCCCCCCTCTTATCCCCTACCCCCATTTTCCTGTAGGGTAAGATACCCAATTGAGTGGGTATGTTATTTCCTCCTTAAGCCAAATTCAATGAGAATCAGGTTGTCCCATTCCTTTTCATCTTCCCTCTCTTCCCCTCCATTGTAACAGTTTTCTCCTCCCTCTTTTATATAAGATAAGTTGCCCTAATCTATCACTCCCTTTCTCCTTCTCCCAATAAATTCCTCTTTCACCTCTTGATTATATTTTTTAGATATTATCTCTTCATATTAAATTCATTCCGGGCCCTCTGTCTATGTATACATGAACATATATATATATGCCCATACTCACACTCACATACACATACACCCTCATATATATATATATATATGCATAGAAAAGTCTCATGAGTTACAATTATAATTTTTTCCATGTAGGAATGTAAATATTTCAACTTTAATAAGTTCCTTATGTTTTCTTTTTCCTGTTTATCTTCTCATGCTTCTCTTGATTCCTGTATTTAAAAGTCAAATTTTCTGTTCAGCTCTGTTTTTTTCATCAAGAATGCTTAAAAATCCTCTATTTCATTGAATGACCATTTTTCGCCAGTAGCATTATACTCAGTTTTGCTGGGTAGGTGATTCTTGGTTTTAGTCCTAACTCCTTTGACCTCTGGAATATCATATTCCAAGCCCTTCAATCCCTTAATGTAGAAGCTGCTAGGTCTTGTATTATCCTGATTGTGTTTCCACAATACTCAAATTGTTTCTTCTTGGCTCCTTGAACCATTTCCTCCTTGACCTGGGAACTCTGGAATTTGGCTATAATATTCCTAGGAATATTAATTCAAATTAATTAAATTAAATTAAAATGAAAACTAATTCCTAGTTTTCTTTTTGGGATCTTTTTCAAGAGGTGATCAGTGACTTCTTTCAATTTCTATTTTGCCCTCTGGGTCTAGAATACCAGGGCAATTTTCCTTGAGAATTTCTTTTTTTTCCAAATGCTTTATTAACTTCTGGTTTACATCATTTGTTTCCGCCAGATTTTGAGTTACAATTTTTTCCCCATTTTTCCCCTACCCACCACCCCAGAATAGCAGTCTCACAGGATATCCCCTCCTCCAATCTGCTCTCTCCCAAATGCTCTCCCACACCCCCTTCGACTTTTCCAGTAGGGCATGGTGGATCTCTATGCCCCAATGCCTGTATATCTTATTTCCCAATTACATGTAAAATAATATTAATAATAGTATTTATATATTTTAAACGTTTGATTTTAAAACTTTGAATTCAAGATTCATTCCCTTCCTCCCTTGTCACCCACCCTTACTGGGAAGATAAGCAATTCAGTATATGTTGTACATGTGTAGCTATGCAAAATATTACCATAGTACATATATTGTAAAAGATTGACTATATTTCCCTCCCTACTATCCCACCTCCCACTTGTTCTATTCTCTACTTTGATCCTGTCCCTTTACAAAAGTGGGTGCTTCCAATATCCCTTCCCCCCCCAGCCTGCCCTCCCTTCCACCCTCCCCCCTCTCATCCCCTTCCCCCCTACTCTCCTGTAGGGTGACACATGCTATTTAGTATGTATGTAATTCTCTCCCTGAGCCAAATTCAATGAGAATAAGGTTTTGCCTTTTTGCCTTCCTGTTCTTCCCCTCCACTGTAACCATTTTCCCTTACCTCTTCTATATGAGATAGTTCACCCCATTCTGTCTCTCCCCATCTCCTCTCATTATATTCCTCTTTCACCTCTTAATTTAACCTTTAAGTATCACCCCTTCCTATTAAATTGGTCCTGTGTCCTCTATCTATGTATACCTGTTAACATATATACACACATTCACATATGTATTCATATGCCCATATACCCTTCTTCAACTATTTTCATACTGAGAAAAGTTTCATCAGTTACAATTATTGTTTTTCTATGTAGGAATGTAAATAGGTCAACTTTGATAAGTTCCTTACAGTTTCTTTTTCCCGTTTACCTTCTTGAGCCTCTCTTGCATCTTGTATCTGAATGTCAGGTTTTCTATTCAACTCTGGTTTTTTCATCAAGAATCCTTGAAAGGCTTCTATTCCACTGAATGACCAAAATTTCCCCTAAAACATGATACTCAGTTTTGCTGGGTAGGTGATTCTTGGTTTTAATTTCAGCTCTTTTGCCCTCTGGAATATCATATTCCAAGCCCTTTGATCCCTCAGTGTAGAAGCTGCCAGATCCTGTGCAATCCTGATTGTCTTTCCAAAATATTAAAATTGTTTCTTCCTGGCTGCTTGTAATATTCTTTCCTTGATCTGGGAATTTTGGAACCTGGCCATAACATTCCTAGGAGTTGTCTTTTGGGGATCTTTTTCAGGTGGTGATAGGTGGATTCTTTCAACCTATTTTGCCCTCTGGTTTTAAAACATCAGGGCAGTTTTCCTTGAGAATTTCTTGAAGGATGATTTCTAGGTTCTTTCTTTGATCATGGCTTTCAGGTAGTCCAATAATTTTTTAATGATCTCTCCTGGAGATCATTTTCTAGGTCAGTGGTTTTTCCCATGAGATATTTCACATTGCCTTCTATTCTTTCATTTGTTTGGATCTGTTTAACAGCTCTTGATTTCTCATAAAGTCACTAGCTTCCATTTGCTCCAAGCTAAATTCTGAAGGAACGACTCTCCTCAGTGAGCTTTTGAGATTCTTTTTCCATCTGGCAAATTCAGCTTTTTAAGGCAATCTTCTCCTCATTGCCTTTTTGAACCTCTTTTGCCATTTGAGTTAGTCTATTTCTTAAGGTGTTATTTTCCTCAGTCAGGCTATTGACTCTCATTTCATAATTTTCTTGCATCAGTCTCATTTATCTCCTCATTTTTTCCTCTACTTCTCTTATCTGCTTCTTAAGGTCCTTTATGGCCTGTAATCAGCTAGTATTTTTCTTGGAAGCTTTTGGTGCAGGATTTCTGACTTCATTAGCTTCCTCCTGTTCCATGCTTCAATCTTTTTTGTTGCCAAAGTAGGAGTGTAAAGTTGGGGTACTCTGTTTATTTTGCTTCCTTTCCTACTCATGTTGCCACTTAGTCACTTGACCCCTGGGCTTTTTGGCACAGTGGGACTCTGCCACCAGACAGGGGAGCTTCTTTCCCAAATGCTGGGGTTTTCTCAACTGCCAGAGGTATTAGTTGGGTGCTCTCTCTGAAGCCTCCACATACTCTGGCAAACTGGTCACACACCCCAAGACATTCACCCCAGCCCACAATCTAGATCCAAGAAGGTTAAAGCAAGAGTGCTTATCCCCAAGACTGATTTCTTGGTCCCCCCACAGTCTGCAAGCCAGGAGCTGAAGCTGCTATGTGGCTGCAGCTGTGCTGAAGTGTCTCAGTGGCTTCTTGCCCTGGGGGAAAAAGCCACACACTCCCAACTACTGGTCCCAAAGTCCACTGGGAACTAACCTCTCACTTTGTCCTTGGCATCTATGTGTTCGTAATTCTGGAAACAGCCACAGCTGCTGGTGTTCTGGAAGCCCTCCAGGAGGGGGCTGGTCAGGCCTGCCCTGGGGCTAAAACCTCTGGCTCATGCAGGCCTGGGCTTGGCTCCCAGAGTGTTGTGCTGGCTGCTCCCTGCAGGGCTGCCAGGCTGTCCTCAGAGGGAGTTTAGCTTCTCTGTGTCATTTTGTGGGTTCTATTTCTCCAGAGTTTGTTTAGAGTCCCCTTTTACATGAATTGGAAGTGGTGGGAGCTGGAGCCCCATGGAAGTGCTATGTCTACTCCACCATCTTGACTCCACCCCCAAGAATTTCTTGAAAGATGATTTCTAGGTTCTTTCTTTGATCATGGCTTTCAAGTAGTCCAATAATTTTTTAATGATCTCTCCTGGATCTATTTTCCAGGTCAGTGGTTTTTCCCATGAGACATTTCACATTGCTTTCTTTTTTTTTTCATTTGTTTGGATCTGTTTTATAGTGTCTTGATTTCTTATAAAGTCATTAGCTTCCAATGTTCCAATCTAATTTTGAAGGAGTTATTCTTTTCAGTGAGTTTTAGAAATTCTTTTACCATCTGGCATATTTGGCTTTTTAAGGCATTCTTGTCATTAGCTTTTTGGGCCTCTTTTGCCATTTGAGTTAGTCTATTTTTAAGGGATTATTTTCTTCAGTTTATTTTTGGGTCTCCTTTAGCAGACTGTTGACTTGCTTTTTCTGATTTTATTGCATCATTCTCATTTCTCTTCCCAATTTTTCCTCCACTACTTTTACTTGATTTTCAAAATCCTTCTTGAGCTTCTCCATGGCCTATAACCAGTTCATATTTTTCTTGGAGGTTTTTGATGTAGAAGTTCTGACTTTCCTGTCTTCCTCCTGATCCATGCCTTGATCCTTGTTGTTCCCAGAAAAGGATTCTATGGTCTGTTTGTGCTTCTGTTGCTTGCTCATATTGCCAGCTAATTATTTGACTTTTGAGCTCTTTGCCACAGTAGAACTCTGCTTCCAGAATGGAGAGAGCTATGGAGTTTCCACAGCTGCCGGAGCTATTAGTTGGGCACCCTGTCTACAGCCCCCACAAGCTCTGGCTCACTGGTTACACACCCCAGGTCCACCACCGAAGACCACAATACAGATACAAGTAGGATAAAGCAAAAGCAATTACCTTCTGAATGGTTATTTGTTCCCCCAAGCAATATGCAAGCCAGGAGTTCCTGAGACAGCCAGCAAAGGGGGGCTGGAGCCACAATGCCTTCATGCTTCTCACCCTGGGTGGGATGGGGCACTGGACCACATTCTTTGGTCCCTCCCTGTTTCAACACAGTTCCATACTGACCTCTTACTTTGTCTCTGGAGTTTATGGATTCAGAAGTCTGGAAACCACCACAGCTCACTCTCTTAAAGTTTTCTCTGGCTACTATAGGTCGAGGCCACCCTGGGGCTAAGACTGCATGAGTCACATGGGACTGGGATTGGCTCGGCTCCCAGCCCTGTGTGATAGATCCTTCCTGTCTGCCTGCCAGGCTTCCTTCAGTTGGATATTTGTTTCTCTCTGTCACTTTGTGGGTTCTATAGCTCTAACGTTTGTTTAAAGTCCTTTTTTGCATGTATTGGAAGTGATTGGAGCGGGAGCCCACAACAAGTTTGTGCTTCTACTCCATCATCCTGGCTCCACCCAGGCCATTTCTTGAGCTCCTTTTTTAGGGAAGAATTTGCACAGTCAGACCATCATCCTTAGAATTTTTCCTCTCCTTTCAGCTCTGCCCCCCCAAAGCTTTAGGGTTCTTTGAAGCTCCACTTTGGGGCCACCTCCCTCAGGCAGCCCTCCCTGATCTCTCACTTATTAGTTCTCCCTTCTATTAATTCCCTTGTATTTCTTATCAGTGTATAACCTATAACCTCCAGTAGAACATAGACTCCTTCAGGGCTGGGACTTCTTCTTGCTTCCCCAGTTATGAACACAGGGCCTTGTACATAACTTTGTGCAACTTAATACACTTTAGACTAAACTAATATAATGTTATGTAAGAAAAATAAATATTTGTCCTATTACTTCACTCACTGTTCCCAACTTGTTCAAGGTCATATACTGAGCAAGTAGCAGAGAGAAATTTTAAACCCAGGTACACCCCACTCAAAATCCAACTTGTTTTCTCCTCTACTGTGTCCTTCTGTGGTACCATATATGCACCCTTGGTAGGCCAGTGCACTAATTCCTGATTCCAAGTACCAATCCAGAGACTAGCATTCATGATTCTCTAAATGGCACTGAGGGTCAGACTGTGACAACTCCTCTTATGGCCACTTTGTCCAGCCTGTGCCATCTGGGAACCGTCCAACACAAGAGTGATCCTTGATAATAACCCAATGCTCAGGGCTCCAAAATGTGATCCAAGAAGGAGTTGGGTGTTTGTTGAAATCATGGGTGAAAGAACAATAACATAACCTAGTAATGACAAAAAGCCAGCAGCAGTTTCCAATTCTGACCTTCAATGTGTGCTCTGTACCCTTCTAGCAGCTGGAAGCAAGAGGTTAGAAGGGTCCTTGGGGGTATCATCTAACCTAACCCAATACTTTATAAATAAGAAAACTGAGACCCAAAGAGACTTGCCCAAGGTCACACATGTTGTGAGCAGCAGTTTACATATGGATCCATTTCTTCTGACCCCAAGAACACCATTCTCTCTACTATGATGGAGGATCCCAGGACCATCCATTTAGAGCCAGAGGGGACCTTCACAGTCTTTGACTCCAACCTCCTCATTTTACGGAGGATGAAATTGAAAGAATTGGACTATCAGTTATCTAGCCCAACTTCTCAATTTACAGGAGGTAAAGTATATGTCTATCAAGTAAGACAAATTTGGCGGTAGATAAACAGAGCAGAGAGTCAAAACCATGTCTTTTGTCTTAACATTGGAGCAGCACGAAACCATATGATTATAGATTCAAAGCTGGAAGGGATCTGAGTCCAACCCTCCCATTTTATGGATGGTAAAACTGAGACCCAGTATCATACAGCTACTAAGTGTCTGAGGCAGGATTTGGAGCTAGGTCTTCTTGGTTACAAGTCAGCATTTATCTACTATGCCCTCTGCCTTTGCCACTACAGTTCATTGTTTCCAAGGACTATTGGGAATCAAGACTCTAGATGTGAATTCTGACTGATGGACAAAGGGAATAAAATAATAATCAACAAAACTAAATATAGCAACCAGCTCTTTATAGAACTTTACTATTTGCAGGATATTCACTACAACCCTGAGGTAGGTGATATTATTAGCCCCATTTTATAGAAGAGGGAATGGAGGCCCAAAGAGGTTATTTGATTTGCTCAGGGTCCCACAGTCAGTGTCCAAGGAAGGCTTTATGTCATGTCTTCTTGATTCCAAGTCCAGCCTTCTAGCTATTGCTCTACCTAGCCATCTCACAGTGGCCCAAATAAGAAATGTCTAAGGGAAGATAGTGAATGAAGACATGGCCAGTTCTATCAGGCTTTGGATGGACCTTGGAAATATCATTTTCCTCCTCTGTCCTTGCTGTGTGGCCCACCAAAGGATGTTGTTGGAGAGGCACGTTTCTGGAGCATGAGCCTCAGGGTCTAGGAGAGATGAAGAAACAGTGATATTTGGAAAACTCATAGGGAATTGTAGAGGACCCTGTGTCCTTGGAAGCCTTGACAGGCAAGACAAACACACTCAGTGGGCTTGGAATATGAGCCTAGTGATGGGCTCTCTCTCCCCTACCCCAGAAGAAACCTGACTGAGTTGTGTGAGACTCAGCTATTGACTGACCACTGAGAAATGTATTTTTTTTGCTCAAATCAACTCTCAGAGATAATATACTATACTATAGATGGGCTTTAAATGGGAAATTTCATCCAACAAATTTATGTCATGTTAAATGGGCCCTAGGGCTCATTAAAGGATGCCAAATCTAGGCCAAGTTTGTCTGCTCTCCATGTACCCATAACAGAAGCCTTACTATCTCCAATTCAAGTCAGCTGGAAAGTCAAACCAAAAGAAAGACTTGGTCCATAGAAAGACAGAACCTCAAAATAACTTCTTCAGGCAGCATTTAACATTTCCAAGAAATTTTTTCAGGTCATTTCCAGGAGCCACACTTAACACATCTTCAGTACTTGATGAATTCATTGTAAAGAATCCCAGGGGGGCGGCTAGGTGGCGCAGTGAGTAGAGTGCTGGCCCTGGAGTCAGAAGGACCTGAGTTCGGATCCGGCCTCAGACACTTAACCCACACAAACAAAAACCTAGGCCTGTGACCTTGGGCAAGTTATTTAACCCCAATTGCCCTCCAAAAAGCAAAAAAAAAAAAAAAGAATACCAGTAAGACACTTGGCTGCTTATGGCTCAAGGGTGGTGGAGAAGTTGTGGCCTGTAGGTAAGTTTAGGGAAGAGATAATAAAAAAAAAGAAAGCCTCTGGTATAGCGTGATTTTTATAAAACAAGACAAAACTTTTTTTTTTTTTGCATTTAAAAATTCTTTTTAATGTAAATACAAAACAAGGGGGGAAAGAGCATTTCCATGTACATAGCAGAATACAGGAGAGTATTCAATATAAAATAATACATTTCCATTTCAGGAAAACCTATACAATAAATACTACGTTTGTAAAGCTGCCCAGCTTTTCATTGCTTCCTTCTAGGTTTTCTTTTGCTCCCTGTTGTACACTTTTTACTTTAATTTTTTTTCCTCCCTCCTGCCATCCCCCCAAAGAAGGGCACAATTAAACACACACATACATGCATATATGTGTGTATATGCACATATACATGGATACATAGATATACACAGAGATATCTATAAACATACATATATATATGCACAAATATACTCATATACATAGATTTAAAACCATACTATGTCAATTTCCTCTTGTCATCTATTTCTCTGAAGGTAGATAGAATCTTCTTTCATTGTCCCAAGTCTGACCATGTGTCTTTAAATCAGTCAGCTCATCATTTCCTACACCATAGCAATATTCCTAAACAATCACATATTATCTGAGAGATCGCCTATGAAAGTTTCTTCCCAACTTTCTGCATTCCTTTTATTCTTTGCTACTTTGGTTTTGTTTATGCAGGACATTTTTAATTAAAAATAATGGAAGTTATCCATTTTACACTTCAACAATGTTTTCACCTTATATTATAGCTTAAGGTCTGATACTACTGAATCTCCTTCCTTTACACCCTTTTCCCCCTGGCTTCTTTGAAATTCTCTTGTTCTTCCAAATGAACTAACTCAGTAAGATAATTTTTTTTTAGTAATTTAATTGGGATGGCACTGAATAAATAGATTAGTTAGGTAAAATTGTCATTTTATGTTATGTTGGCTCTACCTACACATGAATAATAAATATTACTCCAATTATTTGAAAGCAATTTTATTATTTATATAAAAAGTATTTTATATTTATATTCATGTAGTTCCTGTGTTTGTTTTTGGCATATATGCTCTCAGGTATTTTATATTATCTTGTTATTTTAAATGATCTAAAACAATATTGAATAATTTTGGTGACACAATGTTCACCGTGTAGTTTTCTTATTTTTCTCTTTCAATTAAATCTATTTTAGCTTTAATTTTGTCTGAGATTATGATTACTACTCCTGTTTTTTACATAATAATTTATATTCCATTCCTTTATTTTATCTTTGTGTGCATCTCTCATTTCTACTGTGCTTCTTGAAAACAACAAATTGTTGAATTTCAATTTTTAAACTGCTGTCCATTTTGGTTTTATGGGTAAATTCATCCCATTCACATTCTGAGCTATAATTACTTGTTGTGTAGTTCCCTCCTTCCTACTTCTTCTCACTATCCTTCTTGCCCTATTTAGCCCCCCTTACTCTTCTAATTTACTTCTACCCACTACCTTGCCCTCCTTTTCCTCAATCTGTCCACCCCACTAAGAGTCCCTCCCTTATCCTCTCCCCCACCCTTTTCCCTAGCCCCCTTATGTCTTTCTGAATTTAGAAGACTTTTATACCCTTCAAGATATATGTGTTGTGCTCTCTTTAACCCATTCCCAATGAGAGTAAGGTTCTAGCACTACCCATCCTCTCCCCTACTTGCTTCTTCTGTATCAGTTCTTCCTTTCATGCCTCATTTGTATGAAATAATTACTCCTTTTTATCTCTTCCTACACAGTTTTATTTTTTTTAGAATCATCCCATCATACACAGCTCAGCCCAAGCCTTTCTTTCAAATTACCCAAATAATGATGACAATTATGAGTACTGATAGCAATTTCACATATAAGAAGTAAACAATTTGACCTTATTGAGTCCTTTATAAGTGGTCTTTAACATTTATCTTATATTTCTCCTGGATATTGTACGTCAAATGGTCCATTAAGTTCTATTGTCATAAATACTTGAAAATCTTTCAGTTCATTAAATATCCATTTTTTTTCCATTCAAGATTATACCTAACATAGCTGAGTTAATTTACCCTTGATTTTAACCCCACTTCTTTTGCTCTATGAAATATAATATTCCAAGACCTACAGTCCTTCACCATAGTAGCTGCTGTGTTGTGTAATCCTTATTGTAACTCCATGATATTTTTGTCTTTATTTTTAATAGTATTTTATTTTTTACAATTATATGTAAAAACAATTTTTAACATTCATTTTAACAAGATTTTGATTTCCAAATTTTTCTTCCTTCCCTCCCCTCTTCTTAAAATGGTAGGCAATTTGATATAGTTTGTATATGTGCAATCGTGTAAAACATATTTCCATATTAATCACAGTTGTGAAAGAAGAAACCAACCAACAGAAAAAAAAATTTAAATCAAGTGAAAGAAGTATGTTTTAATCTGTATTCAGAGTTCAACAGTTCTTTACCTGGTTGTGGGGAATATTTTCCATCCTGAGTCCTTTGGAATCATCTTGGATCACTGTGTTGCTAAGAAGTAGCTCCATGATATTTAAATTAGTTTTTTTCCTTGTGACTTGCAATATTTTCTCCTTAACCTTGGAGCTATGAAACTTGACTGTGATATTCCTGGAAGTTTTCCATCTAGGATTTCCTTCCAGTGGCAAGCAGTGGATTTGTTCTATGTCTATTTTGCTTTTTTTTTTGTTCTAGAACTTTTCCTTGATAGTTTATCTTAATATTGCATCAAGAATCTTTTTGTTATTGTACTTTTCAGGTAGTCTGACTAGTCTTAAATTGACTCTTCTCGATCTGTTCTCCAGATCAGTTGCTTTTCCGATGAGATATTGGATTGTCACTTCTATTTTTTATTCCTTTGATTTTGTTATTATTTCTTGGTATCTTATAATGTCATTAGCCAATTCTAGTCTTCAAGGAATTACTTTCTTCCTTAAGCTTTTCACCCTCAATTTTCATTTGGTTGACTTTCTTTTCATAATTTTCTTAATTTTCTTGGGTTGCTCTTTTTTTCCCTAATTTTTCCTTGATCTCTCTTATTTGATTTTTAAAGTCTTCTTTAATTTCTTCCAAAAACTCTTTTTGGGCTTGGGACTATTTGACATTTCTCATTGAAAAAGGAGTGTCTTTTTTTACCTCCACTATCTTCCTCTGAAAATGAACTCAGATCTTCTCTATCCCCATAGTAGATATCTATGATCAGGTTCTACTTATTTTTATTTTTATTTATTTATTTGCAGCTATTAATAGATCAAGTTCTAGTTCCAAGGGGTGGGGAATGATTCCCCATGTCTCTTGTCCTTTCTACTGTTATTTTTTGGACTCTGTCCCAGGGCCCAGTCTAAGACATTCCTTTCTACTCCTAGACCTCAGCTAGGACCCCCAGCCAGGTCATCCCACAAATGCCCTTGCTCTATCTGGTCTCTCTAGTGGCTGCAAACTACAGCTGTCCTCTGCTCTGGAACCAGGGACTCTGCTTTCCTGCAAATGCCCTTAGCCAGTAGGGTCCCCACCACTCTGCTACCACACTCACTGGGCAAATCCTAGCTCCTCCTCCCTCCACAGCCACAGCCCAGGACTGAATCAGGTCAGTACAGCTGTGCTTGGCATTCTTCAACAGTGGAAGGTCCTTCATTTTCACCTCTCCAACTGTTTAACCACAACACTGTAAGGGATGTGAAAGTTCCTAAGGATGAGGCTGCTTCTGAACCTGAGCTGCCCCCTGGGTTTGCTCTTTATTGATTCTTCTGAGTCTGCCTGCAAGTATTTTGCACTTTGCTTAGACCTGGAGGCTGAGCCTTTCCTGAAATTGAGGACAGCTGACCGTCCTCACTCCTGTTGATTTCTGCTGCTCCACATTTTCACTCTGAGGTGATGTTCTGTCTTTTTCTATGGAGGAAATGTGGAGAGCTGGAAGTTTTCTGGCCGACACTGCCATCTTCTCACAATCCCCCAAGAAAGATCTTTTGATAGCTATTTCCTTCTTTGGCATTCAATCAACTCTGTCAATACCTTGTATTCTGATCCATAATAAAATGTGGAGAGTCTGAACCAGAGTTGGACCCTCACTAAGAGAACTTGAATATTTGTCTGGTGGCAAGATGAATAGGGGGTAAGGGGGGAGATGACAATGTTTGGTAGGATGGGGAGCAGCAATGACCAGCTGGAGAATCACAGAATTTCAGAGTATGAACAGATCTCAGTGAGCAGCTGGTCCAAGTCTTGGAACAAGACTTTCTTCTCCTTGATACCTAACAAGTAGACATTCTGCCTCTGTTGGAAGACCTTTCCTCATGGGAAGTCCCCTCCCTATTGTTTGAGGCTATATATTCCACTCTGACACAGTTCTCCTTGTTAGGAAGTTAATTTTTTTGCTTTATTTTCCCCTTAACATCATGAAAATTATCTTCTTTGCGCCTTCCATACATTGCTCTTCTTCCTACTTGAAAGATCCAAGAATACCAAGTCTAATCCCACTTCCACAAGACAGAGACTTCAGAGACTTAAATGCAGCTGTCATGTCCACCCTCCCCCAAGTCTTTTCATTCAGTCTTTTATTCAGAAATGCTCCATTTCTTCAATGAGCCCTCATATGACAAGAACATAAGGTCTTTTATGAACCTTGAGGCCTTCTGGAAACTGACCAGCATATAAAAGTCCTTCCTAAGCTACAGTGTCCAGACCTAAACACACTTTAGGTGAAGTCTGACAAGTTTGGAGTGCAAGGGAGAGGATTATCCTCTTCTTTTCTCCTAGACCTTGTTTCTCCTTCAATGTAGCTCAAGTTGGCATTAACTATTTCAGCTTCTATGACACATGGTTGACTCACATTAAGCTTGCATTCCTCCAAAATCCCCCAAACTTAGTCATTCTATTGCCACTTCTAGAGCAGAAGTGGGTCTGCCGCATCTAGCCTGAGGTTACCCTCACTTGATGATTTCCATCATAGGCAGGCACACAACCATGCCAGCTAAGTTCATTGCAAATACTTCTATTTTTGTTTTCACTTACAATTTAACATTTTTATATCATTTTCATTTCCAAACATGCACCTCCAAACTTTTCTACCCAGATACTCCTCCCCGTAACATTTTTAATGGAGAAAAAAGATTGAGCCAAACCAACCCAATACAACAACCATGTCCAATTGCAGTTTCCATACCCCTGCACTCACATCATTGAAATGAATGTAAATTTTCTCAAGTCTCCTCTTGGTCCAAGGTGGTCATTATAATTACAAAATAATCTTTTTAAAAACTTTGTTGGTGGTGGTTTATTTTGTTCTTTCAGTCGCCATTGTTGAAGGTATTGTGCTTTCCCTGTCCTGCTCATTTTCTTCTGCTTCAGTTCTTAGGTGTTTTCATGCTTCTCTGTATTCATCAGAATGATCATTTCTAACATTACAATAATATTGCATTATATTTAACTACCACAATTTGTTTAAGCATAGATGAGCAGCCATTTTGTTTCTAGACAGCTAGATGGCAGACTGGACAGAAGCCTGGATTTGGAATCATGAAAGGCTACACTTCAATCCTCCCTCAGACACTTACTAGCTGTGCTACCCTGGGAAAATCAGTTAACCTCTGTGAACCTCACTTTTCTAATTTGTAAAATGGGGATAATAGGAGCAGCTGCCTCATGGGGTTGTGTGGAGATCAGCTGAGATGATAAATGCAAAGTGCTTTGCAAACCTTAAAGCACTGTATCAATGGTAATAGTCAGTTCTTTGCTATCTCACACACACACACACACACACACACACACACACGATGATGTGGATATTTTGGTATATGTGGGATCTTTCTGTCTTTGATCTCCTTGATGTATATGTCTAGAAGCGAAATCTGACTCAAAGGGTTTGTCCACTACAAATTTATATTATTTAATCCCCATTGGTGCTTCGTTGCTCCATGAAAATCCTCTTATTCTTCCCTAATAGACTATCACAGAAGTTGTGCTAAACCTTTTCTTCTTTCCTGTACCACCTTTAACCTTTCTGTCTCAGCTGGGGACTTCACCTTCCAATTTACATAGAAAAATCCCATAATTAGCTTTCCTTTCTTACTTAACCCTCAATAATTACCATTCCTCCTCTTGCTCCTGTCTCTGACAAAGAGGTCATTTTCTCCTCAACAGGGATAACCCCTCATGCCCTTGATTCCATTCCTTCTAGGTTTGTTTTTTCTTCTTGATCTGCCAATTTTCCAATTTCTTTCTAGTCTTCAATCTCTTCTTATCTACACTATTGTCTGAAAAATGCCTCCGTCTCACCTTCACTTGGTCCTGCCATCCCCTCAAGCCATCATCTTAATCTTTTATCCCCCTTTCAACCAGATTCCTAAGAAATGTTATCTTCTTTCATTGCTTTCACTTCCTCTTCTCTCACTCACATTTCAACCCCTTGCAAACTTGACTTCCAACTTCCAAGTTGGCCCACTCAACTGAAACTGCTCTTGCCAAACTTACCAGTGGCCCTCTTTAATTTTCACTTTCAGTTGAGTTTGCATTGTATTATTCCTCAGACACTGATCATTTCCTGTAGTTAACTCAAACACATGACCAAAATGGTGCTCTTCCTTTCCTATAAACCTACTCCTGATCCAAACTTTGAGATTTTTGTTAAGGGTGACATCACTCTCTCAGTTACCCAAGTTCACAACCACAGAGTAACCCTTGAGTCTTCCTTCTTCTTCTTCCTATCTCTCAATAATCAGTTGCCAAATCTTGCTCTATGTCTTCAACACATCTGTCCCCTTCTCTCCATTCTCATAGCCACTCCTCCAGTTCAGTTCTTGATCACCGATTTTCTGGACCATTGCAATAATCTTCTACTGGGACTCACCATTCCCTTCCCCAAACATACTCCCCACAGCTGCCCAATAGATCCTTCTTAAGTACAAGTATGGCACTGCTCTGCTCAAAGAAGATTTTGTGGTTCCTTATTGCCTCTAGTATAAAATGCCCATTTCTCAACTTGGCCTTTCAAAACAGGGCTTCAGCCTATCTTTCCAGTCTTGTTGCATAATGCTAGCCTTTATGGACTTTACATACTAGCCAAACTTTCCTATTTGCTGTTCTTTGAATTTGGCCCACTGTTTCTTTTCCTTTGTTCACTTTGTCCTTTATGCCTATAATTTACTCTATCCTCTACTTGGTTGCCAAACCTTAATCTTCCTTCAGGGCTCATTTCACATGCCACCTCCTAGAAGAAGTCTTTCCTGATCCCCTTAGTAACTGCTAGTTTTCTCTCAGCTTGTCTCTCAATCTTCGTCTCTCAGTGTTTCCTTCTCCTGAATTATCATATATGTATTTGTCTGTTTATTTGCAATAAGGTTCCTCTATGATAGAGTGTAAGTTCTTTGAGGACAGGAACTACCCCCTCCTGGCTTCTTAGAAAGAGCATTGGATTTGACATCAAAGGACAAGTTTTTGAATCCTGACTCTGCTACTTTCTAACTGTGACCACACATAGATCATTCACTTAAATACCAAGGAACCTCTTTTTCCTCATCTGTAAAATGAAGCTAACAATACTCAGTCCCAACCTGTCAGGGTTGTTTTGAGAATCAAATGTGCTGTTGTATATAACACACTTGGCAAATCTGAAAACTCAAATAAAAGCCAAGTAATGGGAACTCATGAACCCTCTCTTGCCATTAGTCTGGAAGCAGGAAAATATAGCTGGCTATCTTATGCCTGGGGGCAAGTAAGCAGGAGAACTCAATGTGTGTCCAAGTAGCACTAGGATCTTGACTAGAATTCAAAACTCACACCTGTCTTATTCTGTTTTTCATCTGCACAACATTCTCTCCAAGAAAAGAGACAGAGATGGGCCCCACGATTCCCTTGTCTCAGCAGGGTCTCCTATCACCAAGTTTCAGCAGGGAGTGTGCCATTCTGTTAAGAAAGTTCTTTCCTCTGTCTTCCCCTTGTTAGGCTAACCCTAACCTTTTATCTCTCCCTGTGGTGCCCCAGATGTGGAAATCAAGTCAACTAAGCATATATTGTACAGCTCCCAACATTTAAAGACCTAAACAACTATTAACAATAAATGCTTCCAAACTCCTGTTGCTCTTTCATTTCCCCTATAAAGGTCACGGTAAATGCAAACACGAAATGGGGTTTCCCATGGTTTGCTAGAACAAAAAAAAAAAAAGCAAACTAAATACCAACAATTTTATTTGGAAAAAAAGACTAGAAACGTTGTTTAAGTGTGGCTCTGCCGTCTTTACTACAAAGCTAGGCAAAGGCAAGACCCATTCTCCAGAAACAGAAATTCATTTTTAGATTTCTAGAGATCCCTTTTTAAGGGCCACAAAACCACCACCAAACCTGTGAAGGGCAAGGCTATCTCTGTTCTTTGGTGCATTAAAAGCAAATTGGATTGGTCTTTATATTATACCTAGAAAATGCGCTATTTCCAAGATACAACAGAAAATGGAATCTACCACTGGATGGTTATTTTGATGGTCATTTGATTCTTACTTGATCCTCATAACTCTGTGAGGTAGGAGTTATTCTTATCTCCATTATTTATGTATGAAGAAATCAAGGCTAACAGAGCCTAGTGAATTGTCCTGTATATGCATCAAATAAGGGTCTTAGGCAAGACTTGGACACAGATCTTCTTGACTCCATGCCCAGGGTTCTTTCCATTATACCATGTAATGATAATGCTTATGACAAGAATGAGGAGTGTGGTGGTGACAGCAGCAACAAAAATGGGTATGTTTATTTCATCCTGGTGAATGGTGATAGTTACAAATACAATCTTTTTTGAGGTCACCTGGCTTTCCATCAAACAGAACCTATCTTAAGTCTCATCTAAGAGAATCTGAACACATCTATCTTCCTGTTTCCTTGGCCCATCCAAGTTCATGGGGATGCTGTAGGATGGGAAATAGATTTGTAAAGAAAAGAGAAATGTGTCTGTTTTTCACATCTGCTCCCCTCCCCACAGTCCTGTTCCTGGATGGGATGCATCCTTCAGATGCCAGATGAAAAATGGGCCCCTGGAGGGCCTTGCTGTCAAGTAGATAATGCAAATGCAGCTAAAACTGTTCTAGGAGTTAGTGACTATTTGAAGAGGTTGTTTTGAAGTTGGAAATCATTCTTGGACTTTACTGATCTTTTGGAAAAGTCTGAAAGGATAAGCTGCATGTGGGGTGATAGAATTATCTCTACAGGATTCAGCAGCCAACTGTACAAAAGGTTCAAACTCCTCACCTCGACTTGCCTACCAGAAATCCTAGAATTCAGAAGCTAGAGGGGCATTCACCTCAGCTAACAGGTAACAGAAAGGGGAAGGACTTGCCCAGCAAATGAAGACCCAGGACAGTTCTCTATCCACAATTCTATGACATGGCATCTTGTTCTATCTTGGAGTATTGACAGACTTGTTCTAAATAGCTGATTCTTTCCAGTTAGCTCCATGCATCAATCAGAACAGGATAATAATGAAAAGGAGGCAGCCAGGCACAGAAACCTCATGAGAACTACTTCACTAGTGTCTGCCCCTATGACCACAGGCTGCATCCCTAATGTAAATAATGTTGGAGTGAAGGCTGCTGTTGGGCATAAGAGAGAAGGGGTGAGAGTGTAGAAGGGTTACTATCTGTCCATTCCCACTGATGGAGTAAGAAACTTAGACTGTGCGCCCTATCAATGGAAGGAGAGAGCCTTGCCCATGAGTAAGAGCACTAAGACTGATCATTATTTGCCATGTGGTTTTAAAAATGGAGTTAGTTGTGTTTTAGGTTAAAGGGAAGGCAGGGGAGACAGGGGCGAGAGCTGGCAGAATAATCAGGACAAATATAGCTCCTTACTGCAATGGAATAATCACTCCCTGTCTCTGATGCTCAGTCTGGGCCTATTTGGACTCTCAGGTCTGTTCTAACTCTGGAGCTATGATCCTATTGTGAGAGGTTTGTTCCATAATCCTACATCAGCTGACTTCTCTATTGATTCAATCAATTAGAGAGATGAACTCAATGTGAACAAGGCCTAGGTGTGTGATACCTCAATGAAGGGTATGAGACCAGGTGAGAAGGCTTTGATTAGTTTGGGAGTGAAAGTCATTGGAAGAAATGGAACGACACCCCACAGGCCGATATTGGGATTGCCTGAAGAGACCTGGCTGTTGCACATCATTATTTTAAGGAATACTAAACCAATTCACTGCTCAGCACTCCAATGTCAAGCATTCAGTTCTAGCCAAGGGAATCCCTTGGGGGAGAGTAGAAGGGCCTACTTTCTCTACCCATCCCCCTTGGACCTTTGAGAGCAAAACCTTTAGAACTCTACAGGATCAAAGAAATTGAACTTCTTTTCACAGTTCTGGCAGTGTCTCTGCAGCAGCAGTGATGAGAACTAAAGACAAACTGGATAAACTGAGGAAAAACAGCTTCAGGATCCTACAAGGAGACCACTAAAAACCTACAAAATACCTAAGAGAAACTTTATGAGACCCTCACGAAAGGGAGGAAAGGATTTCCTGGAACTTTGGGCTAGCCCCCTTTGTGACATGTTCTTTCTAAACTTGAGCCTATGTTTCCCTGGACTTGATACAATAGAGGAAATTGTGACTTTGGCTTGGGGGCATGTTTCTAACTATACCACTCTAAGAAATACCAGTATCTAAAAATGAATTGTTTGACTGAGGGAGCACACTGGTAGGGGCTCATGAGCTGCACAGCACCACCAAGCAGTAGCAGCTGCTCCTGGTCAGCTAGGATACCAAGGGGAGAAGTTGCACCCCTCCCTGAGAACTCAGGCTACCAGTGGCATTGAGGGGCTGGGAGAATGAGCCCATACCATGTATCATACTATGACAAGAAAGAAACATCTCAAGGAAATGTACTTGTGAAAAACAAGTCATTTACTGATGGTTTGTATATAGGTGATTGAGTGCTGGGCTTATGGTTGGGTAGACCTAGGCTCAGACCTCACCTCTGATATTTAGAATATATTTGATTATATTTGGTTAAGTCACAGCCTCTCTGAACTTTGGGCAACTCTGTGGTCCTCCTCAGCTGAGCCACAGACTGTGCAATTGGTCTGCATTGGTGGAAAAGTGCCCATGGTGGGAGACTTTGAACAGGGACCAACCTGTAGACTTTTTGCATATTGACTTCTTTAAAATACTGGAATCCTAAGATCAGTGGCCTTGGGTGAAATCTCTGTAGGATGTTGGTGGAGCTCCTGATATTAGGTGCATAATTATAGAAGATGCACTTCAAGTAATTTGGATCCCCAGGTGGGGATTTTGCTTGAAAATTTATCCTTGATTTTTAAAATTTTTAATCTTACAAAAACTGAATTTGGCATGAAGACAGTCCCTATTATAACACTTTATCAGTCAGAGGAGCTTGGACTCACTCAATGGTCTCTATTGTCCCTTTATCTCTAAGAGGCAGGGCAAGATAGAGAGAATGCCCTGGCTTAGACATTAGAGGATGTCAGTTTGAAGACTTCCTTGGCTTCCTATTACCTATGTGACTTTGGACAAGTCATTTCACTTGGCTAGGACTCAGTTCCCCCACTTTACAAGTGAGAGGGTTGATTTGGCAGTCTCAGGGGTCCTTTCAGCTAATAGCTACTAAGACTATTGCTTAAATATAAAAGATTACCACATATAAAAAGAATCACAAAAGATAAATGTCATAATTTTCAATGCCAAAGGTCTATTGACTAAGAATGGAGTCCAGCCCACAAGTGTTGTCTGCCTCAAGCCAGGCACAGATCTTCTGGAGGCCAAACAAGCTGGAAATAGAGTCCTAGGCACCCAGGGTGGGACAAGGGGAAATTCAGTGCCAGTCAGTGCCCAGGCTGGCATGACTGGCTTGGATGGCTCAGAGGGCAGCTATTTTTAGATGATACTTGTTTAACATGTAAACTGGGAGAAAGAAGTGGGTAATGGGCACATTCAAGCTTATACCCACATGTTCATAGTCCTCAGAATTCTGTATCACTATCCAGTGCCTCCCATCCCAGGGAATGACCAATGTTGTTATTTCTCTCATGACATTGCCCTTGGGGGGGTTTCTTTTACATTGAACCAAAACATTCCTTACTCTTTACTTTCACATTCATCAATAGGTTTAGGGCTTATACTGAGACCCCATTCATCTCAACAGGTGTGGAGTTGAGGTTTTACACCAAGTAGGTCAAGAATCTTGGACAAGAATCAGCGTCTCTGTGCCTCAGCTTCCTTATCTGTAAAATGGAGATAATATTTTTTTTACTTATGAAAATAACACCTTTATTTTTTCTCTCTTTTTATATTTTTTAGTTTTCATCATTCATTTTCACAAGATTTTGAGTTACAAATTTTCTCCCCAGTTTTCCCTACCCACCACCCAAAATAGCACTCCCACTGAACATCCCCTCCCCAATCTTCTCTCTCTCTCCCATATCTTCCCCCACTCCAGGAAGGCATTTTCCAGGAAGGCACGGTGGATCTCTATGCCCCAGTGCCTGCATATCTCATTTCCCAGTTACATGTAAAATATTAATAATAAGATGTGCATATATATTTATATATTTAAACATTTGATTTTAAAACTTTGGATTCCAAATTCTTTCCCTTCCTCTCTTGTCACCCACCTTCACTGGGAAGATAAGCGATTCAATATAGGTTGTACGTGAGTAGTTATGCAAAACGTTTCCATAGTGGATATATTGTAGGAAACTGATTATATTTCCCTCCATCCTGTCCCACCTCCCACTTGTTTTATTTATTTATTTTTTTAAGCAATTGGGGTTAAGTAACTTGCTCAAGGTTACACGGTTAGTCATGATTTATGTGTGGGTGCTCATTTTCTGAGGCCGATTTTGATCCCAGGTCATCCCAGCTCCGAGGCCGGCGCTCTTACTCACTGCGCCACCTAGCTGCCCCATAACACAACTTTTTTTTTTGCTTTTTGGAGGGCAATTGGGGTTAAGTAACTTGCCCAAGGTCACACGGCTAGGTTTTTTTGTTTGTGTGTGTTAAGTGTCTGAGGCTGGATCTGAACACAGGTCCTTCTGACTCCAGGGCAGGTGCTCTACTCACTGCACCACCTAGCCGGCCCTCCCACTTGTTTTATTCTCGACTTTGATCCTGTCCCTTTTCAAAAGTGGGTGCTTCCAACTTCCCTCCCCCCAGGGATGCCCTCTCTTCCATCATCCCCCCTCTCATCCCCTTCCCCCCTACTCTCCTGTAGGGTGAGATACCCTATCTAGTGAGTTTGTCATTCCCTCCCTCAGCCAAATTCAATGAGAATAAGGTTGATCCATTCCCTCTTGCCTTCCTGTTCTTCCATTGTAACAGTTTTCCTTTGACTCTTCTATATGATATAATTTACCCCATTCTGTCTCTCCCTATCTCCTCTCATTATATTCTTCTCTCACCTCTCAATTTCACCTTTTAAGTATCACCCCTTCCTATTCAATTGGTCCTGTGCCCTCTATGTATACCTGTAAACATATATACACACACTCATATATATTCATATGCCCATATAGGAGATAATAATATTTGTCCTACCTGCCTCATTATGGAGAAAACACATTATAGTGCCTGCAGCACTCTACAAATGACCAGTAGTGCCATGGTCATCATCATCTTCATCATTTTTATTGCCAATAGAAGATCAAGTGAGTCATTGTTTTGATTTTTTAATTAGGAAAGTCAAATGGTCGATTTAATGGTGTTTGAGAAGAAAGATGCCTTAGAGGTCACTTTGTCCAACCCCTTCACTTTTTAGATAAAGATCTGGAAACCCAGAGAGATTGGAATCCTCAGCATCCTCTAAAACCCAGCTCAGGAATCCCCTTTCCTCTGCCCCCACCTCTTCATTATCACCATCTCCCTCTGCAAACAGCTGGCATTGCCTTCTACATCCTTTTAGTGTATCTATCTGTGGATCTGTTGTATCCCCTCAATGGAATGTATGCTTCTTGAGGGTAGGGCCTGCTTTTTTTGTCTCTGTACTCCTAGGCCCAGAACAGGGCCTTATACATAGTAGGCAACCATGGCTGTTGAATTGAAATGAATGAAAGCGCCATACCAGAAGCAACCTTAGTCAAAGTCATGTCCTCTGATTCAAGGTCTGCTGTGCTTTCTGCTATCACCAGTTGCCTCCTAGTCTGCCCAGTGTAACTGGGTAGCTGGGTGGTGCAAGAGATAGAACACTAGGCCTGGAGTCAGTTCAAATCTGACCTCAGACACTCACTAGCTGTATAAGCCTGGGCAAATCACTTAGCCTCTGTTTGCCTCAGTTTCCTCATTTGTAAAATGGGGATAATACCCCCTACCTCATAGCACTGTAATGAAGATCAGATGATATAATAATTGTCCAAAGCTTAGCACATAGTAGGTGCTCTATGAATGTTTGCTGCTATCACTTTTATTACTATTGTCAGGTCTACTTTGGGTATCTTCTAAGCATGGTCATGGTACTTTGACTTTAGGCCCTTAAGAGGTCTCCCCTCTTGGGGGAGTCTCACTTCCCTTCTCTTCCTCCTGTGGACCAAGAAAAGTCAGCACCACACCTCTACTTCTGGGTTTTGTGGAAATATCAGGAGAAGATGGGTAAATAAAAAGGGTGCTTCTATTGGGAGAGGGCATTGAAGCGTTTTGTTTCATTTTTTTTTCAAAGAAAAGCTTCTCACCTAAAGATTAGGATAAGCCAAGCCCTCAATTACTGTAACCACTGAGACCCTAATACCTTTTTCTTTGTCTGGAAACCTTGCCCAACCAACCACCTCACCGTCCCAAATAATGAGGGGGATAGAAACCTTTCAGAGTCATTTGGGTCATAGGATGTAAAACACTAAATCAAGAAAGGCCTTGGAGATCATTTATTCAATCAACAGTCATTGGTAAGCACCTACTAAATGCATCCTAAGCTAAGTGGGAAGGATACAACAAACACTAAACAGTGCTTCCACTCAGGGAGCTTACATTCTAATGGGGACTACATTTTCAGAGGCATTATAAGGCCTTGGTCTTGGGGTCAGGCAAATCTGAGTTCAAGGTAAACATAAAGTAATTTTGAGGAGCACTAGAAACCTTTTTATTTTACAGATTAGGAAACTGATGCCTGAAGAAAGGAAAGGGATTTCTTTGGGTCACACAAGCAGTGATTGTCAGGACTGGGACTGAAACTCTGGTCTCTGTCTCAATAGTCCAGTCCCCTTGATCTTGTAGCTTTATATGAGCAGTTTTGAGCTGGATAAAGGAAAGAGATTGGGATTTCTGCCTATTTGTAGGCAAAATGGAGCTCAATGGGACACCTGAGGTGGCAGGGCCTGGAAAAGAGGGCCTTCTCCTTTCCTCTGGAGGACAGACTGTCTTGGGAGGGGAAGAAAATCAGGGATCTTCTTCCCAAAGCTGGAGAGTCTGCTCCTACTTGGATGGAGACAGTCAGATTCTTGGATATGGAGCTCCCAGAGGAGACTTTGGAACAGTCCTCAAGTCACACTCATCATTTAGCACACAAAGTGAAGCCCAGGTGAAAAGGGATTTGCCCAGGATCCCACCAGTGACATAATCAGGACTCTTTCCCCTCATAATGTTGCTTTAAACCTTGGCAGAGTCAAGATCATGTGGCCTTTGAAAATGTCTCTGGTCTCTGCTTCCATCTCCCTACCTTGTATAACCCTTTCTTCCTTGGAATGCTGGAGGACTTGAGCAATTGCCCACCAAATGGGCATTCTGGCTCTGACCTTGAAGATGGAGGTATTAATCATTAGTTATGGCACATGGAGGCCATGCAGTGAGTCTCTTCTATTGGAAGGCTAAAATAGAAGGGATGCTGGACAGCAAGGTGGTGGAGGAACAATTGATGCCTCCAATCATTCCCTTGGTGTGGACCAATTCAGCCAAGCTGGCCCGATAGGGAAACAGCGGGTACATGCTGAAGTGGGTGTGGGCTTTGGGGGACTCCTGGTCTGGTCCAGGACAGTTCCCACACTCTGAGGTCTGAATTTGTTCTATCTTCAGTCAGCACAAGATATTTGGAGAATGCCCTTGAGCCAAGTGAGCTTTGTCAGATGATCTGGTGGTTTAGGGAACTCTAAAACTAAGGTCTTCCTGAGAAAACAGAAAGAAGGCACCAAGAACATGAAAGGAAATTAGACGCATTTGGGGCACAGTCACCATATGGTCTAAAGGCATAACCAAGGCTTGGTACAATGAGACCTCAGAACTTAAAATATCATGGCCAAAGGAATTTCGCCAAAGTATTCTGGCCTGCTAACCTCTCCATTGGGATTCCATCGAATGCTTTCCACACCACAAGCTCTGAATATCTGTGTGTTTACCGTGGGTGACAAAGGGACTAGTCTGTCCAGACCAAGATTCTTCCTCATGTTTACCTTTTGTGTGGGGGTTTGAGGGAAGGAGGGGAGAACTCTGTCCTGGAAGTCAGGGTTGTGGTCCTGGTCCTCCTGCCAACCAGTCTTGTTGCCTTGGAAAAGTCACTTAGACCCACTGAACCTTAGAGTTGCAGGGGGACTTATTGAACTTGAAATCAGGCAGATCAAAGTTCAGCTCCCACCCTGAACGTTTACAAGATGTGTGTCCTGGGATAAGTCACTTCATTTTTCTTCCAGGGGCAATCTGTGTGACCCTGGACAAGTCCTTTAAATTCTTTATGTAAAAAAAATCTTTAATGTTTTCATTTAAACTTTTAAGTTCAAAATTCTATCCCTTCCTCACCCCCTTTCCCTGAGGTGGTAAGCAATCATGTAAAACATTTTCATATTAGTCATTTTGTACAAGAAGATTTGAATAAAATAAAAATGTAATAAATTTTAAAAATAACATGCTTCAGTCTGTATTCAGTCAATATCGGTTCTTTTTTCTGGAGGTGGATGGTATGCTTCATCATTAGTCCTTTGGGATCATTTTGGACCTTTGTATTACTGAGAATAGCTGTCACTCACAACTCTTCATTAAACAACATTGCTGTTACTATGTAAAACATCCTCCTAGTCCTGTTCACTTCATTATGCATCAGTCCATGTGAATCTTTCCAGGTTTTTCTGAGATCATCCTGCTTTGTTATTTCTTACAGCACAGTAATATTCCATTAGAATTATATACCACAGACTGTTCAGTCATTCCCCAATTTATGAGTATACCTTCAATTTCCACCAAAAAAAAAAGAGTTGCTATAAATATTTTTGTTCAAATAGGTCCTTTCCATTTTTGGATGACTTTGGGATATGGACCTATGTGGTATGACTAGACCAAAGGGTATGCACAGTCTCGTAGCTCTTTAGGCATAGTCACAAATTGCTCTCTAGAATGGTTGGTTCGGTTCACATCTCCACCAACAGAAGTGCATTAGTGTCCCAGTTTTTCCATGTCCCCTCCAACATTCACCAGTTTCCTTTTTTATAATATTAGCCAATCTCATAGGTGTGAGGTGGTATCTCAGAGCTGTTTTAATTGGCATGTCTCTAATCAATAATGATTCAGAACATATTAATAGTCAACCAGCTCTGGATTCCTGGTATAAATCCCACCTGCTCATAGTGCATGATCCTTGTGATAAATTGCTATAATCTCTTTGCTAGTATTTTATTTAATTTTTTTTTGCATCAATATCTATTAGGGAAATTGGTTTATAATTTTCTTTCTCTGTTTTGGCTCTTCTTGGTTTAGGTATCAGCACTATATTCATTCCATAAAAGGAATTTGGGAGGACTCCTTCTTTGTGTTTTTCCAAATGGTTTATATAGTATTGGAATTAATTGTTCTTTAAATGTTTGGTGGAATTTGCTTGTTAATTCATCTGGCCCTGGGGATTTATTCTTAGGGAGTTCATTGATGGCTTGTTCAATTTCTTTTTTCTGAAATGGGGGTATTTCATTTTTTCTTCTACTAATCTGTGCAATTTATATTTTTGTAGATATTCATCCATTTCATTTAGACAGTCAAATTTATTGGCATATAGTTGAGTGAAATAGCTCCTAATTTTTTTCTAAATTTCCTCTTCATTTGTGATGAATTCACCCCCTTTCATTTTTTATATTAGTAATTTGGTTTTCTTACTTCCTTTTTAAAATTAAATTAACTAATGGTTTATTTTATTGTTTTTTTTTCCATAAAACCAGTGTCTAGTTTTATTTGGTAGTTCAATAGTTTTCTTACTTTCAATTTTATTTTATTAATCTCTCCTTTGATTTTCAGGATTTTTAATTTGTTCTTTTTTCTAGTTTTCTTAGTTGTATGCCCAATTTATTGATCTGTCTTTTCTCTAATCTTTTTTTTTTAAAGCAATTGGGGTTAAGTAACTTGCTCAAGGTTACATGGCCAGTCATTATTTATGTGTGGGTGCTCATTTTCTGAGGCCGGGACCGATCCCGGGTCATCCCAATTCCGGGGCCAGTGCTCTTACTCACTGTGCCACCTAGCCACCCCATCTTTTCTCTATTCTATTGATGTAAACAATTAGATATATAAAATTTCCCCTGAGTACTGCTTTGGCTGCATCTCATAAGTTTTGGTAAGTTATCTCACTGTTGTCATGTTCTTTAATGAAATTATCAATTGTTTCTAAGATTTGTTCTTTGAGCCACTTATTTTTTAGGGTTATTTAATTTCCAATTAATTTTTAATCTCTCTTTTGGTTCATTATTGAATGTAATATTTATTGCATTACAATCTGAAAAGAATGAATTTACTATTTCTGCTTTTCTGCATTTGGTCATGAAATTTTTATGTCCTATTACATGACAAATTTTTGTGTAAGTGCCATATACTGCTGAGAAAAAGGTATATTCTTTTCTATTTCCATTCAATTTTCTCCAGAGATTTACCATATCTAAATTTTCCAGAATTTTATTCACCCCTAAACTTCTTTCTTGTTTATTTTTTTTGTTAGATTTATCTAGTTCTGAGAGGACAACGTTGATAATTCACTTCTCAGAGCCTTAGTTTCTTCCTCCATAAAATAGGGATAAGAGCAACACCTACCTCACAGGTGATGCCACACTTAAAAAAATGTAAAATGTAAAATTTGAAGCGCTCTAGAAATGTCAGCAATTATTGCT
Organism: Gymnobelideus leadbeateri; assembly: GCA_011680675.1. Taxonomy (NCBI): domain Eukaryota; kingdom Metazoa; phylum Chordata; class Mammalia; order Diprotodontia; family Petauridae; genus Gymnobelideus; species Gymnobelideus leadbeateri. Next base: position 239,368 of record WOXC01001521.1, read on the forward strand.
GTTACCCCCTCATTTTAGAGATAAAGAAAATGAGACACAACAAGGTACAATGAATAGCCCAAAGTCATCCAGCTAGTAAGAAGCACATAAACCTTCACCAAATGTTCTTGTCACCACCCACCCCCTACTATGCTGGCTCTTCACTTCACTGGACCTTGGCCTCCTTCCCCTGAAAATACTCATGGTGACCTCGATGATTCCTCTTCTCACTTTGACGTACTTTGCTTCTATCAATCAACTGGTCTAGGATTCCAAGGTCAAATCTCTGAAGCCAGACTCCATTGCATGGCCTGGGCATCAGAGCCCCAACACTGCTGTATCCTCACCTCTTAAGAAGGTGAAAAGAGGTCACTCTCCCCCACCCCCATACTCCATGCTTCCAATACCTTGATTGACCTCAATCTATTTGTGACAGCAATACATTCAAATGCAGTAAGTCCACATCTTCCAAGAAATTTTTAAGAGCTTGCAATAAACTTGGCCAAAGCCATCCTTCATGGAACTGCAATCACAGATGTATTATTGGAGTGACTATATTTGGACCATCTTTTAACCCCAGTGACTTTCTCTTGGAATCTGGCAGTGGGTATAGATCAACGAAAGGGACTGTTGAGTTGGCGTGTCTGGGATGATGTCATTTCTTCCCGGCTTTGATTCAGTATGTTCCCTCAGTGGATACCTCATCTATCGAAACAGGCACAAGCTGACATGATTGTATAGATTTCCTCTTCTGCTAGATAGTTTATTTTGTTTTTTTTAATAAGCTTAATGAGTTCAGTGTCATTTTGGAAGACTTATGAATTAATCTCTTGCTGAGACAGCATGGTGCACTCCAAAAAATAAATAATAAAAGACTGATTTGGACATCAGACCACTCAGGTTGGGATCCCAGGTCTGTCCCTTACTGTGTGACCCTGACCTAGTCACTGCTAGCTTTAATTTCCTTATCTCTAATAAAACGAATAGAACTGGGGGTTGTTTGGCTTGGAAAAGGGAAAAACTGGGGAGGGGGGAGGGCTGCCTTGTGGAAGAATGATTAGGCTTTTTCCATTGGACCTCAGAAGACATTCTCAGGAGCATGTGGAGAAGTTTAAAAAGATCAGTTTGGTCTGGATATCAGAAAAATCTTCCTAACAATTAGAGCTGTCCCAAAGGGGAATGAGCCCTAGGACAAAGCATGACCCTGGACAAGTCATTTCACCCTGTTTGCCTCAGTTTACTCATCTGTCAAATGAGCTGGAGAAGGAAATGGCAAGCTACTCCACTATCTTTGCCAAGAAAACCTCAGAATGACTTTATGAAGCTTTGGAGATGACTGAAAGGATTGAACAAAGTGGAACAGTCTGCCTTGGCAGGTGTGTATTCCCCTTAACTGGAGGTCTTGAAGCAGAGGCTAGAGTAAGTTCTAGTGGGATTTCTTTAGGGTATGAAGAGGACTAGATGGCCTGTGAGAGCCCTTTAAAATCCTGAATTCTGTGGTCATCTACAAGGTCCTTCAGCTAAGGAATTATGGCTAAGGGTGCTGGACCCTGAGTCACAAACCCCTGGGTTCTGTCCCTTCTTCCAGTATTTACTTTATTGCGTCCCCTTGGGTGAGTCATTTAATAAGTCTCAGTTTCCTTTTCTATAAGAGGGAAAATGACTAGATAACCTTCAACATTGGAAGGCAGCTTGGTCTATTGGAAAAAAGGATTGCATTTGGACTCAGAGTTTCAAATTCAAACCCTGACTTTGATCAACGCTTACTACTTATGAGACTTGGATAAATCACTCCATACCTCTGGGTTTCTTTTCTCAACTATAAAATAAGGGTGAGGGCTTGAACTAGAGACCTTAAAGGTCCCTCCCACCTCCAGATCTTTGATCCCACAATCACTCTCAGGTCTGAAATCTCCTCCTTCCGTTTCACCAGACCTACCTATGATACTGGTCGCTCTAGTTGGCCCCCACTAAGCATTTGAACAGAGAGGCCAAGATCCAGAGACAGGCTTCTTCAGGCTCAAAGGTTTGTTTTGGACAAGAACTCCAAAAGTTGAGATGATTTTATTTCTTTTTCCTGAGGCTTATCTGATTTATTCAAGCTGGGGATGGGAGAACCCAAGGCATTTTGGAGAGAACCAAAAGCATTCTCTGTCTGCCTTTGTTTTTTAAGCTCCAATGTGTATTTTGAAGAGAAGTCTAATCCACATGTTTTTGCTAATTTCACAATTGAACTCACTAAGCTGTTGCTTGGCGAGGGCCCTTAGATGGCCCAGAGCCTCCTAATGGGCTTTGACATCCCAGGGGAGGAAGTACACCATGGAAAGACAAAATTAACTTTGTCATCACTGTTCCATAGGTCCCTGAGCATGGCAACAACATGGGCCAAGAGAGGCAGTGTGTGGTCCCAGAGGTTGGCCACCCAAAGAAGCTCTATGGATTCGATGCTGAAGGCTGAGTAGGGGGTCCTCCCGCCAAGCTTCCAAACCAGCTTGTCCCGACCATCCCCTGTTCCAAAAAACCTCCCTCAGCTGGGGAGTAGCAAAGTCAGGAATCCTCTTCTCTCTGGAAAACAATAGGACTTGGCCTCGCTTTTTTTTTTTACACCAAGAACTATTTCAAAATGTTCTTTAAAAAAAAAAAAAAGGAAAAAAAACCCACCAGTCCTGGCCAAAACAGATTATATCACATAACAAAAAAAATGAACTTTTAAACTTTGGAAACCAGACAGAAACCCCCACGAGCAGCCATTGCTCCACACCCCACCTCTGGCTAGGACTCACTTCTCTCCCAAACAGAAGGCGCCCTGTGAGCGAGGCCTTGGGCAAAGTTTGTACTCGGCTTGAATTCTAACTTTTGTTTACCAAGGTAATAAACCGGTCTTCTTTCTCCTCCAGGTGTAAAGCGATTATGAAAAGCTATATTTGTATTTCACCCCACCTCAGATAGAGGTATGTGGAGCACCCTGGGCTTGCTTTATTGCTCTGGAGAGGGAGGGAGACAGCAGCCACATATTCACACACAGCCGGCTACAGGGGAATGCCTGGAAGGAGACAGAAGTTCTAGGCACCTTTGGGCCCCTGCACAGCTCCCACTGCAGCCCCCTCCAATCCTGGGCCCAGTGAGCCCAGATTCTTGCCCAGAATGCCCTGCTCTAAATCACCCAGGAGTCGGCCCTGCAAGCTAACTCTGCCCAGTGCCCTGGATTTTCCCACCTGCCTGGTCCAGGCACAGCTTGAAAGAAGTGACAGTAAGTCACTTAACATGGGAGGGTTTGGCTTGGTTCAATCCAGGACAACCAGAGCACTCCAGGTTCCAAGTCTCTCTCTCTCTCTTTTATCCTGCATATGATATAATCTGGTCAGACCTCAGTAGTTGAGAAAACTTTCACCCAAATCTCAGGCTAAGACAAGTGGCACCTGCCCAGAAACCACTCTGCCCACTGTCCTTAAGCCTGGCACAGGAAGTAGTTAACGTGTGGGAAAGAGCATCCCAGGGCTCTTGGTCACTGATGTGAGGAGCTCTGGTCCTAGGGAAGCTAGAAAGCCCTTGGCAAAATCATTATAAGGTCCACTTCTCTCATACTCCTGGCAGAGCACCCCAAAGCTTCGTCTCAGAGAGAAGACTGCCTCCTGCCTAATTCCACCAAGATGTCTCTACCTCTGTCTCTGTCTCTGTTTCTCTCATTTTCTCTGTTTCTGTCTCCATTCCCTACTTGTCTGACTCTCTATTCCTCTCATTGTCTCTCTTTCTTTGTTTCTGTCTTCATTTTTATTCCTCCTTCTGTCTCTGTTAGTCCATCTGTCTATCTTTGCATCTAGTCCACAGTTGAGTTCAGCACCTTGGACTCCAGGGCCATCAGAACCCAGATTTTGATTATGAAGACGACATGGCTTACTGGAATGGACCAAGAGTGTCTCCAAAAACGCTGTGAAAGCCTGGATAGGGAGGAGATGTCTGTGGGGCCAGGGACATGCCTCCCACTTGCCTCTGGCCTGAGATGAAACATGGGCTTCTTGCAGGTGGAAGGCAAGTTTCTGGAGGGGAGAGGAGAGAGTGTGAGGCCCCACAGTGACTCCAGAGTTCCCAGTTGGACTCGCTCCCATCACCAGCCCGTCCACGTTTAACCAAGCGCCTGCTCCACAGAGACATGGCAGACACTGTGCATTTTTGTAGCGTTCCCATCATGGCCGTTGGGAAGACAGGAGCCGAAAAGAGCAGGAGAAGAGGTACTGAGCTGACAGCTAAATTCCCAAACTGTGTTCCTGACTGAAAGTTTCTAAAAATATCCTCTGCAACTACCTTCAGGGGAGGAGGCAAACTCCGAGTCTCACTATCCAATATTAATGGTGGCAGGATTAGGGATGGCATCTATGATCCTGTAACCAGAGGATCTCGTGGTTTGGCCTGGGGATGGGTAGAGGGATGGTGGAGCACCCGGGGTACCACCCAGAAGGGGGCACAGGGCCTACCTCCTGACTCAGAAGTCACCCTCCAACGCTTCCCCAAGAGAAAGCTGGGGGTGGGCTTGGAAAGGGAAATGCTAAAACGAAGAAGAAAGGACAGAGAAGTGGAGTTCTACTCTTGGCCAGAGGGAGATGGCAGAGGGGAATGCGGGCTGCTGAGGACAATATGGGTGGGGGGAGGGGAGCCAGGGGGCTATAGTGCACCAAATTCCATAGGCCTCCATTGTCTGTCCTCTGCCCTCCCTCATAACAAGGTAAGAACAACATTTGGGTAAAGCATTAAATGTCTCTCTGTGCCTTGATGGTCCCTGAGGAGGCACCAGCAAGAAGATGGATTTGGAGTCCAAAGACGCAGGCGGGAGCCTACATGTGGGCACTTACACAAGTCATATACCCCTCCTGGGCCTGAGTTTCTTCATCTGTGGCATGAGGGGCTTGTGCTTAAAGAGTGCTAGGGTTTCTTCTCACTCTAAGTGTAGGAGAAGGTGATGGGTTCCCTTTGTTCAGAAAGCATCAGCAAACACCTACTGTATTCTTAGCCTGGTTGCTGCTGGGGATGTAGAGAGGGTTGAACCCTGCCCCACCTCCACCTCCCAGACCCCTAGGCTGGCCAGGGGAGACAATGGGTGCCAGCAGAGATAGACAAACGGCTGCTCGTGGGTGCTTGGGACAAGACACCAGCCACTGGCAGCATCAGGAGTGTACAGGAGATGAGGGGATTCCTTATGAACTTAGTGCAAATGGCAGCATCTGTTGGTGCTTCCACTAAAGAGACAGACCTGGAATCAAAGAGAACTGAGTTCTTATTCTGCTCCAGATCTTCAGCAGCTGTGTGACCCACAGTAAGTCACTTAACCCCTGTCTGCTGCAGTCTCTTCATCAGCAAAGGCTGTTTTCAGGATAAAATAAGGGGGTTTATGTAAAGTGTTTTGCAAGGTCTGAAAGTATCATTTAAGTGTTTACTGTAATTATTAGCTATTATCCCGTGTCTTCACCAAGTAACTTAAACTCTAGGTGCTCATGGCAGGAGACTGTCTGGGGATGGCTGAGATGGTTTATTTCTGGGATTGACTCATACATGTGTGTGGGTGGGTGTTGGGGGGTGTTGGTGTGTGTGTATGTACTGTGTGTATGTACTATGTGTGTACTCTGTTGTGTGTATGTACTGTGTAGGGGTGTGGGTGGGTGTTTGTAGTGTGTGCGTTGGTATGTGTTGTGTATGTACTGTGTGTGTTGGTGTGTGTTGGTGTGTGTGTGTATGTACTGTGTGTATGTACTGTTTGTGTGTGTATGTATTATGTGTGTACTCTGTGTGTGTATGTACTATGTGGATGGGTGGGTGTTTGTAGTGCATGTAGTTGGTGTGTGTTGTGTATGTACTGTGTGTATATGTGTGTAGTACGTGTGTGTTGGTGTTTGTACTGTGTGTATGGGTTGTGTGTGTAGTGCATGTGTGTGTGTGTGTGTGTGTGTGTGTGTGTGTGTGTGTGTGTGTGTGTTGGTGCGCTCTCCTTAATTCCTGGGAGCCCCAAAGGAAAGGAAGCTCTTCCACTCAGTGCAGAAAGTCATGGGGAGATAGACTCCCAGCTGCGTCCTCTGACGCTGGGTCTCCCTGGCCCAGGGGTGGTGGGCATGACATGATTCCTGCAGCCCCCGCCCTGCCGCCCCCAGGCCCAGCCTTCACTCGTACCCTTTTCCACTTCCCCGGTTATCTCTAGGTGGCCAGTGAGTGGGCTTAGTTTCGAGGGCTCAGGAGTGGGTCTCTTCTGCACATTTAGTCAGAGTGAAACATGAGAGGTGCCAGCCCAGGGGACGGGCGAGTTTCGGTTGAGATCACTCTCCTCTGATCATTTCTAACCTTCTCCCTCACACTCATCTTCTCCAGCACTGTCAGTGATTACCAACAGCAGTGTCCTCTCAGGGAGTGGACCCCATGGCAGCCCTGCCCGCTCCGCCTTTGACTCCCCCTGAGTGGGGGCAATCCTCCAGAATGTAAGCTCCTGGAAGGCAGGACTTGCTCCATCCTCAGGCCTTACTGGTGCCTTGTACATAGTAGGTATGCATGAATATTTACTGGAATGAACTAAACTGAAAAACAAGTGCATGTTCTCCCTTCTCATGATCATCCTCAAGATCCCTTTAATTATCTAGGTGCCCAGAGGGCTTTTATGTGCAGTCTGGATTCAAGGGGCAACATCCTACTCTACAGAAAACTAGAAAAGGGGCCTGGAATTGCAGTCACAACACCTGACCCGAGTCCCCTTCCCTGCGGGGTCCCTGTGGGCCCAGTTTGTCCCTGCCCTGAGCCTCTCTCTCCTCATCGAGAATGTGATGTTGCTGTTTCTTGTACCTTCTATTTCCAGGTGATTGTGTATAGACCAGCATTGGGTAATTCTTAAAGAGCTCAAAAGTATGGCTATTGCTACTAATATACTATGATCATCCATAATGTGAACAAAGGGGCTCCATGGGCGAGTCATCATTTATTTGGCACCTAAAATGTGCTAAGCGTAGGGGACACAGATACAAATGCAAGGCACTAGAAAGTGCTCCACAACAGGCTATCTGAAGGGGCCTCAGCCTCACTCTCAAAGCCCTAAGAGATGGACATGGCTCTGAACTTGTCTAAAACCTCCAGGATTAGGCAGCACTGTATCCCCAACCAGATGTCTCCTCCTCCCTTCGTGGACAGTGGAGGTCCTTGATCCACTCTGCCTTTGATTTCATTTTCTTGGGCTTCCCCTGAGCCTGAGATGCATGCTTGGGGACTTTTCTAAAATAGAACACTATCAATGATCACACTCTGGCCATGCACCCACCCCCAGGTCAGACCTACAATACTGGCCTCCCTGGGCAGTGGAAATGAGGTGGGAGCTGATGTGGGTTAGGCCGCCTATCCTGGGCTACTCAGCCCTCTGGCAGAATTGGGCAGCACAGACTCCTGATTCAGTGCCATAATCCCAGACACAGCACAGACTGAGCGTTCACTTACATAAGGACAGCCCAGTCTTCTGCCCAGAGTAAATGCCTCAGAGTCAAGTTCATTGATCAGGTCCGTGGGGCCCAGTTTATTTATGTAGGGCCATCAGTGAAGAAGGGAAGGCTGAGAAAAGAATGTCCTGTTTATAGGGCATTTCATCTTACCAGAGAAACTGTAACCAAAGTATTGCAGAATTGGAGAAAGCCCTGGAGCCAGTGCCATGGAAACATTTCCTGATGACACTGCTTCCTCTCTGCTGCTGCTATGGCATTCTTGTCCTCCCCAGACCAAGAGCAAGTCCCAGATGAGAGGTGCCAGGCCTCCGCCCCATCCTCTTCTGCTGTTCCTCTGGGTCCCAAAAGCTCTTCAACAGAGAGGCTGTTGAGGAAGGAAGTCAGCTGCAGACTCTGGGGAGGCCACATTAGGTGGACAGAATTCCTGTTCTTTTGGAGCTGGCTGCCAAAGCCCCAGGATGCTAATACTGCTGGGCTATGGACAACTGGACAAAATGAAGAAAGAAGGAAACCATTGCCTGGCTGCTCTGTCTCATAACAGAGAGAGAAAACAAATGAAAAGGCAGAAACTTAAGGGAGATAGTGTCCAGGCAAAGGAAAAAGCATAATGGGCCCACTAGACACCAGGATCTCTATAGAACCTCTGAATTCCACAAGTCTAGGGACCCAAGTGGGCTCCCAAAGCTTTACTGCTTCTCAAAGGGAGAGCAAAGAACACTAGAGAAAAGCAGGAACGATTATTCCACATACATGGAGAAGGAAGCAGCTGGAAATAGGCTTTGGTTCTCCAGGGAGCAGTGATATAAACCCAAGATGGGAGCAGCTGAGGCTAGACGAGGAGAGGCAGCTAGGTCAAAATGGGTCAGATCAGAGCCATATTAAGAGCCTACTAGGCTCCCAAGCCATGTGGTAGGGCCTGGAGACACAAAGAGAAATGAAACCATCACTGCCTTTAAGAAGGTAGCAGTCTGTCCATCCATCTGTCTGTCTATCCATCTGTCTGTCTATCTGTCTAGCTAGCTAGCTATCCTAAATATACATTTACTTGTATATACATATATGTGCATATATGTACATATAGCTATATGTGCATATATGTACTATACCTATATCTTTTTGCGTTTTCTCTATCTACACCTAACATATATGTTTGCGTGTATGTATATATATATATATGTTATATATACACAAACATTAAATATATTCAAAATAAAGTTTGTTTTTTGAGGTTAGAAAGATAAACAAAGGAGGGAAGATGAGAAGATTGTGCTGGAAGTGAGTTTTGAAGGGAACTGGGATGGGTGGCAGTGAGCAGGGAGAGACTTCCAGACATTAGGAATGGTCTGTCCAAGGGGGAGAAGGGGGACATGGAATGTTGTGCATGAGGAACAGCCAGGCAGCCACTTTGGGTGGCAAGTGTGAAAAAGGATGTATAATAGAGAAGGGGCTGGAAAGGTAAGTTAGAGTCAAGTTATGAAGAGCTTTGGATGAGGGAGGAAATGCTCTAATCACAAGTGCCCATGCCTCTACCCCCCAGCTGGAGCCCCTCATCCGGCACTCCCAGCTCAGAAAGTCTACTGGAGTGTACGCATGAAGGCCCTCATTTTGCTGGTCCTTCCTGGGAAGGGACAAGGCCATACCAGAGGCTGCACTGGCTGTGTGTGGGTAAAAGCTGCTGATCTTGTTGTATATGTGTTCAGAAGAGCTCTCTTCTCACTAGGATGGCCTTGCTGCTCCTTTACCTGTGGCATAACCTTAAGCAATAAATTGATTCAGGTTGTGATCTGAATGGCATTAGAAGATGAGCTCAGAATTCATGAAAACTAAAACCCAAATAGATTTTTTGTAATTCATCTCTTCAAGCATCCTTACAGAAGTCTTCCAGGAAACTTTTCTCCTGCCTCATGGAGGATAAAGAGCTTTTCTCACTGAGACACAGCATGGCACAGAGGGAAGACCCCGGGACTGGGGATCAGGAAACACCCGAACAAATCCTACTCCTACCACTGGCTGCTCTAGACAAGTCACATCCTTCCCCAGTCTCATTTTCTTCAGCAATTCCATTCCATCCAAACACCTTTGTTTATCCAGTGGCACAAGTGAAGTGTGCAGAGATGGTTTGGCCTAGTAGACAGAGGATTTGGGCTTGGGGACAGAAGGCATGGTTTAAACTCTGCCCCTGAGTGATCCTGGGCAAGTCCCTTAATATCTCTGTCCTTCAGAAAGCTCTGTAGGAATTGCCTGCCAAGGCCTAGATGGGCTGTTGATCTGCAGGGAAGGTATGTGGTCAAGATCCAGATTGGGAAGGGCTTCACATGCTGAGAAGAAGAGGAGGCATCTTGTCTTGTCAAGGCAAGAAGAGGTTCCTGAGGCTTCTTGAGCAGGACACTGGCGTGGTTTCCTGTGTTTTCATGATAAAAATTTGGCAGGCCTGTAGAGGATGGACTAGAAAGGGGAAAGGCCAATTAGGAACATTGCAGCAGTGATGCAGCAGGTGAGGTGATGGCGGCCTTCTGAGTGAAAACAAGGGTTCCAATGGCAGGGAAGAGCTGAACTAGATATTAGGGAGGCAAAGACAAAAAAGAATCAGGCTCTGCTTCAAGATGCTTATTCTTTTGAGGGAAACAACCATTGCAAAGAAAATTAAATGCAAAATGTTTATGAAGGAAACTTCTGGGGGAAGGCACCAGCCGCAATGGAGAGTCCAAAGTGGCTTTCTTGTGGATGGTAACATCTGAGCTGACCTTGGGGTTCTATGAGTTGGAGGTGAGGAAGAAGCTGAGAGGGCAGATGATCCAATGATTCTGCTTCTGTCCTCTGGGCCTCAGTTTCCCCATCTGTAAAATGAGAAGAGTTAGAGCAAACCACTAGATAATCTCCCAAGTCCCTTCCAGCTCTGCTGATAACCTCTGATTCTACCATTGTCCTTTAAGTGCAAAGGATTTGCCCTTTGTGTTCTTTCTGGAGTGGTCACCAATTTGCTGGGATCTATTCCCACTCTCAGACCTGGGCTGTCCTGCTTCCTAAGGACCTGTGCGAGTCCTGACCAGAGTGAGGATGGCAGCCAGTATCTGTGGAAGGGGAATTTTGCCCTGATCTGTCCTGGGAGGGCATCTCTTTCCTTGGCCTCATTAGGCCCCTGCTCCAACCCACAGAGGAAGCTCAAGTCTGAAAGCAAAAGCTTTCTGCTGAAAATGAAACTCTGCTGAGTGACATCACCTGAACTCACAAGTTTCCTTAGAGGAGGTACATTACTGAAAATACCTCAAGTTCTTGGAACTGAAAAGGGTTTTGTTTTTCCTTAATTGACTTTTCATAATTTCTTCTATTGGTTTTACTGTTTGTGTTTTACTGTTTCTGAAACTGGATCAGTCTGTCAGACTTTCTAGGTACTCGAGGTTTCCTTCACTTTCTGGGTAGAGGCACTTACAGTAATAGCTCCTCCCCATCCCTCATGCAGGACAGTTTTCACATTCTGGGCCAGAGAAGTAAGGGAGGGAGTCAAAGTCACATCCTCAGACCCAGCACTGTCTCTAAATAAAATGGAATAAAACTCCAAGGGAAATAATGTCAGAGAGCGTGGGAGCTATTTGGCTGGTTGATTCATCCATCTATCTATCTGTCTGTCTATCTATCTGTCTGTCTGTCTATCTATCTACCTATCCATCTAATCTGTACTGGTGATTTTATTAGCATAAAGAATTCTGGATAGAAGCCTTGCCTGCCTATGCAGATCTCATCTTTAAATGAATATCTTCAGTACTGTGTGGGTCTCCTTCAGCAAGCTGTTGACTCATTTTTCATGATTTTTTTTTCATCACTCTCATTTCTCTTCTCAGTTTTTCCTCTACTTCTCTTACTTGACTTTCAAAATCCTTTTTGAGCGCTTCCATGGCCTGTGACCAATTCATCCTTTTTTCTTGGAGGCTTTTGATGCAGGAGCTTTGACTTTGTTGTCTTCTTCTATTTGTATGTTTTAATCTTCTTTGTCACCAAAGTCAGATTCTATAGTCTGACTTTTTTATGCTGTTTACTCATCTTCCTATCCAAATGCTTTGTTTTCTAGCTCTCTGTCAAGGTAGGATCCTGCTTCCAGTGAGGGTGGAGGTGGGTGTACTGTCCCAGAAGCCTTTGGACTTTGTAGCAGCCGTTGGATGCCCCACCATGTGTGGGCCCAGAGCTCTGGAAGCAGCCACTCTGCCTCCCCCGGGGCTGGGGCTGGACCACGTGTTCCTTTTTCCCCCAGGTCCTATAGACGTCCCCCTCTGACCTTCCATGCTCTTCTAGGCATTTGTGGGTTGAGCAGTCTAGAAATCTTCACAGCTGCCAGTGATTCAGTCCCCTTAGGACTGCTCCAGCCCCACCTGCACCAGGCCCAGCCCACACCAGACTGTGCTCTGCTTCCCACCTGGTGTGACTTACCCTTCCTGTCAGCCTTCCAGGCTGTCTTGGGCTGGAGATGTATTTCATTCTGTCATTTTGTGGGTTCTGCAACTCTAGAATTTGTTTAGAGTCATTTGTTACTGATATTTGGAAGGGCTTGGGGGCAAACTCAAGCAAGTTACTGTTTTAATCCACCATCTTGGCTATGCCACTTTAAAAGAATATCTAAGAGAGTTGTTTGAGATACCAAAGGGTAATGTGATTTGTCAATGGTTACCAATTACTGTACATGTGACAAAGGCTCAGCTTGAACCTGGGTGTTCCTAGCTCACATCCATTGGGTTTCCATATTCCTGAATATCCATTCTGCCCAGCTGTGTCTTGGGGAAGCTGACGGTCATGCTTTTCACTTTAGGGATGATGCGGTTTTTAAGATGACGGCTGGACCAGAGAGTGTCTAGTCCTGTCCTTTCATTTTATAAAACTTAAAACAGAGGCAGGCAGAGGTTAAGCTTCCTTCTGGCCAACTCATTCTTCCTCTTCCCTTCCAATCTTGTTCTGGGCTGGGGCTCCTCCTCTTGGGGCACTCTTGACTCCCATCAAACTGGCTTGGCCACTCTTCCTTCTACACCACATTCCATCTCTTGGCAATGAGCCTCCCCCCCATATCTGGAATGCACCCCCTCCCTCCTGACTTGGGCCTCTTAGTGACACTGGCTTCTTTCAAAGCAGGACCCAGGTGCTGCCTCCTACTCAGAGTATCTCCCTCTCATCCTCCCCCATCAACTGTGAGGGCTCTTCCTCTTGAGATGATTGTGTAGACTTGGTGTTTTCTTATCTGAGCATATAATGTGTCCCTCTAGTCCAGTGATGATTTCATTAATGCTTGGGCACCACATAGAAGCCATTTACCAAGTGTTTGATTGAATTGAATTGAATGGAACTGAATTAATTTATTTCCAGTGTACAGAAAGTGGAGAAAACATGAGTCGGGGAGGGGGCGGAGCATGGAGTGTTACTCTGTACTGGCAAGATTTATTTTCTGGTCCCAAAGAGTCATGACTGAATCAGTCCAGAGGCACAAGGTGTAAGACTTAAGGGAATGGGAAGGACTTCAACAAACAAGCGGGGAAATTCTGTCCCCCAGGCTCCTCATCAGCCTGTGTCTTAGCTGCATCCCTGCTGTGTGCTCAGGACTCAGCTCGGTTCTGTGAAGGGCACATAGACTGGCTTGATGTCCCCAGACAGTGTGCAGGCCTGGAGCCTGGCAAACCACTCACCCTCCAACCCTGACCTCACATGACCTCTGGCTTTCCTTCCTGGCCTTCCCTCTGGACATCATTCCCATTTCTTCTGCCTAGAGGTTTGATTGCACTGGGTTATCTGTTTGGTTCCCCATTAAACTGGGAGCTCATCCAGGGTGGTCTTTCACCTTCCTTTGTATATCTTGACAGCACAGTGGCTGGAACTCAGTAGGCACTTAACAAAGGCTTTTTGACCCCCCTAGCACATCTGGATGGCATAAGAAGTGCAGGGCTTTGGGCCTTCCTTCCAGCTCCTAGTCCCTCCACACTTTCTCCACCTCAATACCAAAGTCATCTTCCTGAGGCACAAATCTGACTCCAAAACCCTCCTGCTCAAAATCTGATAGTGTCTCCTGATTGCCCCTAGAACTAAATTCAGTCTACTTAGCTCAGCATTCAAGGCCCTCCAGGACCCCTCAGCAGCCTACCTTCCCCACTTCATTTCACCTTTCTCCCCACCACTCCACATTCCCCCCAGTCAGTGCCCAAGCTGGTCAGCTCCAATGCTAGCCCAGCCTGACTCCAGGTGCCTGTAATGTGCTTCCTTCTGATCTCTGTCTTTCACAATCTTCCTCTGCCTCCAAGGCTCCTCTCCCAAGCCTCCTCCTAAGTGAGTTTGTCACCACCGTCAATAGCAATGGCGACACTAGCCCTAGTGCTCTCTCCCCTCAAGTGCCTCTTCTCCTGCTATATTGAACCATGAGGAATGCTCTCCTGAAGCAGTTTCCATTGCAGTCCAGTTCCCCATCCATTGGCTCTTGCCTCCTTGTCTAGGCCCATGTGGTCCCCCTGATGGAAATGCTAATGTTTGCTCTTAACTTCCTCCAAAGCCCAGCTCCCCATGAGGGCTAAACCTTATCTCCTCTTCAGTTCTTTTAGTACTATCTGACTCATTGTGACCTCTTCTGGGGGTTTTCTTGGCAGACATTCTGGAGTGGTTGGCCATTTCCTTCTCCAGCTCATTTTACAGATGGGGAAACTGAGGCTAACAAGGAGAAGTGACTTTTCCAAGATCACACAACTGGTAAGTGTCTGAGGCTAGATTTGAACTCAGTGAGATGAGTCTTGCTGACTTCAGGCCCTGTGCTCTGGGCACTATAGGCTCCCTAGCTGCCCAAGAGTACAATCCATATTTACTTATGCACATACTTTGCATTCACTTACCTACTATAGAAGGTGACCTCCTTGAAGGTAGGGATGAACTTATTTTGTCTTTGTTCACCAATCCCTAGCCGATATCCAGAAACAGAGAGAACTCTAGAAATCTGGGGGTCTGATTTGTTTGTTTGTTTACTTTCTTTGAACTGAATTAAACAGACAATGCAATTCAGATAAAATTGTCTTTGACTGGTCGTGGGTGCAGGTTTTGCTTGATGGAGCCCATTTTCCAATGAGTCCAAGTGAAGGAATCCTAGGACCACACTGTTCAGAAATGGGTTGCCCCCAGGATCCTGTTTGAGTCCTCCCATCTGGTGACTCTCCACCCTTCCCTGGGACTGGAGTGGCCAGCCCCAAGCACTGTCCAGGCTGTCAGTGTGGAGGAAGAGGCTTTCTCAGGGTAAACAGCTGAAAGGCTTGGCAGCTGGTCACCCTCTGATAACCTCAGGCCCAGGTGAGCCTGCCCTGCTCAGCACGGCTGGGCTTCTTATGCTGGCAGCTCCAGGCCCTGGCATCCCACCCCACCCCTGGCCTCACCCAGATTGATCCATCCACCCATTGATCCATCTGCTCACTTTCTATCTACAGACGGTCTCTGGTCAGGAGGTTGAACGTCTCCTCATGTGGAAGGTTCACACAAGGCAGAAGAAACATGCTCTAAGTCTGCTGATGAGGTCAGCCCCTGCCCCCATCCCTTCTGCATCCCCCTGATCACTCTCTGAATTCGCTTTCATTGTTAAACACTCAGACCCACAGACACAGCTCCTGAGCAGCATTTGGGGGAAGTCCTTGGCATCCTCTTCCCCATCGCTGGATAACCCTGGAATGTCACTCCACATATCTAATCCTCAGTCTTCTCATCTGTAACATGGGGATACTAAAGGCACCTACCTCACAGGGGTATTATGAGAATCCAGTGAGACACCATGGGTGAACTTTGCAAACCTGAAAGCACTCTATAAATGTTATATATTACTATTATCGATAATAACCCCCTCCCCCCCAAAACAGGCCTCTCTCCAGCCCCACCACACCTCGATCCTAGTTTCCTAATCTCCAGAGGGCACCTCCCGAGCTTGGACTGACCCACACCAATGCCCAAGGAATGAATGGCTACTCCTTGTGAGAAGAGAGCCAGAGGGGATTTGGCTGCTCTTGAGGCTCCCTCATGCTGGGGCTGGATGCTGCAGACCACAAGTCATCTCTGTATCCGCCCCCCATCCCCCCCAAAAGGTTCTGAGCCTGGGCGGCTGCCTTCATTGCACCAGGGCCAATGCTGTAAGCAGAAACACATGCAGAGGGCAAGTACAGGGCTGCTGGCATTTGTACTCCCTGACCGGTTAGGCAAGAGACAAAAGCTGGCTAGACCCCAGCAAAACCACTTACTGTGTAATACTGTGGCTTTGTGTGGTAATGAAATGGTGTCCAGAGCATCCATGCCCTGGATTAGCCAGGCATCCCCCTGCCCTGCCATCACCCAGAGCTGAAGGAGGGAAAGCCATAGCCTCAGGACAGAATCACCTTCCCTCCCCCCAAGAGTGCTTTGGACAGAACTCTGCCTTCACCCTGGGCTGCCGCACCCCACACACAGGCATGTTCACACTCACACTCATACACATGCACACACTCACATACATGTGCACACAAGCACATACATACTTAGACAATACATACTCACACATGCATGCACACATAGGCAGAGGCAGATAATTAACTGCACAGCGAAACTTGACTCTCATAGGAGGAAATTTAAGGATTCAAAATGAAGATATTTCTACATTAAGTGGCCTTCACTTACTATTTTATTTTACTATTGATCCCTATAGGACAGGCATCAGGACTTGTAGTCTCAAACAAGTAGAGCCTTACCGATCATCTTGTCCAATCTCTGCATTTTATAGATAAGGCAACTGAGTTCTAGAGAGAATCTGACTCACTCAGTGTTAAACAGATACAAAGGTGCAGAAGCTGGATTTGAACCTCAGTCCTCCAATTCCAGGAAGAATTCTAGGAGAGGGTCAATGACTCAGTGGATGGAGCACGGGGTCTGGAATCCGGAAGGCCTGAATTCAAACCCAGCATCAGATATCTTCTAGCTGTGGGATCCTGGGCAAGTCACTTAACCCTGTTTGCCTTGGTTTCCTCATCTGTATAACGAGCTAGAGAAAAAAGCTACTAGAGCTAGAAAACTACTCTAACATCTTTGCCAAGAGAACCCCAAGTGGGGTCATAGAGAGTTGGACGTGAATGAACAACAATCTCGGATTCCAAACCAAGGACTTTTCCCACAAAATGAAACTCTCATCTGCCTGCATTAGAAGGAGCTCATGGGATACTTAAAATTGAGAAGACTCATTTCCTTGAGTTCTCCCTCTCCCCAACCCAACTTTCCATAGACCCCAAGCCTGGGAAGCTTCTTCCTTTGATCTCTGGTCCTCATAGGCTGACTTTATCAGTTATTTCCACCCCTTTTTACGCTTCAGTTTGGATCCACTAATTCTCCCATGCTACACTTCTCCTATGATCTTCCTCACCTTTGGAAATATGGGGTATAGGTCTTTCAAAGATCGTCATAAGAAACTCAAGAACACAATCAATAGAATGTAAGCCTCTTGAAGCCAGGAGCCAGTTTCTTTTTTGTCTTTGTATTCTGAGCATATTGCTTGTCATATAGTGGGTACTTAATGAATCTTGCTAGAAAGAATGGAAGTAAGGAAGGAAGGAAGGAAGGGAGGGAGGGAGGGAAGAAGGGAGGGAGGGAGGAAGGAAGGGAGGGAGGGAGGGAGGAGAATAGATATTCATGTCCACACCATGTCACCTCTTTTCAGGCAAACTGATTCAAAGAGACCAATAAAAGACAAATTATTTCTAAGAATTGAGGAATAATTCCATCAGTTTCTCTCCTCAAACCCACTCAAAATCCCCTGCTGCCTCACCTCCCTCTTTGCTGATAAAATAAAACAACTATCCTCAAAGTTTGACCCAAAGGTCCTGTGCTAAAGAGATGAAGTTTTACTTCTGGACCCACTCCTAGGCAAGGAAACGCCTATGATGCAAACTGCCACTTTCGTCTGCCATCTTGGAGACTTGTCTGAGGTATTGAAATCATATGTGACTAGTAGAGGGTCCCACAGTTCAGTCCATGTCAGAGGCAGAATTTGAGCCAAGGTCTTCCTGACTCCAAGATGCTTGCTTTCTGTCTGTCTGTCTCTGTCTCTGTGTCTCTTTCCCTCTCCCTCTCCCTCTCCCTCTCCTTCCTTCTCTCTCTCTCTCTCTCTCTGTCTCTCTCTGTCTCTCTCTCTCTCTCTCTGTCTCTCTCTGTCTCTCTCTCTCTCTCTCTCTCTCTTCATTTATCCTGTTGGAACTGCCACAATCTTAGTAGATGCTCTATCTTGAGATCCCTGGATGACTGCCAATATCAAGGGTCCTGCTGGAAAGAACACCTTTGTTGGCTATTTGGGGGTCTTCTGGCTGTCCTATTTACCCAAGGGCCCAGGGTTGGGATACTTTTAGTTGATTCCTCCATAATGAGGGGCTAGGATGAGGCATTCCAGCAGGGTGGAGGAACTGAGAAAAAGCATTACCTGTTTGTTTAATAAGTATGTGATACACATCTGTCATAGTTTCAATCGAGAAATTTTGTCCATATGCCCATAATCCCACTTCCAACTCCCCTCGCTTAGCCTGAAATAAAAGCAGCCCTTTACCATTGAATTAAAATGGCTACATGTCCAGAAGAGCAGATGGAGAGCTCCCTAACTATTGATATCATAAATATATATATATATATATATGTATATATATATATATATATATATATATATATATATATATATCACTTTTTCAAAGCGAATAAGTTTTCTCCTAGTCTTTGTGTTTTCTCAATGCTGATTGACTCTGATATTATTGATGCAGGAGTAGCTAATAGGAGCACTTACTTCTTAATTGTTGAACCTAATGTATCTGATTTTGGACACTTGGGCTTTATTTCTGCACACATGCTTCAAATTGGTGACAATTACTTTGATCTGGGTTTCTATTCCAAGGAGGGTGATGACAAAATATAAATTTCCAGCTTCCAAGCATAATGTCCCAATTCTCAATGCATTCCAAACTGGAAGAATCTTGGCATGAACATGAAGAGATTTGACTCTGCTTTTTTCACTTAATCAGTCAGTCTCTAGATCAAGCTACATTAAAAGTTTCGCTATAGTAAGATGTGCATGTATGTATGTATTTATATACATGCACACCCACACATACCACATTAAAAATACTATAAAATACACATAGAACCAATGGTACAAGCAAAACTTGAGCTGAGGTTGAGAAGAAAAGGTTGATAGCTAATAGTTTATAATGCTTGAAGGTTTGCAAAATGCTTTATGTGTTATCTCACTGAATCATCACAACATCCCTGGGAGGGAGGTACTGTCTTCTCATTTTACCAGTGAGGAAACTGAGCCTGAAAGAAATGAAGAGCCTGCTCTGTGATGGCCCAGCTGGCAAGTATCAGAGGCAAGCTCTGAACTGGGGGCTTCTTAGCTAGCTCTTAGTGAAGTGCCAGCTAATGTTCTGGCTCCCCACTAATGCCCAATATTAAATGGATCAGATAGAGAAGAATGGCAATGCTTAATTGCATGCTTTGGGAGCTTAGAGTAAGGCTGTGGGAAGGTGGGGTAGGCGGAGAACAGATGCTCTGCTCAGACCATGTCTGTTGTACCATGTCCAGTTCTAGGCGCCATGTTTAATAAAAACAGTGATAAGGGAATGGTTAACCATGTCCAACCAGGTCTGGTTGGAAGAACTAAGTGTTTAGCCCAGAGAAGAGAAGACTTGGGGGTGTGGAGGGGTTGAGAGCTGTCTGCTAATATTTGAAAGACTGATATGTGGAAAAGGACTTAATTTTTTTTCTTGAACTCAAGGGAAAAGAAATAGGAGAAATATGGGTGAAGTGACTAAGAGGCAGATTTTGATTTCATGCAAAGCAAGATTTCTCAATAATTATATTTACCCCCAAGTAGAATTCACTACTCCAGAAAGAGTGATTCCCTCCTTACAGTAAGTTTCTAAGAAGAATCTGAATGACCACTTCTAAAAGTGGTTGCATGTAAAGACAGTTTGGCCTGGATGGCCTCCGGAGTCCCAACCAGCTCTCTGGGGAGAGGTATCTGTGCCCAACAGAAATAAACAGGCCAGAAAGTGTCTATAATCTGTTCCTAGCCCAGGAGCAACAGGAGTCAGGACTGAGCTCCTGCTGCCATGGAGAGAAACAATAGATCTGTGAATGACAATGAGACAGCTGGTGATGAAGATCAGAGATGCAGCCACGAGGGAAAAAAAGAAAAGAGGCATCCTAATGAAAAAATCATGATGACAATGAGGATGGTGGTGGTGATGGTGATGATGGTGATGGTGGTGTTTGTGGTGGTGGTGATGGTGGTGATGGTGGTGATGATGGTGATGGTGGTGATGGTGGTGATTGTGGTGATGGTGATGGTGGTGATGGTGATTGTGGTGATGGTGATGATGGTGATGGTGATGGTGGTGATGGTGGTGATGGTGATGATGGTGGTGATGGTGGTGGTGGTGGTGATGGTGGTGGTGGTGGTGATGGTGATGGTGATGATGGTGATGGTGATGGTGGTGATGGTGGTGATGGTGATGGTGATGGAGGATAGTGATGGTGTGGTGGGGGTGATGGTGGTATGGGTGATGGTGGAGGGGTGGTGATGGTGGTGATGGTGGTGGTGGAGGTGGTGGTGACGGTGGTGATGGTGGTGGTGGTGGCGGTGTGGTGTGATGGTGGTGATGGTGATGGTGGTGATGGTGGGTGGTGGTGGTGGTGATGGTGATGGTGATGGTGATAGGTGGTGATGGTGGTGATGGTGGTGATGGTGGTGGTGGTGGTGGTGATGGTGGATGGTGGTGATGGTGGTGATGGTGGTGGTGGTGATGGTGGTGGGGGGGGGTGATGGTGTTGATGGTGGTGATGGTGGTGATGGTGATGGTGGTGGTGGTGGTTATGGTGATGGTGGTGGTGATGGTGCTGGTGGTGGTGGTGATGGTGGTGGTGGTGATGGTGGTGATGGTGATGGTGATGGTGATGTTGATGGTGATGGTGGTGACGGTGTTGATGGTGATGGTGATGGTGGTGGTGATGGTGATGGTGGTGGTGGTGGTGATGGTGGTGGTGATGGTGGAGGTGGTGATGGTGGTGGTGAGGGTGATGGTGGTGATGGTGATGGTGGTGGTGGGGGTGGGGGTGATGATAAAGGTAGTGGTACCTGACATTGATATAACATTTCGAAGTGCTTTATAAATACTATCTCATTTTATCATCACAACTACCCCCGGGTAGCTACTATTGCCATCTTTATTGTACAGATGAGGAAATTGAGGCTGAGAAAGTTTGAAGAGCATGCCCAGGGTCACTCAGCTAAGTTGTGTTTGGGCTCAGATCTTCCTGACTCTGAGTCCAACACTCTCTCACTCTGCCACCAGCCTCTGCCCTTTACTTAATAAGCCTAATGATAGCTCTGACCCCCCTGGAGAAGGTGGGGCCCTACAGACACCATAGTAGGCGTGCTTTTCCTGGGTGTCAGATGAAAACAGTGCTATTTAAAGGGATGCTTTCCTTGCTGCTCCTGCAAGAATGCACAGCCAAATTTGAGGCTGCATTTCAAGAGTAAGCTTCTTTTTCTGGTGACTGGAAGCATCTCCTTTCTCTGCTTCCTTTACAATGGTCTCCAGTTTTTAAAAAATAAGGACCCATTTTAGATGGCAAAAGAAACAACTTACCTCTCCCCACTGCCAGTTTTTGAATGATAAGTGCAATTAGTATCTATTGATTAAGGAAATCCGTGACTGCCCCCAGAATGCCTGCATGCCTCCCTGGCCCTCAAGGCCCCGGTGGTCCACAAATCCAGAACCACTGGATTGAGCAATTTCTATTTCATCTTTTTCCCCAATTATCTTCCAATGATTTCTCCTAAGACCTGATTTCCTGAGCCCTCACTGACCTGTATGCTCTTTTTTGGACACACTCCAACGTATCAGCATCGCTTGAGGGTAAGATGTTACATGGGAAATGTATGTGAGCATTTCCCATGATTCCTGGTCAGTGCACAGGATCTGGCAGTATTTGGAGTCCTGCTTTACCTATGTATAGATCATGGAATGGATTTGAGAGTTCTGTGGGTATGGGCAAGGCCCTGAGCTGTTTGAGCCTCACTGAGTTCAGCAGCAAAATGAGGATTAGAGTCACTTGCACAGTTGTTGGAGGATCCAAGGAAATCTGCTCTGTCAATAGGATGTTTACTTTGAAAATCTCCAGGCACCATATTGGATCAGCAGATCATGGATGGGAGGCTGGGAGGGAGCTCAGAGGTCACTGAGCACAACCCCCTCATTGGAGAGGAAGAGGCTGAGGTTCAGGGAGGCTATGAGATGTCCAAGGTCATGTAAGTTGTAATTGTCCAAGCAAGATATAATGCCAGTTCCTCTGCTCTGACAACTAGTACTCTTTCCATTGGACCATAAGGCTGCTCTTATTACATTGTAAGAGGCTACAAATCTCTGAAAAAGAAAATGGGAATAAACACAGACACATACACCAGCATCACCACTCCCTCACCCCCTACCCACCAACAACAAACCATGAAGGTTGTCCATAAAGTAGCTATGACTATCCATGCCACTTCCACTTACCTACGTATGTATAAATTTACTATATGTATATATATATGTATATATATATATAATTACCTATGTATATATTTAATTCATATAGACTTGTACAGACTTGACTTAAAGCTGATTAAACAAGCATATAGAAAGTAGCTCTATGCCTAACACAGTATCAGGAGCCACAAAGAAGCAGTAGCTCTGCATTCAAGGATGTTAAATTCTACTGCTGGGAAACACAGGTAAATAATTACAAATCACAAAGTAAATAGAAAGTCACTTTTGTTGGGAGAGAGAATTTACCTTCTGCTAGTGGGAATAGAATAAATAGCTAAACAAAAACAAGATATAAAGTAAATACAGAGAAACTGGGGAGAAGGGCATGAGGGGGGAAAGAATACTAACAGCTAGGGGTCTCTTATAGGAGGTGGCATTTTATCTGATCCTAGCAGGGGACTAAGGATTCTAAGATGGAGAGATAGGCAGAGACAGAGATGGAGATGGAGAGAGAGGGGGAGAGAGAGAGAGAGAGAGAGAGAGAGAGAGAGAGAGAGAGAGAACATTATTATAGGTATGAGGAGCAGTCATTTCAAAGGCACAGTGATAGAAGACAAAATAAATATGGTAAGCCTCCAGCAATGAAAGGGGGAGTGGAGAAAAGGAGGGAGAGGTAGCAGACTGCCAAAGGAGGAATGCATTGGCCTGAGTTGGAAAAATGGAGCAGGTCAGAGTTTCTGTGCCAACCCATCCTGAGTTTGGGTCCATTGAGTGACCAATGAACTTCCAACCAGGGTAAGATGGGGAGACCCAATCTGAAAATTTTTTAAAGGCAGAGCCAAGATGGTGGAGTATAGGTCAGGATTCAGGTGAGCTCTCCCAACAGTCCCCTCCAAACAAATTTAAGATAACTTTTCAAATCAAATTTTGGAGTGGCAGAGTCATAAAAGGGTCAGAGGGAGACATTTTTCTAGCCTAAGACAACTTAGGAGATTTGTAAGAGAAGTCTGTGTCACCAGGATGGGTGAAGGCCCAGAACACAGGAGGAGCCTCGGCAGTGGTCCTTGGAGGCACATCAGCAGCTTTGAGAGCTTTTAGCCCAGAGCCAAAGAGGGGGTTAGACAACTGGTCAGAGAGATATTACAAGGGACCCTTTGCTGGCACTGGGCACACCTGGCACTGAGCACAACTGGCACTGATTGGCAGTTCTCTAGCCCATAAGTAGTGCTGATTTGCAGTTCTAGGACAGAAAGGGGTACTGGGTGTTGGTCACAAGGGAGCAGGGTCCTTGGTCACATTTCCAAGGCAAAGAAAACACTAATACTTGTGGTCACAGTAAACCAGCAGCCCTTCCTGGGTAAAGACCAGAGCACACACCAGGGAAGAAGTAACCTTTCCTCTCTCCAGATCACACCACCTGGAAGCATCAAAAACTTGAAGACCCCCAGAACTATCTCTTAAAACAACAGCATGAAAAAACCTGAAGCTTGGGACAGTGCCTCCCCACCCCTAGATGAGTAGAATCTAACTTTAACATAAAGTTCAAAGCCAAGAAATTATCTGAAAAAAATGAGCAGACAACAAAAACTTATCCATAAACAACTGCTATGGTGGCAGGGAAGACCAATATATAGACTTAGAAGACAATAATATGAAAACAACTATGAGCAAAGCCTCAAAGAAAAATGCTAATTGGTCCCAAGGTCAGTTGAACCCACGGGTCGATTAATATCTATAGGTTGGTAGGTCTTGGATCTATAGTAAATTTCCCATCCAAACCTCTCTCCCAGGTATCACTCCAAATCACTAATTGTCTTTCTCCACCAAGATTTCCTGTTAGGCAACTCAAATTAATGTCTCAAACAGCTCGTTATCTTCCTCCTCTTACTTTATTCCTTCTATAAACTTCTCTCTTTGTTGATAAAACCATCCTTCCAATCATAGACTTGGCTCACAACTTTGAACTGAGTCTCCCATCTCCCCTTTGCCTCATTGTCCACATCAGGTCAGTTGCCAAGTCCTGACCCCTTCTCTCTGTCATACAGACACCTCTCTAGTTCAGACCCTCATCTGATCTCACTTGAACTCTGGCAAAAGCTTCCACATTGGTTTCCCTGCCTCCAGTCTTTCTCTTTCCAATCCAGCCTCCACATAGAGGATTTCCTAAAACACAAACACAACCATGTCCATCTCCTACTAAGGCAGCTAAGTGGTGGTGGATAAAGTGCTGGACCTAGAGTCAAGAAGACCTGAGTTCAGATTTGAACCCAAATACTGACTAGTTGTGTAGGGCATGTCACTTAGCCTCTGTCTCCCTCAGTTTTCTCCCTTGTAAAATGGGCATAGTAATAGCACCTACCTTGAAGGGTTATTGTGAAGGTCTAATGAGATAACATTTGTAAGGTACTTAGTGAAGTTCCTGACACATAGTAGGTATTTAATAGATGTCAATCTTCTCCCTGGCTCAAGAAACTTCAGGGATACCCTATTACCTCACAGATAAAACAGACTCCTCAGTCTGGAAACCAAATTCCCTAGTCATCTGGTCCCAGTTTACCTTTTCATACACTGCACAAATTTTCTTCACACTCAATGCCCCAGCCAAACTTGGCTACTCACTAATCCCTGAGCCCCATGTTTCCTCCGCTGTTTCCTTTGCTCCAGCTGGGGCACACTCCTTTGTGCCCTCTTCCTCTTGGAATCCCTCCCTAGCTTCCCTTAAGCCTTGGTGCTGGTGTAATCCCAGTACATTGTACAAAGTAGTTGCATAGTCAAGATTTCATAAATTAGACTTGTAGGGAAGAGGAAGTGGAAATGGCATTTCAGATGAAATTTACAAGAGTGGCTACACCTAACCAAGGGCATCCAATCCTTACAGGAGGCAGTGCTATTCTGAGGGGTTCAATGATCACTTTTCAGGATATCTTGTGGAAAAGAATCCAAAAGATTAGAAAAGCACAGGTTTTGTTATTGCTCTCTTCACATGATCAGCACACATTTGCTATTATTGACTTATATGTCTATTTTCTTAAATCTATCAAATTTCCTGAGAAAAATATGGCACATATTTAAAGAGGGAATCTGATGAAAATATTAGAAGGAAACAAGTTTTCATAGGCTATTTAATTCAAATAGCCACAGCTTCATAATCATGCAATCACCCATATTGGAGGTATGGAGAGTAAGAGCTCATACTAAGTGGAAGCATGCAGTTGTGGCTAAAGCATGATCTTAGGAACTGAGGAGACCTCACTTATTTGTTCTGTGAATCAAGACAAGCCTTTTAGCCTTTAGGTGTTCTAGGTAACCTAGGTAGTTCTAATTAACCCTTTAAAACTATCACTTGCATAGAAGGTCCCAACCTACACTAACAGAGGGAGTTTCTTCATCTGGTAACTTCCTATATGAATGAAATCATAAGTCCAGCTTCCATCCCTATTACCAAGAAAAGAAAAACTTCTTTAGTTATTACAGCAAATTGTATCCTAAACATTTTCTTCTAAAACAAGTTATTTCCCATGAACATATCACCTGTATATCAATTAAGCCTCAGACTGGACACAATGAAAATGGTTCTCGGAGCTCTTACAAAGCAGAATTGAAGATCTCTCCAAGTGTCTGGCTCATCCCTCTATTTAGATAAATGATGGAAACATCATTATCTGATGAATTTTGCTCTCCCCAAAGGGTCCTTGACTCCCTCACCAGCCCTCAGAATAGCAAGACATAGAAAATGGGGGGTAGAGTACTTAACCCCAAAATAATACAAAGTAGTATAGTGCCCTGTCCCCTCTCATTTCTGGAGGTCATCAGGTAAGCCTTCCTTGTCAGTTGGCACCATGTTCCTTTTGGAGCTATAGTAGACCTTCACTCTAACAGTCTCTGGTTCTGGAACTGAACTCACCAGTGCCAGCAAGGACAAGGTTCATGGTTTTTCTCTTCCTCACTCTGGCTCTGTGCCTAATATCTTCAGTGGCTATGTTGTTCCCTGTTCTTTGTGCTCCTCTCTTTTGTGTTTCTGTCACCTTTTCTCAATCTCCATCTAGCACCGATTCCTTGTTGTATTGTGGCTCCCTGGAGGGGTCATGTGTTTCCCCTGTATGCAGTTGCCACATATAGCCAAGCATCTCCTCGTCTTCTTTATCTACAACCTGAATGATCCCTCTTGTATCTTTCAGCACACATGTTCCTTTGTGTATGCCCTAACAACCCCCAGCAATGAGTGCTGAGAGATTTACCCAAACAAGGAGAGAGAAGATTCCATGCATGTCCCCTCCCCATGTGTTAGACCACAAGATTATTTGGTAGATGCATCTCCAGAGATAACCTTGAGCTGTCAGCTCCATGACATCAGGGATTGTTTGTTTTTGTCTTCATAGTCCCAACTCCTGCTACACTACTTAGCCCATATTGGTGCCTAATAAATTCTAGTTGATGTATTGCTCGATCAAATTCAAGCAAAATTTCAAGAAGGAAGATGGGTGCCCTTGAAAGATTATTATCACTGAGGCCTTTCTCTTCTGAGTCTAAATGAAGGAGGGATTTGCTATTGAGGATGGGGTCTTCTGGTTGTTATTGTCCTTGTGTGCCTCCATGCCAATTGAAGAAACCTATAAGGGCATCTTCAATTCTATAGGCAGATCTGATTCCAAACCTCCTTTAGGAACAACCTCAATTTGGAAAAAGAGGAAAACTTTCTTATAGAATGTAAGGGAAGCTGGCTCCTCAACATGTTGGATTTCCTGCTTACCTCCCAAGAAACTTCAGGGAATTTCCCCCTGGGTGAGATTGGTCCTCTTTTGGTTGAACAACATATATGAAAGTGTGTATATGTATCTGAATATGCTTATGTAGAAAAACATCCATCAGCAGAGGCAGCATGACATAGTAGATAGAGAGATAATGGGCATTGCATTTCCTGCCTGGCTATGGACGCCAGGGCATGGATCCTTACCCTTTCAGGAGTGCCAGTAACCTTCTCAAACTTCAAGTTGCCAAGAAGATTCCAACCTGCATTAGTAGAAGGAGTTTCCTCACATGAGAGTTCCCTATGTCAGTAAAATCAGAGTTCTAGTCTCTAACCCTTAGTACACAATTAAACACATGAGGCAAAATATATTCTCTGGTACATTTTTAGTGCAAATGTATCTGACCACATCCAATGTTTCCTAGATTTGATTTATCCTCTAAGTCAGAATTTGTCAGAATTCCAGAAATGAACTGAAAGTTTATCATTCATTAACTGCACGACTGACTGGAGTAAAAAGATGACTAAATAATGATTACAGTATTTAAGAGAATCGTCACTTTCTAGTTCCTCAAATATCCATTAAATACAAATAGAACATAAGCTCCTTGAAGATAAGGACTACTTTTTTCTTGTCTCTGAATCTACAGCTCCATGCAACCATACCCAAGATAGCAGGGGCTTAATAAACTCTTACTAACCATTTTTTTTGTTTGCTCTTTGCTAGTCACCCTTCATTCTCAAAGAGGATCGATGGTATCATGAGGATGATGTCTTGACTTGATTGGATATAAGTGAGGCAGAGTTGCACCATCCTCAGCCTCACTCTTTCTTCCAAAGTTATCAATGATCAGTGGCAAGACAAAAGTCAAGACAACTGCTGAGGGCTCTGGATGCCCTTATTAACTAAATGGGTAAGTATTTGATATGTTAATTACAAACGATTGTATTTCCTTCTTAAAGCAATGCCTTCAAAGGTCTAGTAGACAAGTATTTTGTTAGCCTAGTTTAGATGAATGAATGCACTTGAAAGAGACAAGACTGCCTTTCTTTCAAAGCAGAATCCTTGTATGGATTGGAAAGATCCAGAATGGCTCACTCGGGCATCCTCTGCTCCTTCCTTTTCCATGGGGCAGGAAGAGGACTAACATGAAGATATTGAGGAGGGGGATCTGCTTCTCCATCCCACACACCCAAATGCTCATTTGAATGGGTCACTTCCCCTCTCTTTGGAAAAAAAATACTAAAGTTCCCTCTCGGATAAGAGATATAGCAAGAAGGGCTGGCGTGGTAACAGGTTGCTAGGCAGCTTTAAGAATCATGAAATTGATGAGTGTAAAAGGAATTCAGACACCCATCAACTCAATTAATGTAAAAACAGGATGTTTTACATCCTGATACATTTATCAGGTGAGAATACTTGCTTGATGGAGTTACAGAATCAAATCAATCAAAGGAGTCAAATGAGCATGAACAGCTCTCAGGCACCTGATTGAACCAATCTATCAAAGGTGCAAACTAGGCATGAACAAATCTTTAAATAAGGTGAAGAGAAGAGGCTTCCAGCCCTTAGATGATGTCAGGTGACTAAGTTATTGGGATTGGTCAGAGGAATCAGGCATACCTCTGGGCCTATGATGTCACAAGAACAATATTCCAAGAGGAGCCTTTGGCATAAGCTTTGAGAGTGATTGAAGGAGTCAGATCCTTGATCCTGTAACTATAAAGCAGCAAAGGCTGTGGGTACAGGGAACACTGAGGAGTCTCTCTCCTCCCTCCTACATTGAGAAGAAGGAGGAGGGGAAAGGGGACGAGGATGAGGAAAACCTTTGTGACCTTTGACAGGTTGGAAGATTTGGATTTCCCACTTGTGACTTTATTTTTTTTAAAGCAATTGGTGTAATGTAACTTGTTCAAGGTTACACAGCTAGTCATTATTTATGTGTGGGTGCTCATTTTCTGAGGCTTGATCTGGTCCCGGGTCATCCCAACTCCGGGGTCAGTGCCTAGCCACCCCTCCACTGGTGACTTTAGCAGCTCTGTATCCTGCATTAGTAACTGAGGAAAAAAAAAAACCTGAGAACAAGAAGCATCAGGAGTCTACAAAACAACAACTCACTGTCACCATTACTATTCAATATTGTTCTAGAAATGCGAGCTATAGTGATAAGACAATAAAAAAAGACCTGAAGGAATAAACATAGACAATGAAGAAACAAGACTCACTTTTTGCAGACAGCATGAAAGCTTATTTAGAGAACCTGAGTCAACTAAAATTTTAGTTGCAATAATTAACAATGTTAGCAAACTTGCAGGATATAAAACAAACTCACACAAATCATTAGTGTTTCTATATATTACCAATAAAACCCAGCAGGAAGAGATAGAGAAATTCCTTTTAAAATAACTCAAAGAATATAAAATACTTTGGAGTCTACCTGCCAAGACACACTCAGGAAATATAGAATACAATTGCAAAATATTTTTTCATACAAAAAATACAGATCTAAATAAATGGAGAATATTAATTACCCTTGGGCAGGCTGAGCCAATATAATAAAAATGACACCACTACCTAAATTAATTTGTTTATTTAGTTTCATACCAATACAAATACTAAAGAATTACTTTAGGGCAGAGCCAAGATGGCGGAGTAGAAACAGCGAGTCCAAGGTGCTCTCCATGTAAAAGGGGACTCTGAACAACTTCTGGAGCCCCAGCACCCACAGAACGACACAGAGAAGCTAACCTCCCACTGAGGACAGCCCAGGAGCCCTTCAGGGAGCTGCCAGCACAGCACTCTGGGAGCCTACAGCACAGCGCACTAGGAGCCAACAGCCCAGGCCCGCCTGAGCTGTGGTTTTAGCCCCAGGGCAGCCGGGCCAGCAGCCAGCTGGAGGGACCCCAGAACACCAGCAGCTGTGGTGATTCAAGAATTATCAACACAGACATGCCTAGGACAAAGTGAGAGGTTAGTGCCCTATGGACTTTGGGACCAGTATTTGGGGAACATGTTGGCTTCCTCCCCTGGGGGCTAGAAGCCACTGAGGAGTCACGACATTTTGTAGTTTTCAGTGGCAGCTCCAGCCCCTGGCCTGCAAACTGTAGGGAGATCCAGCATTCAGTCTTGGGGTTAATCACTCTTGCTTTAACCTGCTTGGATCTGGATTGTGATGGGGGGGGGGGGGAGGTCTGGGGTGGGCATCCAACTTGCCAGAACTAAAAGTTGTGAAGACCCCAAAATTCAGGATGGAAGCTCCCCTGTCTAGTGGCAGAGTCCTACTGTGGCAAAAAGCCCAAAAGTCAAGTAATTAAGTGGTAACATGCCTAGGCAAAGGAAACAAAATAAACAGAAAAACACAACATTAAACTCCTATTTTGGGGGCAAAGATGATGGAAGCATGAAACAGGAGGAGGACTGTGAGGTCAGAAATCTTGCTCCAAAAGCCCCAAGGGAAAATATGAGTGGGTTACAGGCCATAGAGGACCTTAAGAAGGACTTTAAAAATCAAATAAGAGAAGTGGAGGAAAAATTGGGAAGAGAAACGAGAAGGATGCAGGAAAACTATGAAATGAGGGTCAACAGCCTGAATGAGGAAAATAACACCTTAAAAATAGACTGGCAAAGGAGGCCCAAAAGGGCAATGAGGAGAAGAATGCCTTAAAAAGCCAAATTTGCCAGATGGAAAAAAGAATCTCAAAAGCTCACTGAGGAGATTCATTCCTTCAGAGTTAGACTGGAGCAAATGGAAGCTAATGACTTTATGAGAAATCAAGATGCTGTTAAGCAGATCCAAACAAACGAAAGATTAGAAGGCAATGTGAAATATCTCATGGGAAAACCACTGACCTGGAAAATAGATCCAGGAGAGACAATTTAAAAATTATTGGACTACTTGAAAGCCATGATCAAAGAAAGAACCTAGAAATCACCCTTCAAGAAATTTTCAAGGAAAATTGCCCTGGTGTTTTAGATCCAGAGGGCAAAATAGAGGTTGAAAGAATCCACTGATCACCTCCTGAAAAAGATCCCAAAAAGAAAACTCCTAGGAATATTATAGCCAGGTTCCAGAATTCCCAGATCAAGGAGAAAATACTACAAGCAGCCAGGAAGAAACAATTTTAATATTGTGGAAACACAATCAGAATAGCACAGGACCTGGCAGCTTCTACACTGAGGGATCAAAGGGCATGGAATATGATATTCCAGAGGGCAAAAGAGCTGGGATTAAAGCCAAGGGTCACCTACCCAGCAAAACCGAGTATTTTGTTTCAAGGGAAAATATGATCATTCAGTGGAATAGAGGACTTTCAAGCATTCTTGAGGAAAAAAACCAGAGTTGAATAGAAAATTTAACATCCAGACACAAGAAGCAAGAGATGCCTGAGAAGGTAATCAGGGAAAAGAAATCAAAAGGAACTTATCGAAGTTGACCTATTTACATTCCTACATGGAAAAACAATAACTATAACTGATGAAAGCTTTCTCAGTATGGAAATAGTTGAAGAAGGGTATATGGGCATATAAATACATATGTGAATGTGTGTATATATGTTTACAGGTATACATGGATAGAGATCACAGGTTGAATTTGGTGGGAAGGAATGATACTTAAAAGGGGTAAAGTTATGAGGTGAGAGAGGCAAGTGGCAAGAGGAGATGGGGAGAGACAGGGTAGGGTAAACTATCTCATGTAGAAGAAGCAAGGGAAAGTGGCTGCAGGGGAGGGGTAGAACAGGAAGGCAAAGGTGCAAAACCATATTCTCATTGAATTTGGCTCAGGGAGAAAATGACATACATACTAAATGGGATATCTCTCCCTGCTGGAGAGTAGGGGGAAGGGGGATGAGAGGGGGGATGATGGAGGGGAGGGCATTCTTGGGGGGAGGGGAGGTTGGAAGTAACCACTATCAAAGAGGGACAGGATCAAAGTAGGGAATGGACCAGGTGGGGGGTGGGATGGGTGGGAGGGAATTATAAGCAGCCTTTTACAATATATCTACTATGGTAATGTTTTGCATAGCTATACATGTACAACACATACTGAATTGCTCATCTTCCCAAAGGGAATGGGTGACAAGGGAGCAAGGGAATGGATCTGAAATTTGAGGTTTTAAAAATAAATGTTTCAAATATATATAAATACTATTATTAATACTATTTTGCATGTAATTGGGAGATAAATTAATACTAATTTGCAAATATTGGGGCACAGAGACTCACCTTGCTCTAATGGAAAAGTCGAAGGGGGTATGGGAGAAGATATGGGAGAGAGCAGATTGGATGAGGGAATATCTTGTGGGACTGCTATTCTGGGGTGGGGGCTAGGGGAAAAATGGGGGAAAATTGTAACTCAAAATTGGCAGAAATGAATGCTGTAAAACAGAAGTTAATAAAGCATTTGTTTAAAAGAAAAAAAAAGAATTACTTTATAGATCAAAGAATATAAACAAGTTTTTGATGAAGAAATCAAAACCATATATTATATGAAAAATGCTCTGTATCATTATTGGTTAGAAACATGCAAATTAAAACAACTTTGAGACACCATCTCACACCTATTAGAATGTCTAAAATGATAGAAAGGCAAAATGACAAAGATTGGAAGGGATGTGGAAAAATTAGCACATTATTACAAAGCTGTTGGAATTGTGAATTGATCCAAACCATTTTGGAGAGCAATTTTGAATTATACCCAAAGAGTTACAAAACTGCATTACCCTTCAACCCAGCAATTCTGGTATTTGGTCTGTTTCTCAAGGTGAACAAGGGAAATTTTTTTAAAGTATATGTTCTAAAATATTTATAGCAGTTCTGTGGTGGCAAAAAATTGAAATTAAGGGGGTTGCCCATCATTTGGAGAATGGCTAAATAATTTGTGGTATGTGACTATAATGGAATACTACTGCACTGGGAGAAAAGATGGCCTGGTTGATTTTAGGAGTGAGCAGAACCAAGAAAACATTGTATACAGTAACAACAACATTGAAGAATAACTGGGAACAACCAAGTTATTCTGAGCACCATAAATACTCAAATCAAGTATAAAGGTCCTATGAAGGAAGATGCTATCTATATCCAGAGAAAGAACTAATAAATAGAAGAACACATAGTATGGTTTCATATTTATTCATAAATCTGTGTCAAATGGTGGCCTTCTCTGGTATGGTGTGGGAAGGGATGGAGGGAGACAATTCAGAACTTGAAATGTGACAAAATAAATTAATTTATTGATATTTCTGGGGGTTGGAGCCAAGATGGCAGCATAGAAGCAGGAAACTCCATGAACTCCCCCCATAACCACCTCAAATACCTATAAAAGATGACTCTAAACAAACTTTAGGGCTACAGAATCGACAAAGTGATAGAGAGAAACAAACCTCCCCCTGAAGGCAATCCAGCAGGCAGACAGGAAGGCAGACAGGATGCCAGATGGAAAAAGAATCTCCAAAGCTCACTGAAGAGAATAATACCTTCAGAATTAGATTGGAGCAAATGGAAGCTAATGACTTTATGAGAAATCAAGATACTGTTAAACAGATCCAAACAAACGAAAACATAGAAGGCAGTGAGAAATATCTCATTGGAAAAACCACTGACCTGGAAAATAGATCCAGGAGAGATCATTTTAAAAGTATTGGACTACCTGAAAGCCATGATCCAAAAAAGAACCTAGAAATCATCTGTCAAGAAATTCTCAAGGGAAATTGTTCCAATGTTTTAAAACCAAAGAGCAAAATAGAGGTTGAAAGAATTCACCAATCACCTCCTGAAAAAAATCCCAAAAAGAAAACTTCTAGGAATGTTATAGCCAGGTTCTGGAGTTCTCAGATCAAGGAAAAAATATTACAAACAGCCAACAAGAAACAATTTGAGAATTGTGGAAACACAATCAGGATAGCAAAGGATCTGGAAGCATCTACACTGAGGGATCAAAAAGCTTGGAATATGATATTCCAGAGGTCAAAGGAGCTGGGATTAAAACCAAGAATCACCTACCTAGCAAAACTGAATATAATGTGTCAGGGGAAAATATGGTCATTCAATAAAATAGAGGACTTTCAAGCTTTCTTGATGAAAAAAAAAACAGAATTGAATAGAAAATTTGACATTCAGATACAAGAAGCATGAGAAGATAAAAAGAGAAAAGAAATCATAAGGAACTTGTCAAAGATGAACTATTTACATTCCTACATGGAAAAACAATAATTGTAACTAATTAAACTCTTCTTAGTATGAGGATAGGTGAAGGGAATATAAATGTGTATATACATACTTACATGCATACATATGTCTATATAAGAGGGTATATGGGCATATGAATACATATGTGAGTATGTGTATATATGTGTACAGGTATACATAGACAGAGGGCACAGGATCAATTGAATAAGAAGGGATGATACTTAAAAGGTGAGATGGAGAGGCAAGAGAGGAATATAATGAGAGGAGATGGGGAGAAACAGAATGGGGCAAATGATCTCATATAGAAGAGGCAAGAGAAAACTGTTACAATGAAGGGGAAGAACAGGAAAGCAAAAGGGAATGGGTCAACCTTATTCTCACTGAATTTGGCTTAGGGAGTCAATGACAAACACACTAAATAAGATATCTCACCCTACAGGAGAGTAGGGGGAAGGGGATGAGAGGGGGGATGATGGAAGGGAGGGCAGGTTGGAGGGAGGGTAGTTAGAAGCAGACACTTTTGAAAAGGGAAAGGGTCAAAATAGAAAACAGGGTGAGGGGGGGATAGGATGGAGGGAAATATAATCAGTCTTTCACAATATATCCACTATGGAAATGTTTTGTGTAGCTACACATGTACAACCTATGTTGAATTGCTTATCTTCCCAGTAAGCATAGGTGACATGGGAGGAAGGGAAAGAATCTACAATTCAAAGAAAAATGTTTAGAAATTATTATTAGTAGTAGTTGTATTATTTTTCTTTTACATGCAAGTGGGAAATAAGATATACAGGCACTGGAGGATGGAGTTCCATCTTGCCCTTCTGGAAAGTTGAAGGGGAGATGGGGAAGTCATATAGGAGACAGCAGATGGGGGAAGGGGGTCTATAGTGGGATCGATATTTTGGGGTGGTAGGTAGGGGAAAGATGGAGAGAAAATTTGTAACTCAAAATCTTGTGGAAATGAATGATGAAAGCTAAAAATAAACAAAATTTATTTTAAAAATAACTAATTTATTTTAAAAATGCATTCAGCACAAAAAATACTTTGTAGAGGTAGGAAAAATAATGACAAAATTTGTCTAGTAGAACAAAAGGTCAAAAACATCAAGGGAATCAATGAAAATAATGTAAGAGAAAGGGCCTAGCAGTACCAGATTTCAAGGTGTATTAAAAACTGGTAATCATCAAAAGGATTTGGTACTGGATAAGAAATAAAGTAGCTGATTAATAGAAGCAAATGAGCCCAGTAGACTATTCAACTACTTGGGGGGGGGGCAGGGTGGGGACTCAGTATTTGACCAAAAAATGGTGGAAAAACCAGAAAGTAGTCTGGCAGGAACAAAGCATAGACCAACCTCTCAATGATGTACAAAGATAAGCTCAAAATGGGTTTGTAGTGGCTAGATGGAGCAGTGAATAGAGCACTGGCCCTGAAGTCAGGAAGGCCTGAGTTCAAATCTGGCCTCAGAGACAACACTTACTAGCCATGTGACCTTGGGCAAGTCACTTAACCACAATTGCCCTGCCCTCCCCCCTCCAAAAAGCAAAAAAAAAAAAAAAAATGGGGTCGTAGTATAGACATAAAAGGGAATGTTGTAAGTAAATTAGAAGACCATGGAAGAAATTACCTATCAGATTTCTGGGCAGGGATCTTCATGACTAATCAAAGACAGAAAAGTTCATAGGAGGCAAAATGGATACTTTTATTTTATAAAAATTATAATTTTTGCACAATAAAAGAAATGCAGCCAAAATTAAAAGAAGAGAAGGAAGCTTGGGGAGGTGTGGGTTGCAGCAAGTTTCTCTAAGAAAAGTCTGTTTCTTCAAATATATAAAAGAGGTGAGCCAATTTTTTTTAAAAATAGGAGCCATTTTCCAACTGATAGATGTCCAAAGGATACAAACTTTAAATCATTAATAATTAGAGAAGTGCAAATTAAAACAATTATGAGGTAGCATTTCACATCTGTCAGTTAGGCTAAGATTACAGAAAAGGAAAATGACAAATACTGGATGGGATGTTTGAAGATAGGTGCACTAATGTTGGTGGGGCTGGGAACTAACCTAAATATTTGGAGAAAAATTTGGAACTATGACCAAAGGCAAACTATACATATTTCTTTGATACAGCAGTACAGCTACTAGGTTTCTACTGCAAGGAGATAAAAAAAGGTATATATATATATGGAACAACTAAACAACTTACAGTTTATGAATGTGATGTAATACTATTGTGCTAAAAGAAATGATAAAGTAGCAGAACTTTCCTGAACATTGGGCGAGAAGTAGAGTGCAGAAGGGCACACAAGAACTCGTGTCCTCCTCCCCCAATCTTCTCTTTCTTCCATTGGATCCCCCAACTTCCCAACCACCTTCTGGGCGGTCTGCCCCACCCCATGAGGTGGGCATTTTGTGGGTACCACAGATCGTACCACAAGCATGGCTCCCCAGCTATAAAAAATGGTGAAGGAAATAACTTATTAGGATGTTTTGGAGGTAAAAGCCAATGCCTCCCAGGAAGAACTAAAAAAAGGCATGTAGAAAATGTTGACATCTAAAAAAGGTTTGGTTAAAGGAAAGAAATAGTAGTATGCAGTTATCTCATTTTATTCCCTTAAGCTAGAGAAACTTGTACAAGGAGTGCAGGAGCTGAGTCCTGACTAAAGAACAGATAAATCAGAAGAGGTTTTATACATTTTAGAACCATTCCACTTCAGGATGACCACGCCACAAAACTTTATGACTTCCATTTGTTACAGAAAGAAGTTCCTTGGTTGCAAATCGACAAGAAAGGGAACAGGGTCTATTTACATTTTATGGTCTCAGGATGTCTGTTTTTCTCCCAAGATAAGGGGGATCTCACCTCTAGCTTTTCTGGTTTCTGGTGTCTTGCTGACAAAGAAGGTAAGAGAAAGTAGTTTGCCTGATTAATTCAGACTTTGGCCAAAATATGATATTTAATGATTATCAAAAACTAGACTTAAAATGTCACCCAGATAAGAATCCAAATGAAGGAGAAAAGTTCAAGTAGATTTCTCAAGCTTACGAAGTGCTTTCTGAGGCAAAGAAAAGAGATTTATATGACAAAGGTAGAGAACAAGCCATCGAAGAGAGTGGTTCTGGTGGTGGCTTTGCTTCTCCAATGGCTATCTTTGATATGTTTTTTGGAGGAGGTAAAAGAACACAAAGGGAATGGAGAAGTAAAAATGTTGTTCCTTGGTTGTCAGTGACCTTAGAAGATTTATATGATGGTGCAATGAGAATGCTGCTTTTGCAAAAGAATGTAATTTGTGATAAATGTGAAGGACAGGGTGGTAAGAAAGGAGCTGCAGAATGCTGTCCCAAATGCAGAGGGACTAGAATGCAAATAAGAATTCATGAGCTAGGACCTGGAATGGTTCAGCAAATTCAATCAGCTTGGGTGGAATGCTAAGGGCATATGGAACAAATCAGCCCTAAAGGTAGATGCAAAAGCTGTAATGGAAGGAACATTGTTCAAGAGAAGAAGATTCTGGAGATTCACATTGACACAGGAGTGGAAGATGGTCAGGAGATAACATTCCATGGTGAAGGTGCCCAGGAGCCAGGACTTGAACCAGGAGATATTGTTATTGTTTTGGATCAGAAGGACAATGCTATATTGACCCAAAGTGGTGAGGACCTTTTCAGGTGTATGGATATACAATTGGTTGAAGCATTGTGTGACTTTAAGAAACCAGTAATGACTCTTAATAATAGAACCACATGGGATGGCTAGGTGGAACAGTGAATAGAGCACTGGCCTGGGAGTCAGGAGGACCTGAGTTCAAATCCAGCCTCAGACACTTAACACAAAAACTAGCCGTGTGACCATGGGCAAGTCACTTAACCCCAGTTGCCCACCAATAAACAAACAAACAAATACATACATACATACATACATACATACATACATACATACATACATACATAAATACATAGATAGATAGATAGATAGATAGATAGATAGATAGATAGATAGATAGATAGATAAATAATAGAACCATAATCCTTACTTTTCATCCTGGTCAGATTGTTAAACAAGGAGATATCAAATGTGTGCTGAATGAAGGTATCACCAACCTTATGAGACAGGAATTCTAATAATTGAATTTAAGGTAAACTTCCCAGAGAATAGCTTTCTTTCATCAGACAAGTTATCTTTGTTGGAAAAAATACTGCCTGAAAGGAAGGAAATAGAGAAGGCTGAAGATGTGGATTGGGCAGAATTGGTGGCCTTTGACCCATCTCAAGAAAGAAGCTACCATTTTAGTGGAGAAGCTTATGAGGATGATGAACTTCATCCCAGAGGTGGGGTTCAGTGTCAGACCTCTTAATGAGGGGGGAAGCAGTGAATACTCATCATTGTAATTGCTGGCTTTTATATGCAATAGTGAATGAGTGAAGGACTGCAGTCATCTTAACATGCTCACTACTAGCTATTGTTTTTACTGTAATATTCAACTACAGTTGTGTTTCAAAAAATTAATAAAATTGGTAAGATAAAATACTGACTTTACAATTTGTGATGTCCAGCATGCAAGATAGTTAATTATTTCCTTATGGTAAAGAGGCCCACAAGCATTTTTTTCATGACTTGTACTTTTTGTTTAAATGTCTATACACAGTGGCTTAGACTGAGGTTTGATTTTTGGTTGACTAAATGTACACAAGCATTTATAATTTTAAGCTCTAAAATTAAAATTTTATACTAAAAATGATGGTGGGGATGGTTTTAGAAAAACCTGGGAAGGTCTATATGAACTGATGTAAAGTGAAGTGAGTAGAACCAGGAGAATTGTCTAAATAATAACCATAATATTGTAAGGAAAATCAACCATGAAAAACTCAAGAACTAATCAACACAATGACTCACCACAACTCCAAAGGACTTATGATATAAAATCCTATCCACCTCCACACAGAGAACTGACAGACTCAGAAAAAAAATCTGAAGCATATTTTTCCCTTTATTTTTCTTATTTTTGTTATTCAGAACATGATTAATTCAGAAACATATTTTACATGACTGTATATGTATATTATATTTCTTGTCTTTTTAATGAGTAGGAGAGGAGTGAAGGAAGGGAGAGTGTGGAACTGAATGTATTTTTATATATATACATTATATATCTATTTTAAAGTAGGTGCTCTCTAAGCTTTAAGCCTACTTTTTTATCTCTTTATGCACTTGTGGAAGAGTATTCCCAAGACTTTGTGGGAGAAGTGGTTTATTTTAACTAATTTACTATACCACTTTGTTATTTATTTCTAAAACTTAATTAAGACTGTCTGACTAATAGTGAATGAGGAGCATATCAGTGGGGGGGATCATGAATGATAGTGTTGAGAAACCACCTATCAGTTACTGAGAGAAGCAAAAATCAGTCACCTTCTAGGAACAAAAAATAATGGTATTTCAGTATGAGTTGGGAGAGTGAGCCCAGAAGGGGAGTTACACTTCATCATAGAAAGTATGAATGAATTCCAACCAACAAGCACTTGATATATGGAGTGGCCAACATGGTACCATCAGTAGTTGAAAGCAAGCCAATAGACCTCAGAGAGGAGAAGGTAACCCTAACCCTATATATATACATACACATATACACATATATATATATATATATATATATATATTTATACACACACATACACACACACACACACATATATATATATATATATATATATATATATATATATATATATATATATATATATATTTATATAGGAGGAGTTGAAGGAGAGATAGAACTTCCTCCTGTTAATAGAGATCCAGAAGCCTATAATTCTGAGAATCCTGCTGCTAACCAGCCACAAGGAGTGTTCTAAGACAACAAAAGTGTTGCTAGCCAACCACAATTAGTATGGGAGTTGACCCAAGAAAGCAGCAAAACTACGCAGGATACTGGGGAAAGAGAGATGAACCGTCACAGCGGCAATAACCTGGAGTGGACTTCCTTTAGAAGAAGCTACTCTTTAAATGTGGAATCCACACCCCTAGGACTGAGTGGAGCTGTTCTCTGGATCGTGAGTCGTGCGCATGGTATAGAATGTCAGGGGAAGGATGTATAGACTAGAGAGAAGAGCTGTGGTTGTCTTGTTGTTATTGTACTTGAATGAGCCTGTCCTTTCTCAATGCTTTGCTAGCCTCACTTCTTGCTGGGAACAAGAGAGCTGGGGAAAGGACATCATGGATATTGGAAAATAGGGGACGTGTGTCCTATGTTGCTAGAGAAGACCTTGGATTAATGAATGAGTCATCGATATTGTTCCCCAAGAAAGAGCCCACAGATCAGAGTCCTGTGCCGTGCTCTCGGGGCTGAGAATCTCAGTCAAAGGCTCCATTTTAAAACCACTCTGTAATTCAAACCTACCCAAGATTTAGAGCTGGAAGGAACTCTAGAGGCCATCTAGACCAGTGCTCTCATTTTACAATGGAGGAAACTGTCCCAGAGAGGAAGTAATTTGCTCAAGGTTACAGAGACCCCAAGGGACAAGGATGGGATTCAGACAAAGGTCCTTGGCTCCAAATCCAGATTTCTTTCTACTGAACTACAATTCTGGTTGTCACTCTCCTGCTTTAAGGCATAGATTATGTCTTCTCTTTCTCCTTTTTCCTCTCCTCCTCCTCTTCCTCATCTTTCTCTTCTTTTTTTCTTCTTCCTCCTTCTCTTCCTCATCTTACCCAAGCTGAAGGTGCAGGGGCTACTCATGGGCCCACTGCTGATCAGCATGTGTACCTTGACCTGCTCTGTTTCAAACCTGGGCTCATTTGTCCCTCCTTGAGTAACATGGCAGACCTCCATTAACAGGGGCTCATCATGCCGGTCCTGAAGCTAATACAGAGCTTCATTAGTGGCATAACCCCCTGCAGCTAAGAACTCCTGGGGCCTCAGCCTTTTCGGCAGCTGCAGCTGAAGGTAAAGGCTACACGTCCAGCAGGGATTGCATCTCCTCCTTTTCTTTTTCTTGTGACACCCACCCAAAGTGGGGAATGCAGTGTAACTCTTCTCCAAATACTGGTTGGTTTATTGTTGTTGCTGTTGTTATTGTTCTTAGTTAGACTTGGAATCAGAGAATTTTAGGACTGGAATGAACTTGGAGTTCATCCAGTCCCATTTTTTTATTTGGATGAGTAACTTCATTTCCCTTTGGTTTATGATAACTGATCATCTTGGAGCCTCTGGGCAACAGGAAAATTGACATATGCATGCAAGAGTGTATGAGTACAGTGAGTGTGAAGCCATGCTCCCCTCCCTAAATAAACCATGTAAAGATATCAAAGAAGAGGGAAAGATGTGGGACGTCAACCTGCTTGGGAATATGCCAAGCAATACTTTCCAATCTACTAAGAAATCTAGATCTAATCCACCATTCCTATTTTAGAGCACTCAGCACAGTGCTAGGTACGGAGTCAATATTGACTAAATCCTTGCAATGGAGGAAACTGTATCTAGAGGAGGCATCTAAGGCCCAGAAAGTTTATGTAACTCACCTGAGATCGCATACCTGAAGATGGCCCTATTAGAGCCCAAGTTCCCCATGAAGCTCCATTCCACTATGAATTTTAAATGACTTATTCATTCTTGCTCCCCGACCTATGGTTTAGAAATCATATTTTCATAAATGTAAGAAAGCTCTGTGCAGATTCTTTTTCTTTAGCTACAAAAGACATTTTTTCTCTTTAAATCAAGAAAGAAATCTATGGATTGCTCCCATAATGTGAGCTCAAAGCCAGAAACAAGTAGCATTTTCATTACTGTTGCAATAACTTAGCACATGTGTGATTTATTATGCAGACTTGGGAATTTATCTTTTAAGAAATGCATTTCATATATGCAGATGAGGATAAGTTAGTGCTAGTGTGAATATTTTCATTCCTTTTAAGTTCCAACATCATTCCAATATTCCAACATCATGTTATCTGTGATAAACATCCTCAAATTTACCATTAACGTTTGTGGGATCGTCACTTTGCCTTTCTATTTTTAACATTTTGAAATTGTCTAAAATATTCAGCTCAGCATACATTTAATTATCCACGTCACACCAAAACCAAAAGAGATTTAGGCTGTTACTTCACTTCCAATAAGAGATGGGGAGAGGATAATCATAGAATCATCAAATGTTAGGACTGAAAGCGAACATAGAATATAGAATGTTAAAACATAGAATGTTACTGCAGAAATGATTCTTTGAAAATAGAATGGTTATAATGTAGAATTTTAGAACTTGAAAAGAAAATGGTTACAACATAGAATCTTATAGATTGAAAACAGAATGATTACAACCTAGAATTTTAAGATAAAAGGGTCATAAGAGTTACAAGAGTTATTTGAACATAGTAGCTGTGTGGCCCTGGGCAAGTTACTTAACCCTGTTTGCCTCAGTTTCTCATCTCTAAAATGAGTTGGAGAAGGAAATG
Source organism: Gymnobelideus leadbeateri (assembly GCA_011680675.1). NCBI lineage: Eukaryota > Metazoa > Chordata > Mammalia > Diprotodontia > Petauridae > Gymnobelideus > Gymnobelideus leadbeateri. The sequence continues at coordinate 281,720 of WOXC01001521.1, forward strand.
GCCAACCACTCCAGTATCTATACCAACAAAACCTAAAATGAGATCATGAAGAGTCAGACGTGACTGAAACGATTAAACAACAAAAAATCTCAGAGCTAAAAGAGACCTTGTCTAATCCAACTCTTTTATTTCACAGGAAGGAGACTGAAGAGCAGTTCTTGAGTTCTTCCCCTTCCTGTGGGGTCTGTTGTCCAGCCCTGCAGTGTGAGAGCAGACCTTCGGAACGACACATCTGCCCATGCCTCTTCACTGTATCCATCTTTGTCTGCACAGCAAGACCACGGCTCATTCCATTGAGTTGGGGGCCCTCCATTTGTTACCTGTGTTCCCATGGGATCTGATTTGTTAGCCCATCAACTGACCTCCATCCTAGCCAGCTTCGCATGGTAGGCAATCTAGAAAATATACCATATTTCATTAAATTAGAAATATAGAAAATATAGAAAAAGATGCATAACTTAAAATCTAAGGTTATAAAAACTAAATCTTACCATTTCCTCCAAAGAATAATTTTTAGCTGTAGTTACTTTAAACCATATTTACCTTAAACTCAGCCCACAATTATTCCTTACTGAGGTCACATGGTGCCATAGAAAGACAGTTAGATCTGAAGCCAGAAGCCCTGCATTAGAATCCCAGTTCGCCTATGCGAACTAGGCGACCCCAGTCTAATCATTTGACTCCTCTGAGCTGGCGTTTCATCATCCATGAAATGAGAGGGCTGTACTTGAATGCTCTGTTCCATTCCAGTCTTAAATCCATGATTACAATATTTATATTTTCAAAGTACAAGTCTTTTCCATATATTGCATATAAAATAGACCCTAAAGTTGTTGAAGATCTTTATTAATGAGGCAGGAATGCTGCCTTTGATGAATTGACCCAAATGTGACAAAACAGATTTCCCTCAGACTTAAAAAGGAGTCACTTTGATAAAACTGCTCTGCATAGAACACTTCCAACCATAGAGGCAAGGCCTCCTCTAGATGGAAACAGCTAGATTATAAATATGCAAAAACTTTAGAAGCCTGAAAAATGCCAGTACAGCCTTTTGTGGCCTCCCTTTATCCCACTGACCTTCTGAGGTTTAGATCATCACTCTCACCTTGTTATGGAGGCCTTCACTGAGGTTCTATGATTTTTAAACAAAACCAACAGTGTGATCTGTGAATCAGAAGGGCCACTAATCTTCCCTGAAGGAGGCATACCTGTCAAAAATTGTCCCCACTCCTGCTCCCCGGCATGAAATATTCTACAAACAAGAAATTAAACCTTTCATTCCACAATTACAGGGTTTGTTCCTTAAGGGTAGAAAGTCTTATTTTTTTCTATTTATTTACCCAGAGGTTGCCACAGTATTTCATAAATAGTAAGCACTTAATAAATGTATTTTCATCATTCATTCATTGTTTTCAACCACTTGCTTGGCTGGGGTAATGCCTATGCCTACAAAACACTTAAAATAAAAGTATCCTTAGGAGAGATAACACATTGATGTAACTTCACACACCCTAAGTTGTGAATGACAGATCACTCCTTTCCTGAGAATAGGTTTTGATAAAAAGATGATATGAAAGCTGTTCCCCAAAGGCTCAAGGGAAAGACCAGGGTGATACCTTAGGGAGAGAAAAGGATGTACAGAAAGGCCACCACAAAATAACAAACTGGTCTCCTTCATTGAATTCTGATTGATTATGATGATTGTGGTTATGGTGGTGATGGTGGTGGTGATGGTGATGGTGATGGTGATGATGGGGTGGTGGTGAGGGTTTTGATAACGAACATTTTGATAGCTCTTTAATGTTTGCTAAGTGCTTTCTATATGTCATTTCACTGATCCTCACATCAGTTCTGTGAGGCATGGATTATTGCCATAATACAGATGAGGGATCTAAGTCTGGGCAATGTTAAGTGGCTTGCTCAGAGTCAGACAACCAGTAAGTGTCTGAAGCGAATTCAAACTCATACTTTCCTGACTCCCCATCTGGTACTTCATTCAGAACACCACCCTATGTCACCTTAGACCAAAATCTAGGGATTCTGCATGCAAACTTTTAATTTATTCATTGGGCTTATTTTCTAGACCACAATGTAATCCTTTAATTATCAATAAATTTGCTGCCCCCAAAAGATACTGGCCACTGGAACAATGTGAAATGAGGGTATCACTTTGCCTGTCTCCCCACTGCCAAAGTCCCTCTTGGAAGCCTTATCATGGCATGGGGGTACCCGTGTTCCCTGAGAGCACAGCAGCAGAGCACAAACTCTGGGAAGTCACACCAAGATGCAAAGACTTCCCAGGTCTGTCATCTGAGGACCATCCCAGCTCAGTTCAGAGAAAGACTCATCACCAGGGAAAATAATGTGTCTCATTATGACCACCTTACATCCTTCTTGTGAGGATCAGAGGGGATAATGTAGATAAAATTCATGGGATAAATTCCAGCTATTGGGATTCTTTTCAATCAACCAACTAGAAAGGAGCTGAGATAACTGGGTTGATAGGTTGGAAGAAGTCAGGGATCCTTGGTTCAAATTCTGGTTTTGCCATTACCTGTGTGGCATAGAAGTCATATGACCTATTTGGGCCTCAGTTATAGAGTGTGTGTGTGTGTGTGTGTGTGTGTGTGTGTGTGTGTGTGTGTGTGTTTCTGCTTAAGTGAAGCAATCTCTAGACTGAAACCAGGAGAACTGATTCTCAGCTAAATGTACCTTTCTATTTAGTAGCTTCAGAAAAGAAAGAAGGGTTCATGAGACATATGCCGATTTTGGACAGTAGCACTTGGAGAGGAACAAGGTAAGTTCCTTAAATCGGTCAAGATATAGGAACAGGAGATCCCTTCCAGGGCATTCTAAAGTCTTTGCAAAAATCTATTGTCCTGAAAGCTAAATAAAGCCAGTGGAGACTCTGGGTCCCTAAGGTTCTGGTTAAGAGCACAATTGTGCTCGGAGGCTAAGAAGAAAGAGAGGCTAGGTTTCTATTATAAATAGCCTCAAAGCTCAGTCAATACCCATTTTTATTGAAACCCTTTATGAGATGGAAGACACAGCCAGCAGAGAAGATGATAGTTCAGCAGGCCAGGCTGGCAGAGACAGAGCCAAGGCCTCATTCCATTTTCTCAGCACACTAAGCCCCTCAGATAACTTCAGTTGGTGATTTCTGTGGACATCAGCAGTTCATATGAGAATGCAAAGGAGAGGAGGTGACCAGATGGGGACAGGCCAGGCAAGAGGGAGGTACACTGAGGTTTGTTGGGGTTTTTCCATCACCAAATGGCCCTTTGCCTTCTCCTGCCCTTCCTTACTGTCCCTCCCTGCCTACCTCTAAGTAGCAAAGCTCCCATGAAACCCTTTGTTGCCTAGAGAGGCTGCTTCCCCAAATCTAAACAGTATCTTCCCTTCCCCATCCTTGTAACCAAATGCTTAATGGGTCTGTGTAACTATGTCAGGACCAGGTTGTCTGCTAGGCGATATCTTTCTACTCTGATAAACTGATCTCTGTTGATCCTGGGGCTTCCTGCCAGGAAGCTTTATCTAGAAGTATAGTATGTATATACTATATAAAAAAATATATATATATATATATACACACTATATATATATATATACACACACACAATATATACTATATATTGTATATATAGTATATGGTATATATAGTATATAGTATATATAGTATGCATGTATGTATGTATGTATGTGTGTGTGTATATATATATATATATATATACACACATATATGTCAATGCTTTATCTAGCAGTATAGCTCCCAATGGACAGGGTATCAGAGGATCATGGGATGTAGAACAGTAAGAGATATTAGGGGCCAAAGTCATCAGTAGGACTCAGAGAGAAGAAATGTTTTCCTCTAGGTCATCCAAGCAGCTAAGAACAGAGCTGACACTCAAATGAAGTCCTCTGACTCCAAATCTGGTGGAAGGAATGCTGGGCACCATGGTAGGTCAGTGGGAGCCATACTGGAAAGCAACTTTGACTATGTGGTAGGAGTGAGACCCTGGATCCTCCTATATTTAAGGTTGGCTCTGTTGACCAAGCATCCTTCCTTCTAGTTCTGAAAAATATTCCATATCTTTGATCAAGTACATCATTACTATTTCTAAATAATCTTTTTCTAATGTGTAGCATTCAGAGTAGGAACTTGGGGCCATCTGCATTTGTCCTGCTCTATATATCACCACTGGCCCCAGATGGCTCCAGAGGAGAAAGTGAGGCTGGTGGCTTTGCATAGCCCTCCCTCACTTAAATCCAATTCACTTACATATCATGGTATCATCTTCCTGAGGTCATGTTCCTCTCCAAGAACAAAGGACAAAAAACCAATAGGAATTTAATAGACATATGTTGAATTAATGGATGAACTACATATCATCCCATTAGTGCAGATAATAACAAAATGCAACTGAAGGAATGTATCATGCCATGAATGGCTGTCACTCAGATAGAGTTAGTTGTCTCAGCTCTCAGGTGACACAAGCCAGATTTAGGTGTGCATTTACAAGACGACATAAGCAGGAACACTCTTATATATGAGGGATGACTTGCTATTGATTTATACTTGATAAGGACTTCAGAAGCCACTGAGGCCAACCCTCTCACTTACAGATGTTTTTTTTTTCCCCTTTCAGGACCTATGACAGAGAACTGCCCAAAGCTGGTGACAAGTAACCACTCCCACTGAGTCCCTGGAGGACAAAGGACAAGGGACCTACAAAGCAGGATGGGGGATGATGAGGTCCTGAGCAAACAGTCAGGGACCTCAAAGAAAGAGCAGAAGCAGCAGCAGCAAGGCAGAAAGAAGGGAAGCAGAAGAAAGGGCTAGACATTCCTAGGAGAGGAGACCAGAGAAGAGAACTGGCAACAAAGTCCTGAGGGAGCCCAGTGGCCATCTATCCCAGTCTGCGCATAAAGCAATGCCCACACTGAAATACTGAAAAGATCCCTCAGCCTTTGCCTAAGACCTCCTAAGAGGAAGGCACCCAGCCCCTCTCAGTGCAGCCCACTCCATTGGGGGACAGTTCTCATTAACAAATCATTCTCAACATCGAGTCTAAATTTTTCCTTTGACAATTCCATGTGACTCTGTCTTTATGGGGCCCGTTATAACCTATCAGTTGCCTTTTCCTTATGACGGTCCTTCTTGAATACAGCTAGCATATTCCCCCTACCAAGTCAGGAGTATCGTCTCAGACCCTAACTCCGCCATCCCGAATTCCAGCCCTCCTTCACCGCTCAGGGTCATCTGCAAATCTGATGAGTATAGTCTCTGTTCTTTTATTCAAGGGAGTAATAGAATATTAAAGAGCACAAGACCAGGTGCGGACCCTTGGGGTCAGCCAAGCTGACGTGGTCCTGGAGAGGGCATTTTAATATTCCAGACTCTTTCCAGGACCCTTGTGTCTCAGTCTTATTTCCTCATGGCCCATGGTGTCTCCTGGCAGAATCACAGAATCTGAGATTTGGGAGGGACTGTTGAATCCAACACACCCATAAAAAGCATCCTCTCAGGAAGGTGACTGACATGTGGTCATCCCCTGTGAATGAGAGGACAGGAGGAGGTTACAGGCTACCCGGATTAAGAAGATGTACTTATTTGAGGAAATCTAGGAAGCACAGTGGAGAAACATCACAGGGAACACTTGGATGAGAATCAATCCCCCAAAACACAGAAGCACTCTTGTTGTGCAGCTTGTACAAAAGATGATTTCAGCAGAAGGAGAAAATAAACAAGGAATTGAGGAACTAGACCACAGCCCTGTCCTGGAGGCCTGACCTGGTAGTGAGGGAAGACTTCAGATGCCAGAGCTTTCTCCTGGACACACTCAGAACTGCTGAGGAAATTTCCCACTAGCCTTTGTGCTAATTTTATCCTTCAAAAATTGAAGAAAGCAATGAGGGAACTGCTGTCTTAGACCCAATTCTGACCAGCAAGGAGGAATTGATTGCTGAAGTAAAAATGATGGGAGTTGGAAGGGCACATGACTGTGCCATCTTAGAAAGTATGAGAGAAGAGAAGAGAGCCAGGCATAGGCTGACACTCAGAATTGGGGAGATGCAATTTCATGAGGGCTCAGAAAGGAGCAAAGAGAAGGTAATTTGTGAAGGAAGCAAGCATTAACTGGAGAGACAGGCGCACCTTGAACTCAGGCTTGGAACAGTGCCCAGTGGGTGGAGTACAGGACTGTTCAGGCAGAAATGTGTTCAAATCCAGCCTCAGAGCCTTATCAGCTACATGACCCTCAGCAAGGCAATAAACCTATCTGTGCCTCCGTTTCCTCACCTGTAAATTGGGGATGATAACAGCACCTACCTCCCAGGGTTGTTATGCAGATAAAATGTGATAATAATTGCAAATGACTCTATAAACCCTAACATGCCATGTAAATACTAAACATCATTGTTAGTGTTGCTGTTTCTCCCTTTGGCAATCTGGTGAAGTTTATGGACCCTTCTCAGAATAATATAGTTAAACATGTATAATAAAAGACATATGATTACAGATACAAAAAATTATACTGTTATATATTATTAACTATACCACTACTATAGTACACTATACTATGTTATATTATAATACTAATATTACTATATTATAATAGTAAATAACATATCTTTGAAAAAAGTTCACAGCTGCCTGCTTTAGAACAATCAGATAAAGATTTTGAGAAGCAGAGGTGATAAGGTGTGGGGAGCTTTGGAATAATGAATGGAGTTGTGGTAGTCAGTTTATCAATAAACATTAAATACCCGTAAGTGCTGGAGATAAAAGGAAAGGCAAAAGATAGTTCCTGCTGTCAATGGGCCCCCAATCTAATGGGGCAAGCAACATGTGAATAATTATGTACAAATAAGTTCCATATAGAATAAATTGGAAATAGGGTTAGTGAAGGATGGAATATTAATTTCAAGGAACACACACCCAGATGTTTTCAGTAAAGAAGAGGGAAGGTGTCGGAAGAGACTGGTCTGGATATATGGGAAGCTCACTGAACAATAAAGATGCTAAGAAAGGTCTAGATGGTGAGATCAAGGCCCTGTTAACCAGGAGCCTGGTACAATTCTTGAAGAATTCTTTCTGTAGCACTGAAGGTCAGAACCAGGAGAAGTTAGTGAAGGAGACAAATGACAACAAAAATGACTTTTTAAAGTCATCTTGAGAGCAAAGGAAAGATCAACTTGGAGCTGAATGATGAAGTCACAATAGATAATGGAGAGAAAACAGGACTGTTCTCTGTCTTATCAACTCTAGTTGTGTTTCTGTTTGCTCTGGTCAGGTTCTCTGACCTGCAGAGAATGGAACAAAAATATTCAGAGGGGAATTGGAAGCCATGAGAAACAAGAAGGTAGTTAGAAAGCCTCTAGCTGACCTCTGTGAGTTCAAGTCATCAGTCTGGTATGAACTGCCCCACAGAGTATTGAAAGAGCTATGTGATATGACCACTGAAATGTCAATAATCTTGGAAAAGCAAAGACAATGAGAGAAGTGCTAAAGGACTGGAGAAAAGCAAATGTCCCAATTAAAAAAAAGAAAAAGCAAAAAGAATCTTCAAAGTATCAACTGTTTTTTTATATTATAAAAAATAAATGTAACAAATAAAGCCAATATAAAAAATAATGCCACCTAACTGATTTACTATTCAGTGACATACCAATCAAACTACCAAGATTCCTTTGTAATAGTTTTTTTTAAATGATAAAAAAAAATCTGAAGACAGAAAAGGTCAGGAATCTCAAGGGAATAATAAAATAAAAAAGTAAGAAGGAAGGGGGTCTATCAGCACCAGATCTCAAACTATTCCATAAAGTAAACATCCTCAAAAGAATTTGGTACTAGTTGCCAAAACAGAGAGATCAACCATTGGAACAGAATAGGTATGAAACATAAAAGAAAACAAATCTAGTCCTCTAGTGTTCAATAAACCCAAAGACTTCAGCTATTTTATCAGAATAGCTGGGAAAACTGGACATCAAGATGGCAGAAATTAGGTTTAGATCAGCATCTCATATGTATGAGGAAAAAGGAAGAAATTACCTTTCAGATATATGGACAGGGGAAGAGTTCATGGCCAAATAGGGAATAGAAAGGTTCACAGAAGACTCAATGAACAACTTGGATTACATAAAATTAATAAGGTTTGTACAACAAATCCAATATTCTTAAGATTAGAAGGGAAATAGTTAACCAGGGAAGAGGAGAGATAGAAGTCTTTCTACAAGTTTATCTGATAAACATCTCACTTGTAATTTTAAAAAAACTGATTACAATTTATAAGAATAAGAGGCATTTCTCAATTGTTAAATGGTGTAAGGATGTGAACAGGCAACACTAAAGGGAAGAAATCCAAGCTATTTATAGCGTATTTTTTTTTGATGTTCCAAATCACTAATGATTAGAGAAATGCAAATTAATGCAATTCTAAGAGACTCTACTTCACACATATCAGATTGGTAAAGCCAAGAAAAAAAAAAAGGAAAATAATAAATGTTGGAGGGGCTACTAGAAAACATGCATGTGGATGCATTTGTTGATAAAGCTTTGTATCCACTGGTCCAGCCATATAGAAAGCAATGTAAAATTGTGCCTCCAAAGCTACTGTGTATGCCCTTTGACTCAGTGATACTATTACTAAGCTTATAATGGAAGTAGACCAAAGAAAGAGGAAAGGGGCCTATATCTACAAAAATATTTATATTATGTCTTTTTGTAGTGGCAAAGGACTGGAAACTAAAGGGTGCCCATCAGTTGGGGAATGACTCAACAAGTCATGGTATATGAAAGTAGTGAAATACTACTGTGCTGTAAGACATGATCAGGGGGATGATTTCATAGAGACACCTAGGAAGACTTGTGAACAGATGGAAAATGAGCAAGAGACAGGAGAACAATTTATACTATAACATCAATATTATGAAAACAAACAATTCTTAAAACTTATGAACTCTGATCAATGCAATTATCAGCCATGATTTCAGAGGGCTGATGAAGAATATCATCCACTTGATAACAGAGATCTGATGGATTAATAATATTCAGAAAGAAAGAAAACCTCATTTTTGAACATGGCCAATGTGGTAATTTGTTTTGGTTAATTGTAGTTACATAATAGAAAGATTCTTTTTTCTTTCTTTCTTTCTCTTTTCTTTTCAGTGAGTGGAGGAAGGGGGGAGAAAAAAATGAATGCTTGATAATTGAAATTTTATTTCAAATAAGTTATAAACTGATGAGCTCAACATCTGATAAAATCTAGTAGATGTCATTAAAGGCTTAGTTTGTGAACAATTTGACAAAAAAGCAGTGATCATTTTGTACACAGCTTAAAAAGGAAGCAGTGATGAAAGATCAAAGATAGCATGCCTTGGAAAGTGCTGGATTTGGAAATAAGATGGCCAAGGTTTGAATACTAGCTCTGCCACTGGCTACCTGGAAAGGAAAAGAGAACTACATTGGTTTTTTCTAGCTTGTTAATTTGTTTGATTCTTTTTTGTTATATGCTAAAGGTTTTATGAATGATATATGGCAGGTCAAAGATGAAATGACTGAGAAAACAAAGGTTCAAGCTTCCAAGCATTTCAGTTTTTCAAGTAATGCCTGGCAATCAACTAACGGATTGGGATCAAGCCGCTTCCTCAGCTTAGAGCTGGACCCAAATAAATTGGGTGACAAATTTCTTTATATATTTGCTTATTTGTTTTTGTCAAACATCTGTAATAATGCCTTTCAATTTTGCTTCAAGTCAGATTAACTTCCTTTCCTTTTTCAACAATATTGCCATATTGGAAGATTAAAGAAATGTTCTAGATACAAATTCCTGAGATATTAGCAAAACATTCAGTAGCATTTCTATGCTAGTCTTAGGTTGAATTTGTTGGGAAGAGATGATACTTAAGGGGTGAAATTATGAGGTGAGAGAGGAAAGTGTCAAGAGGAGACGGGGAGAGACAATGTAGGGTAAACTATCTCATGTAGAAGAAGCAAGGGGAAGTGGCTGCAGGGGAGGGGAAGAATAGGAAGGCAAAAAGGCAAAACCACATTCTCATTGAATTTGGTTCAAGGAGAGAATGACATACATACTAAATGGGATATCTCAACCTGCAGCAGAATAGGGGGAAGGAGGATGAGAGGAGGGATGATGGATGGGAGGGCATCCTTGGGGGGAGGGGAGGTTGGAAGGACCCACTATAGAAGAGGGACAGGATCATGTAGGGAATGGACCAGGTGGGGGGGTGGGATGAGTGGGAGGGAATTATAAGCAGCCTTGTACAATATATCTACTATGGTAATGTTTTGCATAGCTATACATGTATAACACATACTGAATTGCTCATCTTCCCAGAGGGAATGGGTGACAAGGGAGGAAGGGAATGGATCTGAAATTCAAGGCCTTAAAATTAAATATTTCAAATATATATAAATACTATTATTAATACTCTTTTGCATGTAATTGGGAGATAAGATGTGCAGGCATTGGGGCACAGAGATTCACCTTGCTCTAATGGAAAAGTCAAAGGGTGTATGGGAGAAGATATGGGAGAGAGCAGATTGGAGGAAGGGATATCTTGTGGGACTGCTATTCTGGGATGGTGGGTAGGGGAAAAACAGGGGGAAAATTGTAACTCAAAATCTGGCAGAAATGAATGATGTAAAACAGAAGTTAATAAAGCATTTGTTTAAAAAAAAGAAGTTGCAAAGAAGGAGATAAAAACTAGATGGAAAGAACATGCTTCTAATAACCTAATTACCACTGAATCTGGGAGTGCAAGCAGCATCCTCAGGGAGATCATGGCATCCTTCTCATTTGGTGACTCCACTTGTCAAATCTGCTTTTTGTTATGAAGAATTCCCTTAACCTGTTGAGATCTAAGCTGGTTGGACTCACTGGTCATTGAGATTCCTTCCCCCTTTGAGATCCCATGATTCTGTGATTTTGTGACATATGGTATATACAATAGGAAATGAAGATTGTCTGCTTGAACATAGAAAGATTTTAAAGGAAAGGGGGAAATTTTCCTGTCCTTTTCAGGGCCAGAGGGACCAGATTTTAGTGGCATGAAGGAAAACTGCTTCAGTGTAGATATGACTGAATCAAAGATTTTGGGTTGACAGAGCAGGAGAAATCTTAGCTGGCTGCACAGAGGTGACCAACAAGAGAAACCTGAAAGTACAAGATACAGGAAGCCACCCCTGGGAAGAGGAAATGAAGCTGATGATGATGAAGACTGATTGGCTGACTCACTATTAAAATCAGGAAGCTTTGCCTGTTGAGGGAGATACTGTCATTGAGCTGATAAGAGTTACACGGATTCTTTTTCTGTGCACACCACATGAAATAGAGTATATTTATTGCTTACGTGACAGCAGTGAGGAGACAACTGTCATCAACCAGGGTCTCATATTGCCAGACTTAATCATTTGCATGTTTAAACTGAAAAGAGTTTTAGTTGATTATTTTCCTTCCCACAATCGTGTGGTGCCATGACGCATAAGGAGCACTGATCTTTAAGCTGGATGGCCCCCAGTACAATACTGCCTCTGTTCCTGAGAGTTTGACCTTGGGTAGGTCATTTCACTTTTCTGGGACTTAGTCTACTTGTATGCAAAGTAAGGAGATGGAGTGAACAAGATCATTTCTATGGTTCCTTCCAGCTTGAGAACTAAATGATCACAGACCTCATCACCTGACCCTAGGTGGGGCGGAAAGACAGCACTAGTGGCTAAGGACAAGGGGTGGCATGAATTGAAGGAAAAGGGACATGGGAGTAGGTAAGTAACAGCATGGAAACAGTGCCTGCTTTTGGTTTTGTTTTAATCCCAAGAACTGAATATTAAACTTGGGCCATTGGCTAGAAGGTTTTTTGTCACTGTTGCTGTTGTCAGTGAGTAGACTCAGATGTAGTGAGAAGATCCTTCATTCTAAAGACATGTGTTCAAAACCCAACTCTGATACTTTCCAGCTGTGCATTTATAGAGAAGTACCAACACCTCACTGAGCCTCAGAGTTCTCATCTTTAAAACAGGGATTAGAATAAAATGTCTCCCTTACAAGAATGTTGTGAGGAAGGTACTTTAGTTTCAAACGCTATAGAAATGGGAAATGGTAAACGCCCTGTTCACACAAAGGCACATGTGATCCAAAAACAGTTTTCACAGGGGATAGGAAACCCTTGTGAGTGAGGAAGTATGTCTGTGGTTTGATTCATCAATCAAATGAGACTATATGGCTAGCCTACTTCATAGAGAAAATAAGTATGCCAAAAGAAGTATGGAGGTCACAGTCCACCAGTCAATCGATATTTTAAGTGACTACTGTGATCCACACATTGTGCTTGGCACTAGGAATAAAAAGGCAAAAATGAGACAGTTCTTGCCCACATGGAGCTTACATTCTGTGGGAGGAGAATACTTATGCATATATAGGAATGTGTCAAACATGTATATGATTGTAGCTTTGGAAAGAGGGGAGAAAGACTCAAGATCGGGAAAGGTTTCATGCAGAGGGTGGCATGTATTGGAGTCTGGAAAGTAATCAGGATTCTAAGAGGTTGACATAAAGACAGAGTGTTCTCCAAGCTTGGGGAACTATTAATACAAAGGCACAGAGATGGAAACTACATTGTCAGCTATGAGGAATGACAAGGCCAGTATGGCTGGATGGTAGAGAGGATTGAAGGGAATAATGCTTAGTAATATCATTAAAAACTAGCTATGACATTCTGAATTACTTATCTTCCCAGAGGGAATGGATGGCAAGGGAGGAAGGGAATGGATCTGAAATTCGAGGTCTTAAAATTAAATATTTCAAATATATATAAATACTATTATCAATACTCTTTTGCATGTAATTGGGAGATAAGATGTACAGGCATTGGGGCACAGAGATTCACCTTGCTCTAATGGAAAAGTCGAAGGGGGTATGGGAGAAGATATGGGAGAGAGCAGATTGGAGGAAGGGATATCTTGTGGGATGGTGGGTAGGGGAAAAATGGGGGAAAAAATTGTAACTCAAAATCTGGCGGAAATGAATGATGTAAACCAGAAGTCAATAAAGCATTTGTTTAATGAAAAAAAAAGGAGACAGCAAGAAAATAAAAAAAAAAATAAAAACTAGCTATGGCCCTGTTGTGAAGGGCTGGGCATGCCAGAGAGATGACTTTCTATTTTGTCCTGAAGGTAATAGTGAGCCACTGAAGTTTATTGAGTTGGGGGAGGGTCAGAACATCACTTTGAGTTGGGGGATGAGGGTCAGAACATCACTTTGAGTTGGGGGATGATCAGAACATCACTTTGTCTACTGTGTGGAGAGTGGACTGGGACTGGGAGAGACTTGAAGAAGGAGACCAATTAGGAAGTTATTGCCATAGTCTAGAGCAGGGTTTGAGAAACCACAGCTGGTGGACCAAGTACATCAGAAAGCTAAGGAAGATTGGAAGGTCTTTTGTTTGTTTGTTTGTTTGTTTGCATCTTAAAATAAATTTTTACTGTATTTTAAAAACATAAAGTCATTCTTAGATCACTGACCATACAAAATCAGGCAGCAGGCTGGATTTGGCCTGACTCCTGGTCTAGAGGGGAATTGGTGAGGGTCTTTTTGTGAGGACAGAGAAAGGGCCAGAGGCAATCAGTGTTGTGGGCAGAGAGATGATCAGATGTGACAAGATGTGGCATCCTATTCAAAATGTGGGATGATTGAGAGGATGTCCTAGGTGCCTGAAAGCACAGTGTGCTCTCAAAAGAAGCAGAGGAAGTAAGAAGAGGGGTGGATTTGGAGAAAAGAAAATAAGTTCTCTTTGAGACATGCTGACTTGGAGATGCCTATGAGATATCATCTACGTCAAAATGTCCCACGGGCAGTTGTTTGTAAAGTAGAAATGCAAATGAATGGGAAAGAATTATCGCACTTACTATATGCAAAGAAGGCAATATACTACAAGAACTCCAGACGTAAGTGCAGCTGGAACTCAGGAGGGAGATTAAAGGACTGCTTACATAAGTGTGGGGGTCATCAGCATAGACGTGACCATTGAACCCACAGAAAGAGAAGAACCTTCAAGCGACAGAAATGAGGAGGGAAAACGTTGCCAGGGTGTATAATTCAATCTGGGCAAAACTGTGGAGGAAAGAGATGAACTGTTGTTTGCAGGTAACCACAAATAAGCCCATTTTGCTAAAATGTAGTTTGTGAAGGAGTTTAATGGATAATAAGCCTGGGAAGATGGGCTAGAGCAGGCTTGGAAAGGGTTTTAAATGCCAAACAGAGCTACTTGTATTTTATCCTGGAGGCAATAGGGAGAATTTTGAGTGGGGATTTGTGGGGCTCACTCAAACCACAGGAGAATAAGTCAAAGAAATTGAGGACATTTAGTCTCGAGAAAAGAACACTTAGTGAGGACATACTAGGAATGTACTTGAAGAGTTGTCATGGGGAAAAATACTAATTATGATAATAATATTTATATAGCACTCGCAGATTTTAAGATCTTAAGTGTTCTGGGAATGCTGTGGGTTTGTGTGTGTCTATACGGGGCCATCGACTTTTCTATCATTTAATCCAGAGCTCCTCTTCTTGGCCCATTGCCTGCTCAAACAGAGAAGTTAAAAGGTTGCACTTCCTTAAAATGAAGTATTTCCCAACAGAACCTGCATCAATTGGATTAGTGTAATTATGCATGCATTGCTCTGGGCTCCCACACTGGGTAATAATAGTCCATGCTAATTCGAAGAAAGGTTGGGCTTTCCTGGATCTGGTGAAGAGAAAACAACTGGAAAGGTGGCCCAGGTGGATGATGGATATGTTCAGGGCAACAGGCAGGACATCAAGGCCAATGAGGATGCTCCACCCATAAGGAAACACCCATGTTATCTGTCCACTTCAGGTAATGTAACTGAATTTTCATTTGATTTGGGGAACTGCAGCATGTAGATAGTGACTAAGGAGCCATTGAAGGGGATGGAAGAAGTCAACCAAAGAAGCTTCTTGTCTTGATTCTGGCTTCTCCATTTACAAGTTGTCTTCTTTGCCACACTCTGGCTTATGGGACTCTGACGGCTGTAGTGATCTAGGTTTGCTGGTAGTATCCAAGGCATTGTGTGTTTAAAATGGACAGAACCATGACTTCCAAGTAGTGGGGGGTCAAATGAGGACTTAGAAGGGAACTTGAGCTCCTGAATGGGTAGCAAGGGCACCCAGCCCTACCAGGATTGAACTAGAGAGTCCAAATGAATGTCTACCAATGCATTCCTAGATCTCAGCTTCCCCCGCTCCACCAGCACATGCCTGGTAAAACTACATTACTGAGAACTTAGGCTGTCCTCTTTCCTAGGTCGCCCTGATCTTCTTTTTCACGGCAGAAAACAGACATTAGTAACTTGGCTAAGGATGGAGATTTCTATCTCATTAAAGTGAAACAGAAAAATCAAAAAATATAATCAAAAGTATCTAGGGATGTGGCTTTTAATGGTGTTGTTTAATGTGTAGAAACATGGTCTTGTTGAGTTGGAGAAGGAAAGAATTTAAGTCTTTTTTCCATCACTTGGGAAACCCAGATATTAGTCTTTTGAGTCTTCATGGGAGAATAAGGAAGTGATACTGACCAAAGCAGTCTGAGTGAGCAGTTACAATGAAAAGAAAGAACAGCATTCTGCCCCTTGTCTGTGTGACCCTCTTTGTCGTTCCAAGAATAACACCACCAGAGCTTTCCAGGAAAAGGTCAGCGGTTTGTACCTGCAGGTACTTCAGGCTTTCCCTGGTCCTCTGACTGGGACTTTTAATGATGAATGGAGAAAGTAGAGAAAGTAAACCTCCACCACTTGCCTTCTGAGAACTAAACTCACTTCTAGCACTAGGAAGACAGGCTGGATCAGATCTTGGATGCTCACAAGTTGAGGAAATGGAAAACCTAAATAAGGAAGGCTTATCAAAAGAAAAATTGAAATTCTCCATATTCCTCATTTTATACTTTTTAGGTACACTGACATCACGTAAATCCCTTCTAAGACATCCTTCAAATAAGTGCCCCCAAACAAGTGCCTACCTATTGAAAAAAATAAAATAAAATAAAATAAAAGAAAGAAAAAAAGAAAGTCTAACTCAGGTAGTTAATAAGCCAAATGTGTAACTGTCTGCACTCACTTGGCATACGTTGTCAGAACTCTTCCTCAGTTCATGGAGGGGAATTTCAAGCCTACCCAATGCTCATCCTAGGATGAAAAGCTTTGGAGAGAAGTACTTGACAGGAACATAGAAGGGAATGGGTAGGAGAGAACCCTAGCTCTCTCTATATATAGATCATGATATATGTTACCTCCATAAAATGTTAGATTTACAATTGAAAGAAATGTTAGAGAAGTCAATCACTTCATTTTAGAAGTTTCCAAACTGAAGACTTGTACAATGGCACCCAGGTGATGACAGACCTGGGATCTTTGGGTTTTCTGACTGCAAAGCTAGTGGCCTTCCTACTATGCCAACCAAGCCCTTTAAACCTAACCTGAAAGCAATGGCCTCCTGTCCCTGGAGTTCTTTAAAGAGACTGTATGACCATGTAAGGTGGACATTATGGAAGGGATTAATGCTCCAGGTACAGGTTGTCTAATGAGGTGGAATAGAAGAGAGAGAAACGTAAAGGAAATGCAAACTTGGGTTCAAAACATCAAATATACAAGAACAGAACTGGGAGTATCTGGCAAAAGACAATGTTTCTTGTGAAGAAATATTTTGCTAAGGAGGAGGGTATAGGTGGCTTCAAGTGCAAGATGAGTTGTTGACATTATATGACAGGTAAGAAAGGTAGCTTGGCATTAGGCTCCATTCCACAAGGCATTAATGCCCAGTATTAAGGATTTGTCCTCAGGTACTCTGCCTTGGCTGAACCACTGCTGGAGTATTCTATGCTATTCTAATACCATGTGCCACATTTTTAAAAAGGAAACCAAGAAGCTGAAATTCATCAATAGCAGTGTAAGTAGGACATTGGAAGGGCTGAAGGGCATGCCACATGACACCATTTGAAGGAATTGGATATCTTTAGGTTAGAGGAAAGGAGATGGCCCTGTGGTGCATGAGAGCTGTCTTTAAGTATTTGAAATGCTGTGGTGGAAAAGGATTAAAAAGTAGGAGCAATGTGGAGCAAAGAGTCACATTAGACTTGCTGTAAGTACAACAATCCTAAGGTAGCAATGGGGGATGGGGGACTGGCCCTCTCCCACCAATGGGTCCTAGGTCCATGCAGACCACATTCAGTCCTGAGGGGAGCTGACTAGAGGAAAGTCAGTCAAGAAATCACTAGCATTTATTTAGTAATTTCTATGTGCTAGGCACTGTGCTAAGTACTGGTATTACAAAGAAAGGCAAAAGATAATTGCTGCTTCAAGAACTCAGTCTGCAAACAACTATGTACAAACAAGCTATATACAGAATAAATTGGAGATAATCAAGAGGAAATGTGTTAGTGGTAAAAGAGAGAAGGATACCTTTTGTCATTATCTCCAGCTCTTTACATCTATCCCAACATGATTTTCTGGGAAAAATCCTTCAAAAAAAGTTTAGGTGTTGCTTAAATCTAGTGTCTCTAGGGAAGGCATTCATTGTACAGTGGAGATCAGGTACAGAGTAGCTCTTTATTTTCTTCACTGTAAAAGGACTGCTACATGCCACAAAAGACTCATATGCACACACTGATAAATACTTAAAACATGCTTTGATAACCTGTAATTCCTATTATGTCTCCAAGGTTGTTACTTGAAAACATTAAAACATGAACTATCTAGTTGGATTGTTGAATAAGCATCTCCCCTACTTTGGCTCTTCTTTGTCCAAAGGACTTCCTCAAGGACCCAAGCTTTCTTAGAAGTAAGACTCAGTGTTGAGCTCATCTTCCTTTTGGTTGGGATGATCTCCAAGAAGGGTTGTAGTAGCTTCAGGAGCACCGTCCACCATCCACTGACTGAAGGACAGTCAACTCCAACTGTCCTTTCCAAACCCCCCAAACTCCAGAGGAAGAAAACTGACCCATCTTGCTGCCTTGCTATACAAACCTCCTCTGTGTGATCCCTGACAAGTAGATATTCACTTCTACTTGGAGATTTCCAGTGATGGGGAACTCAACCCCCTCAAAACACCCCATTTCACATTGGGGCAGGTCCATTAGTTTAGATGATTTCATTACCATTGAACCAAAGTTTGCCTCTCTAACATTCACCTATTACCTCTAATTCTACTCTATGTGGCTGAGCAAGAGAATTCTTACTTATATTAGGCATCTCTTCCAATATTTAAAAGCAACATTCATGCTTCTCACCATCATAATCAACAACTACAAAATCTTAACGCTTAACATCCCCAGAGAACTGCTTAACTTGCATTATGTCACAAGCAGGAAACATGTTCCTTAGCTGAAGCTCTTACTTAGTGGCAAGAAACTGGTCTTCATTCAAAACTCTTCCTAAGAAAGGCAGTAAGTGGTTCAATTGTCCACCCTCAGGACCTTTCTCTTGCCCATTCCTGCAATTTGCTTGGATACAACAGCACAGTGGCTCTAGCGGATGAACCAGGAAGGAGGTTGAGAGACATGTTCTGATTTGGAAAGCACATAATGGAGACTACTCTGTGCTCAGCACTATGGTGGACACACTGAAGGGAATGGGAAAGCAGATGTTCATCAAGCTCTCACTATACTTGAGATGCTGAGAGAGATGCAAAGATCAGCAAGGAATGGGTTCTGCTTTGAAGGAGCTGTATTCCACTGGGCTGAGGTGGGGGTGGCATACAGTTTATTCACAGATAAGTCACTGAAGTCTGTGGACAAATAAATATACAGTGATGGGTAGAAGACTCCAACTGAAGGAATCAGGAGAGGTCTTTTTGGAAGAGGCAGTCTCAGAGCTGAGCCCTTAAGGAGTCAGGGGTGATTTGGGAGGACATTCCAGGCATGAGGGACAACTGGCACAAGTCACAGAGCATCATGTCCAGGGAGTTGCCAATCTGCTTGTTTGGCTGGCAGAGGGAACATGTGATGACAAATAATGTGTAAATAGCCTGGAAAGGGAGACTGAAGTTGGAATGTGGAAGGCCTTTGAATATTAAATGAAATAATTTGTATTTTATTCTAAAAGCCAGGAGAAACCACTGAAGCAATCCTTTTGTAGAACAGGAGGATGGCTGGGTCAGACTTGTACTATAGGAATTGCAATGAGATAGCTGTGTGGAGGTGGGTCTGGAGAAGAGGAAAGAATGGATTCAGGGAAACCAACTAGGAAGTTACTCTAGTCAGTGGTCTAGGTCCAGGATGGGTGTGCCATAAGCAGAGAGAAACGAGTGGGTTCCAGAGATGTTGAAGAGCTGAAGTGGACGCTGATTGGACATGGTAGAGGACAGGTGAGGGGAGTAAGAGGAAAACATCCAAGTTGATTTCTAGGCTAGGAACCAAGGTAACTGGAAGACAGATGGAACCCTTGAAAATAAGAGAAGTTAGGAGGATGGTAAGTTTAAGGTGAAAGGGAATGAATTCTGTTTGGAAGTATTGAGTCTGAGACATCTACGGAAGATTCAAGTGCCAATGTGCAGTTTGCATTTAGTAATGTACACCTGGAGCTCACAAGAAAAATGGGGAAATCTAGCTTTGGGAGTTATCTGCATGAGCAGAATAATTGACTCTCTGGGGGCTTGTGAGTTTACCAAGAAGGAGGTTGCAGAGAGAGAAGAGAGTACCTAGGACTGGGGTACACTCCCACATGGAATGGTGAGACACACATAGTAAACCCCCTAAAGGAGGCTGAGAAAAAGGTCCATCATGTAGGAATAGAATTTAGAATAGAATTCAAATGAATAAGTCATTTGAAAGTCATGGTGGAATGGAGTTCCATGGTGACCCATGAAACTTGGGCTCTAATCAGGCAGTCTTTAGGTATGTGATATCAGGTGAATTACATAAACTTTCTGGGCCTTAGATGCCTACTCAATCAATCAGCAAGGACTTAGTAAATATTGACCCTGTACCTAGCAGTGTCATGAAGAGAGAGAACCCAAAGAAGTCCAACCCTCCAGATGGGTCAAGGAAGACGAGACAATGGAAAGAGTGGTGATAGAGATGGGGGCCAGACTGTCAGACTGACAAGGGAGCAGGAGGTGAGATTGGAAGCAAGAAAGGAAGAGAATCTTTTCCTGGAATTCCGTTGGGAAAGGGAGGAGAGATAAAGAACTATAGCTGGAGGGGATAGCAGGGTGTCCATCAAAGAACTTTTTTTTTCTTTTGTGAAGCAATCAGGGCTTAAATGATTTTCCCCAGGTCACACAGCTCCTAAGTGTCTAGTGTCTGGGGCCTAATTTGAACTCATATCCATCTGACCCCAGGGCCAGTGCAATATCAGTCGGGCCACCTAGTTGCCCCAAGGAACTTTTTAAAGATAAAAATGGTCTAGACAAATTTGAAGGCAGCAGTGAAGGAATCAAATGGATAAAGAAAGGATGGAAATCAGGGAGGAAACAAGAATAGTGAGTAATCAAAACAGCTTTTCTACACCTTAGAGAAAGTAATGTATAATCTAAGACAGGGTTACACAGGTAGAGTAGTACTCAATGGGGGAATTATCAATGAGAGCCATTGAAGGGCTGTTAATGGTTGAGATCCAGTGATCATTTCTATACTGTTGACCTACAAGTCTGTACATCCAGATCCAATCTGTCTCCTGAGCTTGAGTCCCCCATCTCTAACTGCCTTCTAGACATTCCCACTTATATGTGACACTTAGCATGTTATAGGGAAGGTAAGAAGGAGAGATTGTGGATCTAAAGTTAAATTCAATTACAAAATAATGCTCATTTCTTCCACAAAATGATTAGTACAGAAATGTGTGATGTACGTGTATAACCTATATCAGGGTAAGGGAAGGAGAGACAGGAAGAGGGAGAATTTGGAACTCAATTCTTAAAAAATGAATGCTAAAAATTATTTTTGGGTTTAATGGGGGGATAAAATATTTAAAATATAACTCAGCATATCTAAAACTGAACTCATCTTTATGCCCCTAAGCCCCACCCTTTCTCCCAACATCCCTGTCTCTCTTGATGACACCGTTTTAGCCCTGGTCACCTTGCCCATGACACTGGAGTCTGACCCCTACCCGTCCTTCAGTCCCCACATCCACAACATCTCTCTCATCTGTCTCCTTTCTATTCATTGACACCACTTTAGTTCAAGTCCTCCTCACCTTTTACCTGAACTATTTTAATGGTCTTTGAGCCAAAGGGAAGGCAGCATAGTACTGAACTTGGGGTCACAGGACCCCAGTTCAAATCCTGACTGCCACTGACCTGTGTGACCTTGGGGAAATCATTGAAGTTCTCTGGACCTCTGTTTCTTCCTCGTTGTCTCTGAGTTCCCTTCTGGTTCCAAATCTATGATCCTCTAATCTCCCTCTAGTCACTTTTATCACATCAGATATCTTCAGTTTCCTTTGGTATAGGTTCACTCTCTGCTATTGCAGAGGGCCACCATGCTAAATCTTCATAGTTGACCTCCAAGACTTGGTAAGAGTCATCTTCACAGAGCAGAAAAAAACTGTTTTCTGAATGTTCTGCCCATGGCCTTCCCCACTGAAAACACTCTAGTGCCTCTACTGGGAAATAAAAATTCCTTCTGTGGGCATTTGAGGCTTGGGCTCAACCTCTCTTTCCAATATGGTTACACATCAGTCTCCTTCACAAATGGCAGTCTATGCTCCAGCCAGACTGGCTTAGGAGCTACTCCCTGACCAAAGCCATCAATGTGGATCTAGGCAGGCATTTCCCATGAACTCACCCCCTTCTCATCTCCACTGGATAAAACTGCTGCTATCTAGTAAGGCTCAGCTCCTGAGTTATTCCCTTCACAGAGCTTTCTCTTATGCCCCAGTTTTCCTAAAGAACTTTGTCTGGAGCTTAGCCTGGTCTCTATCACCCAGCCTCATCTGTAGGCTGTATCTCCACGATCAATGAACAACTCTTCATTCCCAGCACTCGAAGGGAGTAAGCTTCTCAGGAATAGACTATGTTGTTTTTCATCTCTGTACCCCCAGTAGTATGCATTGAATACAGCAGGCATGTAATCAGTGTTTGAGACTGAGCAAGGCCATATGTATACAAAGAAGGCTTCATCTGGCAGGAATGTGTTGGATAGATTGCAGACTGAAGATTTTTACAATAGTCCAGGGGAGAGCTAATGAGTTCTGGAATTCTAGTCATGGATGAGGGAGTGAACTAAAGACAGAAAATCATGGTTGCCTTCAAGGAACTTGCCCTCTAATGTGAATACACCCATGGAACTACTCAGAAGGAGAAAGTGCATAAATGCTCAGGGAGGATGAAAATAGAAAAGCAATTGGGTGTTTCAGGGATGGGAATGAACCAAGGGCTACAGATGTTGAGAGAGGCCTTCCTTGTAAAAGATGAGGCATGTAAATATGGCCTGAAAAGACTGATGGGATCTGGAGAGATGGAGAAGAAAGGAAGAGGAGTCCAGTGATGAGGAGCAGAAGCACCAAAATTCCTAAAGGGCAATGAGGGACTAGCCTGGCTGATGAAGCTCAGTCTAATTATCCCTGTTCTGGATTGACTCGAGTGTTTGCTTTGCTTTTCTTTTGCTGGAATTCTTATTTCCGCTACCTTATTGTCTTACTTTTATTTTATTGTCTTTTTATTGTCTTAAGCTCCTATAGATTAGTTTGGTGAAAAATAGCTTATGACCCATAGCCTCAGAGATCAAAAACTTAAAAGTTGCCCAGTCCAGCTTCCAATCCATTTTGCAGGGGGACTCCCAGGGATGCTCAGTGACTTAGCCTAGGCCACAACATATTTATTATCTAAATAGTCACCAAGAGGCACATAGCCATTATTCATAACAGATAAGGGAACTACAAAGAATTCAAAAATCACTGATTTGTTGACCTTTGGAGAGGATTCCTCCATTTCACCCCCTCTGGAGAGGCAGAGGTTGTGTTTGATGAAGGGTGGAATACAACCTTAATATTAAGATGCAATTGCTCCCTTTTCCTGATTTTTTGTAAAGAAACCATGGTAGATGGTTGTAAAAGGTCGTCTGTGCTGTTAGACATAGTTGCCATTGGTTTTGCTCTTGGAGAGTTCTATGGGGAAGGGCATATTGGGAAATCACTGACTGTGTGAGTCCTGGTAGATAACTAGGGGCTGTAGATTTCAGTGAAGAGACATCTTGTTCTATTGCAGACATGGGCAAGTCAACTCGACTGATCGTGTGGAAAGAGCTGTGGATTATGTGTTGGATCTCCTCCGTCCCAGTGGCTCAGACCACCTGTACCTTTAGTGAACACTCAGCTCCCCACCTGATGGAGATGATCAGAGTCATTTAAAAGGGATGTTTTTGTTGTTGCATCCTCCAAGCAACCTTGCATGATTTTGATTGATGGATAGATATGAGGCACCTTCTGGTAAGAGCCTGTAGGCAGACCTTTGTTTGATGGAATCAAATGCTTTTTTTGTGATAAACAAAGCAGAAACACAAAGGAATGTTGTGTTCCTAAGTGTTTTTTTTTAATTGTGAAATAGTAAAGATGTGACTCTTTTGGTTCATAATACATGAAACTTTCAGAATACTGCAACTTTCTTACTGTAATTTTCTCTTCTCCAATTAATTATGGAGCCAGTGATAATGGGTAACAAATAGTAGGCATTCAGCAAATAGACACTGTGTCTATGCCAAAGTTGGAACAACGTAGCCCATCCTTGTTCCTTGACTTTTCCCCCTAAATATGAAATGTGGAGCTCTGTTTTCTCTGCTTGCAAAGCTTTAGGTACTCCATCCTTCATTTTTGCTTCTTCTTTTAAAATGTGCCACTCCTGACCTCAGTTTGAGATGCTCTGGTAGGAAAATGCAATCCTGAATAACTGAGCTTAGTACTGAGCTGACCTAGTTCCCAGATGGATGAGCACGAGTAGAACCTGCTATTTGGGAAGCCAGAGGTCGGCTGCCAAGGGCTGGAGGGAGAAATAGGAAATGTGAACTGACTTCTCTACTCATCTGATCTTGTCATAAGAATTGCTGGCTCCCACCAGGGCAGCAGGGTTACTCTGTGGGTTTGAGCAGCTGATTGGTTGAACTGGACTGGAGAAGGACAGTGGGACTAAGGGAGCAGTGGAGGGGCCAAGAGGATGAGGCAAGCCAGGGACAGGAAGACCAGTCACTCCCTACTCCCTAGGGAATCAGCCCTTCCCAAGAGGCTCTAGGGTTTTGGCCACAACAAAGAAGAGGTGCCAAGTGGAGAGGAAGCCACTGAAGGGCAGAGACTCAGGGGGGAGGAGGGGCTGTTGGCCCAGCAGCTGAGTGAGTTTACCCTGATTGGGAAACAAGTAGAGAAAAATGGTAGAGAACAGGGTTCATGCAGTCCCTTGGGCCTCACAGAACTATAAAGAGCATTGGCACCAAGAAATCACCAGGATAGAAACTCCTGCTTCCTTTGAGATTCTGCCCCCTTGACTGACTCCCCACCATGCCTGACCTCTACTTCTTGCCTTCCCTGGCTTCCTCCACGACTCAGACCAAATCCAATTTCTACAAGAAGCCTTTCTTTATCCCCGAACAAGACTAACATCTTCACTCTGAAATTGCCTTCCTAGGGTGGCTCAGTGAGTAGAATGCTGGGCCTTGAGTCAGGAAGACCTGAGTTCAAGCCTGGCCTCAAACACCTACTAGTTGTGTGACCCTAAGCAAGTCACTTCACCTCTGTTTGCTTCAGTCTCCTCATTGGTGAAATCAAGTAATAATAGCATTTACCTCCCAGGGTTGTGAGGATCAGATGACATATTTGTAAAAGTGCCTAGCCCGTAATAAGTCCCAGGTAAATGTTCACTAATATTATTGTGGTTCCTATTATTTACACCATATATATTTTATATGTACAGACTTGTTTTGCATTGACTTCTTCAATTAGAATGTGAGCCCCTCAGTGGCCCTGGACCTTGTTTTTGGCCTTTTATGGTCTCCCCAGAACTTAGTGGAGTGCCGGCCTAACACAGAAGAAGCTACTAATAAACCTGAGTTGACCGACTGATTGATGGAGGGCTACAACTTGATTTTTAATCCTGAAGCAAGAGGCAGGAAAATCGCTTTCCATTGTGTTGGGGGTAGGGCAGAAAGGTATTGCCCAAAGATTGACTGCTGGTGAGGCAGCCATGGGGCAGGCCATGAGAGGGTATAGTAAAAAGCCTCCTTTGAAGGTAGCCAGCAGAAATGTGGGTGGAGAGATTGCATTTCCACCCAGTAGCTTCATGTTTTAATTAATTTTTCTTCCTAAGAATAATGGAAGACAGTGCAGTTGGTGAATTAAACCAGTGTCAGGCACTGTGCTAAGCCCTGGTGATGCAAATACAACCTGAGATAAAGCCTCCTCAAGGAGCAGACATCCGAGTAGGGGAAGATGCCACAGAGAAGAGATGCCCATGGGTGAATGGTAGGAAAGTCCAGAGAGTCAGGAAGAGACCCCGGAGAGGAGGGGAGATATGACCAGCCTGGACATTGTTCATGAAATGGAGCCTCTGGGAATATCCATCCAATCAGAGGAAGGGGCTGCAGGGTTCTGTTACTTCTAGAGTGAGAAGATCAGGAGCAGAGGGAACTTGTGGGGTAAGGAGGCTTCTGTGGCAGGGTAGAGAAAGTCCCAAGAGTCAGAAGAAGAGTCAGGAGAGGAAATAGCACACCTACATTCTGGTGTGTGGAAAGCTGACCCAATGCAACAGGCATTCCCACTTCTAGCACATGCCAGCAGTGTGATCCTGGACAGGTCCTCTAACCCTACAGTGTCCCAGACAATTCCTAATAGTGTAAGAAGTCATATATCAGCATGGATGATGTGATTCCTCACTAAGTAGCTCCATACAGCAAAGAGATTGAAGGTCCAGAGCCCCTCTTCTACCCCCACCCCCAAAATCAATCTTAATTTGGTGCTATGTTCACTTGTTTGTTCTTACACTGAAAACTGAAACTTGGGTCAGCACCCTCTGGTCAACCTACCCAATCTACCTTTCTACACAGCGCCCAAAGAAACCCCCTTACTCATACTGTAAAATAATGTGTGGAGGTGCAAGCTTATAGGCATGGGTTTACCAGAATGTATTGGAGTCATTTATCAACAAATCCCCTCCCCACCCCCACAAAGACTCACTTTTAAATATGAAGCTACTTTTTAAAGTCTGCCACTAGCTATCCTTCCTCCCCAGTCTCTCCATTGCCCCCAGAAATCCATGCCAGCAAAGGCTGGGGAGCAGGCATGGGCGAGAGCATCCTCTCCAGCTACATTTTTCCCCTCAATTGGTCAGAAAGCAGGAAGAGGTGTTGTAAGATTGCTCTGTGGGAAGTGAGGGAGACATGAACCCAGTCATGTCCAAGAGACAAATCACTGAATTCAAGGGTTTCAGAAAACCTGAGGATGATTTCCTACGAGAACTGTATTGTGTCGAAATGGCCACTGCTGGGATCTAAGGAAACTCACAGGAATGCTCTGGACATCAGTTTGCTCATCTGTACAGTGTAGGACGTAGACTCTATATCCTCCCAGGGCTCCTGCAACTCCAGAGCTATGGGCTTCTATGAGTTGACCTGTGGAGTCCCTTCTGGTTCTAAATCTTATCATCTCCCAAGACCAGATCACAACGTTCATGAAAATCCACCTCTTCACAGGGGTCCTAAGCTGGTAGATCAGGAATATGGCATAGCTACAGGTAAATTATTATTGAGCAAAGTTTTTTTTTTTATAAAGTTCCTTATGCTTTTCCTGGATGGAAAGGACATGGGCAAGGAGAGAACACAGTTCGGTCTATTCCGATAGAATGGATGAAACTGGTGACTGCCAAGAGCCCCATGTCAGCATGGAAGGCCTCTCTAGTGGTCTGTGCTGCTTCTCAGCATCCTTACTGATGACAAGAACATAGGCAAAATAGAATGCTCATCAAATCGGCCAGTGACACAACAGTGGGATGGAGAGTTAATGTGCTGCATTTCTGAGCAATGCTTCCAAAAGACTAAAACATTGGGCTGAATTTCATAGAATCAAATTTGATGAGGCTAACACTGAAGTCTGACACCTCAGCTCACACAACTAGCTTTCCAAGCACAAAATTGAGGAGGCAGGGCTAGAAAGCAGCTTATCTGAAAATGACCTAGGGGTTTCAGTGGGCCACAAACTCACTATGAGTCAATAATGTGGTAAGAAGGCTTGGAAGCCCCAGAAGATGATCTTGGGCTCCATTAAGATGGGGGGGGGAGGGCAACCCTCAGTTAGTTTGCCTTCTCTTTCAAGAGGCCTTTCCCCAATTGTTAGTCCAGTCCCCCAGTCACCTGCTTATTCATTTTGTATCTATTTAGCATTTACTTATCTGTAAACATATTGACCCCTCCCAGCTAGAACGTGAACTTGAAGAAAGAGACTATCATACTTTTATATCAACATCTAGCCCAGTTGCTGAAGCCTATATGGTTGGCACTTAGATGTTTGGTGCTTGCTTGCTTGCTTGATTGAATAAGGAGGTAATGGTCCTACTGTACTCTGCCCTAGTCAGACCACATTGTGGTATTTGGAGTTGATTTGGGGGCTTTTTAGGAAAGATATTGATAATCTGAAGGGTGTCAGTTATCAATGCCTGTGGTATCCATTGGAGGACAGCCAGAAAGGTTAATTAAGGGCATGGCACAGCTGAAGGAACTGGGAAAACAACTGTTTGGACCAAAGAAGAGTGGAAGGTGGGGAGAGAGCCTGACAGTTGCATCCCAAATATTTGAACAATCAACAATGGATTATAGCTTGCTTCACTCAGCCCCATACTAAAAACAATGAATGAAAGTTGCAAGAAGAAACATTTAGGCTCAAGGTCAGGAGTACCTTTCTGACAATAAGAATGGCCTCTGAAGGTGGGGACTCCTCTACCCTAGAGGAGGTCTTCGGGGGGAAGTTGGAGGAGCCCTTGCTAGGATGTTGGTAGAGAGGCTTGTTTAGGTCCAGGTGGGACGGGATGGTCTCTTCCAGCTCAGGTGACTGGATCCTGTGAGACGCTTGAATTCTCTTCTTTGTATGCTCGGAGCCCCGTGGTTTATTTTCTAAGAGTTCAGAGAGCCCAAAGGAACATTTTCCCCCATTTGGCTGCTGCAGAGGACCTGGGTGGGGCCAAGGTAGGAGTACATGGAAGGAAAGAGGAAGGAGGCATCCAAAAGAAGGACCTAAGACTGCATTTCAGTTCCTCTTAGCGGGAAATGGGCTGCTCCCAATTCTGCATTCCAAGAACTCGAAGGCTGCTTATTTGCTGGCAGTTTTTCTTCTTCTTTGATCACTTCACAGTGAGTTACGTTTTCCTGGACTCACTTCAATGATTGGGAACAGCCGTAATTCCTATTCTAGGGAGGTGCTCGCCCTCCCCACCTAGCTCATAACCTCTTGATCATGGTAGGGAAGAACTACACAAGACTGTGACCAAAATAAGGTTCATCCAATGGCCCCTCTTCCACACGCAGTGACACAGCGTTGGTGCTTACTAGATGGTGACTGATTGATCTAGCTCCCAGAGGGCAGATTGCTTTGATTTTGTCTTTTCATCCCCAGTGATTGACACATAGATCTTTACTAAGCGATTATGTGCTGATTGATTAGAATGCAAGCACCTTGAGGACAAGAAAGTCATCACCTTTGTCTTAGATTAGCACAGCGTCTAGCACATGGCAGAGATGTAGTGATGGACTATTGTTTGATCAATTGATGGCCCCCCTGTCAGACAAGAGTCAAATCCTTTCCGGTTTGGTCAGGCTTGCCCGGGCTTATGCTCCTCTGGCCAAGTGTCTTTGGGCCCAGGTTCACTTCCATGCCGAGAGGAGACTTTGAAGGAAGATTTTAATAAAGGTTTCCTGGCTTTAGGAAGCCCCAACACTGGAGTAAGCTCTAAATGCTCAGGCTAGAGTTACCCAATTGCTCCTTCTCCATGTTGCCAAATCCCACAGATGCTAAGAGAGTTCCTTCACCTTCTTGTGTCTCTGTTTCTTCTTCTGAAAAATAATGGAGTTGAACTCAATGACTCAAATCCCTGCCAACTCTAGCTCCTCGGACCCCTGGCCTCTGACTGTGCCTTCCCCAAATGTCACCCACATTCACATCATTATCAATAACCTTTTTTATTTTTTTTAATATTTTTGCTCCTGGATTCAGGTATTTTGCTGAGGTTGTAACACAAACCCCCTCAAAGGTAGGGCCTTTAGAAAGAGAAGTTTATTCAATCAAAGCCACTGGGATTCCAGGTAACTGGAAACTGATAATGTATTGACTAAGAGAGTACACATGAGCCATGATGACGTCATTCAGTGTGGGTACTCCCTCCCGCTGATGGAGATTCCATCAACACACATTTATGAAGTTTCTCCAGCATTCCAGATAGTATGTGAGGTTCTGGGGACACAGAGACAAAAAGGAAACAGTTCCCCGCCCCCAGCTTGCTGTTGTTCAGTCATTTCTAGAGTCATCTGACTCTACGTGATTCATTTTGGAATTTCCTTGGCAAAGACACTGGGCTGGTTTACCATTTCCTTCTCCAGCTCATTTTACAGATAAGGAAACTGAGGTAAACTGGGTGAAGTGACTTGTTCACTGTCACACAGCTAGGAAGTGTTTGAGTCTTCCTGACTCTAGGGCCAGCTCTACTTTGCCCCCAAAGTACCTCTGTTCTATTAGAAGAAAATAACAGATACACATATACACGTTTATGGTTTACATTTTTTATTTACACGTGTATATAAATAGCAAATGTAAACTGAGGCAACATAAGGTAAGTTGGATGGAGAGAGATAGTCTCAGCTAGAAGGTGATGCTTCAGCTCATTTTGAAGAAAGCTCGCTATTGTAAGAAGATGGCTTTCTCGGGCCAGCTTTCGCAAAGGAGCAAAGGCTGGAAGTAGCATGTCGAAGGTGGAGGCTGATTTGACTTGAATAAGCCTAAAAAGGTGCATTGGAGCAATTTCCCCTTCTCAGGGTCTTAGAATGCCAATCAGAGGGGCTTGGGTTTGAACCCGGAGGCAGTGGGGCTTGGGTTTGAACCTGGGGGGGCAGTGGGGCCTGGGAAGCAGGGCACAAAGGGCTCACAGTTGGCCCTTTCCATATCTTAGCAGAAAGCAGGTGTCAGTTGCTATGAGAAAACAGGACTGAAAATAATCAGGTGGTGGTCAAAACTTTGCAATTCCTCTGGGAATTAGGGCTCACAGGACCTTTGATCCAGAGTGAGGAGTCTTCAGAGACCCAAGGCCCTCATCTTACAGATAAAGGAACAGAAGCCCAGGGATTGCAGTGACTTGTCCAAAGTCACCTAGACAGTGTCAGGTCCTTGGGCTCCAGAGCACATAGACACACAGTCTGTGGCCAGGTTCATCCCTTTCCAGCTCCCAGTTGTCCAAGTTTCTGCAATCCAGTAGAGCTCTGGAAAGCCTAGGATCTCCCTCTCCCCCATTATGAGACAGTAGAGAAAGAGAGGAAAGTGATGCATGGAAGCTAGAGACCCGGACCTGGATCCCCCTCCCAACTCTGCTCCTAACTGCTTGGCAATGAACAGCTCTCTGACTCAGTTTCCTTACCTGTAAAATGAGAGGGTCAGACAGATGACTTTTATGATCTCGTCCTCCTGCAAGCTTCTGCTCCCATGACCCCATAGCAAATTTTCATGTTTTTAAAGAAAAAAAAATCGTTTAAAGGCATGGGCAAAACGGCTCATTTCATTTCCCCTATTTCTTGGCATCAGCCAAACTATTTTATCAACAACTAATGACATCTAGCCTGAGTACCAGACCTCAAGGATCCCAGGCATACTCCTTCTAGTGGTATGAAGCTCAGGTTCACAAGGGCAGCTCAGGAAGCAAGAAGCCCTTTGTGTTGGGCTGCCCTATGCAAGCAAAATGAAGGTAGGAGAGTGCCAATAGCAAACGAGAAATGCAACTAGAGACAAAGAAAAGAAAAGAAAGGAAAAGAAAGGAGGGAAGAGGAAAGGAGAGAGGAGGAGAGGAGAGGGGAGGGGAGAGGAAGAGAGGAGAGGAGAGAGGAGGAGAGAGGAGAGGAGAGGAGAGGAGGGGGAGGGGAGGGGAGGAGAGAGGAGAGGAGAGGAGAGGGAGGGGAGGGGAGAGGAGAAGGGAGGGAGCAGAGGGGAGGGGAGGGGAGGGGAGGAGAGGAGAGGGGAGAGGAGGGGAGGGGAGGGGATGGGAGAGGAGAGGGGAGGAGAGAAAAGGAGAGGAGAGGGGAGGAGAGAAAAGGAGAGGAGAGGAGAGGGGAAGGGATGGGAGAGGAGAGGGGAGGAGAGGAAAGGAGAGGAGAGGGGAGGGGAGGAGAGGGGAGGGGAGGGGAGGGGAAAGAAACCAAACAGTGTTCCTATGGCCACTTGCTTCAGTTTACACAATGCCAGGCTGCATTACAGGCTGCATTCCATGGCATCCAGGAAGAGGCAAGAGGTGGTTCTGATGGAGAGAGAGATTCCCCACACGTGAGCACTAAACTAGCAAGGGGCCAACAGGCCTTTGCCCAGGGTTGTGATGCTCAGCTGGGGGCAGAGCAGGTTTCATCCCTTGGTACCACCTTCTTAGAGCCCAGGCTGAATGAGCTCTCTAGTGAACCAGGCAATTTCCCTCCCCCGACATGACTGCTCTCTGACTTTGTCCCCTCCAGCAACATTTTTGCTCCATGTAAAATAAGTCCTATTTAGCTAATGGTTCAAGGGGCATTGTAGATGGAGGAAAAACGCAGGGGCAGAGCAGAGCAAAAGGTCACAAGATCATGCCACATGAGGGTATTTTGAAGGAGTTTGGGACATTTGGCCTGGACAGCAGAGAGACTGGGGTGGTGGCTGAGACTATGGAACTACTGGTACAGTTATCACATGGAGAAGGGGTTAGGTGTGTCCTCAGAGGAATGGACTTGACTTCCAAGGAGGCAGATTTGGGCTTCCAGAAAATGCTTCTGGAAATTAGAGATATGAGGGTAGAATGAGCTGCTTCTGGCTAAATCTGAGCAAGCACTGGATTTGAGCCTGGTCCTACT
Organism: Gymnobelideus leadbeateri; assembly: GCA_011680675.1. Classification (NCBI taxonomy): domain Eukaryota; kingdom Metazoa; phylum Chordata; class Mammalia; order Diprotodontia; family Petauridae; genus Gymnobelideus; species Gymnobelideus leadbeateri. The sequence goes on from WOXC01001521.1 coordinate 313,787, forward strand.
TGCTGAGCCCTGGGTGGACTGGGTGACCACTGAAGTCCCCTTCCACTGGGAGCTTCTGGAATTCTGAGCCATTGTCTCTTTCCATGGGCTCAGAGATTCATAACCTTGAGGCCACCTACATGCTCACTTTGCAAAGAAGGAACCTGGGACTCAAAGAGATTGTGACTTGCCCAAGATCTTATAGGTTGTGAGAAGAGCTAGGATTTGAAACTATAGCCTCTGACCCCCAATCAAACCCTCTTTTGTCTGTCTGGAGGTGTCTCCTTCAGAATGTCTTTCCATACCCTTAAATAAATGTGTGTATATATCTCATGGATACATATACTTACACTCTCTATCTAGCTATCTGTGTCTGTGCATGTGTGCACATTGCATTTGATGCAGTCATTCAAAATCTACCTTCTCACCCTTCCAACCCAGCCTCATTCCCAGCTGAGAATTAAACAAAAGGAAACCTGCTATAGGCATGAATAGTCAAGCAGACCCAGGTTGTCATTGGTCATGTGCCTCATGTTGCCTCTGAGCTCTCACCTTCTTCATTGATTAGGGGACTGGAAGCAGGTAAGAGCATAAGTCCTCTTACCATTCATTCTTTCAGTTGGATTGCACAACAGTCTGGCTTTTCCTATATGCAAAGTTTTGAATTGACAAAACAGAGCTATACAGGGAGGATTGTTTGCCTTATAATAAAATTTACCACGGGTAATTGTTCATGTTAATCTCTGGGATACCCAAGAGTATGAGCATGTTTCTTAAGTTCTACATAACTACCTTGGCAGCAAGGTACTATTTACCAAGATTGAACCAGACTTGTGCTAAAGTAGCTCCTTCTCATGCCGTTCCTCTAGATACTATGAAGACACATGCCCTGGGTGATAACAAAGGGAGCTGGATTCAGATCTGGTTCTGGTTCAATGTCAAAGGGGCAGGAAGTGCCCCAGGGATCTGTGCTTGGCTCTGTGAGTGTCACAACTTTAGCAGCGACAAATACAAAGGCATAGATGGAGTGCAAACTGACGCAAAGCTGGAGATACAGACACCAGAGTCTGGATCTAAAAGGATCTTGACAGAGTGCAGCCCTGGAATGAATCTAACAGGATGCAATTCAAGAGGGATGAATGTAAATCCTCCACTTGGGGACCAAACAACCAGTGCTGCAAGTCCAACATGTGTCAGGGAGAGTTAGACAGTGCATTTGCCTGAAGATCTGGGGACATTTGATGAATGCGAGCAGAGAACAGTAGTATACAGCAGTCACAAAAGCTGGTGCCATCTCAACTTGTATCCATAGAGGCCGAGTTTCCAGAAGTAAGCAAGTGAAGTCCCTCTGTACCCTGTCCCTGTCAAGTACCATCTAGAGGACAGTACTTAGTTCTGGGCATGGTTTGGTTTAAGAAGGGTATTGATAAGGGGGATGTCCAAGGGAGGACACAACCAGGAAGGGCCCTAAGTCCTCCCCATGTTCTCTGAGGATCAGTGCAGAGGACACAGAATGTTCAGCCTGGAGAAGGAAAGACAAGGAGTCTTATGATAATTTTGTTCAAGCATTTTAAAGGTCTTCATGTGGTAGAGGGATTGCTTTTCTCCTGTTTGGCCCTAGAGGGCAGAACCAAGAGTACTGTATGGAATCTGGAAAGGGGTCAATGGACACTAGGGAAAAAGAAACAAAACAACTTCCTAATAATTGGAGCTGCCCCCTAATAGAATGGGCAGCTGTGGTAGGGAGTGGCTTCCCCTTCCTTGGAGGTCTCCAAACAGAGGGGATGATCACTCGCTCGGCATTCTGTGGAGGCAGAGGCTCCTCTTGTGTGGGCATCGACTGGTGCATGTGGTGCCTCCTCGGGTATAAATCTGATGGGAGATGTGTTAGTGATTCCTACCTAGTGATGACTGATCAGAAAGAAATCAAACAATATCTGGAATTAGAGGAAGAATTGAGGTAGTGATGAGCAGGCCTTATGGAAATGTGAGTTATTATTACCAAGTAATTCAATGAAAAATTAGGACTCAGTTTTTAGAGCATTTTGTTTCTTATATTTTTCTTTTGTACCCATCTTGCTTAGAGTCATGGATGTACTTAGAGTTCTCCCAATTCAGTGATTTGTTAAGTTATGTGGAGGCAAAAACTCAGGATCTTGACTGTGGGGTTGGTTACCAGTCTAGATGAACTGTGCCAGGTCCACAGGGCAAGAGAGCCTGTGCTATTTGACATCATCAGTGACTTGAATGAAAGCATAGATGACAGTCTTAATGAACTTGCAAAGCTGGTTGGAATAGCTATCTTACTGGCTGACAGAGGCAGGACCCAAAAAGATCTAGACAAGTTAGAACGCTGGGCCAAATATAATACAAAAATGAAGAGGACGAAATGTCAAGTCTGCACTCAACAAAAACAACTTCCTAAGGACAAAGTGGAGGAAGTATGCTTGCCTAAAGAAGACCTAGCATTTGGGGGGTGGAGGGGGTAAGGAGGACAAGCTGAAAATAAGCCAGCAACTGAAAAACATAGTGGGTTCTTCAGCAAGGTTGAGAGGCCAAGCAGCCAGGCCGAGGGAGGTGATGGCCCTGTGGCCTCCTGGCCAGTCACATGACATCCAGAGCATCATGCTTCTTTATGGCTCAGGGGGCCACATTTTAGGAAGGACATTGATAAACTGGACAATGTCCAGAGGAGGACAACCAAGCAACACCTGTTCATCCAGACATTCATTAAGTACCTATTGTGTTTGAGGTCCAGCTGGGGATAGAGAAAACAAAAGTGGTGGGCCCTGGCCTCAAGGAACTTGAGCTCTGGCCTTCTCTATACCATGCTGCCTGTACTCTCACATCACTCTGGCCCTACCAAGCCCTGGCAGCTCTTCACACAGTGCCCTGACAAAGCAGGACCTTCCTAAAACTGTCTCCCTATCTTATCTCACTGCTGACTCTCTGTGGTCTCTGGGCTTTGGGAGGTGAACCTTCTTCCCTTTTCTTGCCAAGAATCAGGCCTCTGTGCTACTTCTGAGCTATCTTCCCACGCAGCCCAAGTAGGCTTGCACTCTCCCTCTCTCTCCCCTTTGAAGCTCACCTTCATGTACTATCTTCCCCTAAGCAGAATTTAAGCTCCTTGAGGGTAAGGACTCTGGTTTGTTTGTACTTCCAGCACTGAAGACAGTGCCTGACACACAACAAATGGGTAGTAAATGCACTATGTACCACCTACCTATGTAATCCCATGGTGAAGGCCTTTGGTTCATACCATGTGAGGAAGACTTGAAGGAACTGATAGGTTTATCCTGGAGAGAAGATTTAAGGAAGGGTCCTCACCTGACCAATTCCATTTGGTTCCAGAAGACAGAATTAGGACCAATTGGTGAATGTTGTCTGGACAGATTAAGGCCCAATGTAAGTATGGAAAATCCTCTTAACAATTGGAGCTGTCTACCAGGAGAGTGAGCCGCATCCCAAAGTTGGGGGGAGAGGTGCTCTTCCTTTCTGGAAGTCTTTAAGCCAAGGCTAGATAAGCCTTTGTTGGAATGGAGTAGAGAAGATTCTTATTCCGTACGATTCTGTGGTAGTGGGAGGTGATCGTAACTGAAAACCAGTCACCAGGGGATCAATGGCCTACTTATTCATGGGATCAACAGCCACAAAGGATTTTCTTATACTCCTATAATACCCTTTTACAGATGAGAAAACTGAGGCCCAAGAGGTTGGGCTTTTTGGCTCCTCTGGGCTCCTAACCCCTCAGAAGGAGCCCCTCAACTGGTGTGTGAGGAGCTCAGCAGAGACATCCAAGGACCTCGTTCACATCAGGCATTCGGTAAAAATGTGCTGCCTCAATGAGTGGACCCTGTGGAGCCCATGCCATTTAAATGAACTTGACAGAGGTTTGGCCCCATCTTGCCCTAGTCCTGTGCTTCTCCGAGCAATGCCAATCCCAGCAAAAAGAAACAATGCCTTTACTATGCCTCCAGAGCCCACCAGAGAAAATGTAGCTTCCACCAAACTCTCTTCAACTTTAATGCAAGGGGGCAGCTTAAAGTCTGAGAAGTCGGCCTCTGTCTCCTCTCTCCTCTCTGGTTTTTATAGGAGCCATATTTTTCACAGGGTTACAAAGAAACTGGTATAAAAAAATGGAAGGGACTCCCTGTGTTTTATAAATAACAAGCACAGATGAAACTGGGGCAGGGGATGCAACTGGGGCTTGGTGACTAGAACTTTGCCCCAGGGCTCTGAAATTTAGAGGGCTCATAGCTCCAGCATTCTTTCTTCAGTTAGAAACCACTGAGATTTGTGCTTAGGTTTGTTGTTTTGGGTCAGGGAAATGATTTTATTGGTGCAGCAACTTTCAATGCCTCCTGCCCAGTTCGGGTTGGTACTTGCTTAACAACTTATAGATTGCCCTGGGCAATGAGAGTCACTAAGTGACTTGCCCAGGGTCATGCAGTCAGTATGTGTCAGAAGCAGGTCTAGGTCCTAAGGCTTCCTGACTCAGAGGCTGGCTTTTTATCCACTCCAAGAAGAATCAGTGAAAAAAGAGAAAGCTACCACATGGAGCTTTCTCTGTCTCTGTCTCTCTCTCCTCCTGCCCCTCTTCTTGTCCCCCTGCCTCCTGCCCCTCCCCTCCTTCTGGAGCTCTCAGTTCTCCCTCCCCACTCCAGATGAGCCCCTTTCTCCTTGGCCAAGTACCTTCTTCCCTATCAGTGGTCTCCCAGTGTCTCTGGGTGCTCCTCACTCCCACCTTAACTGAATTTCCCCTAAACATTGATTCAAGGGCACAAGTTTGTTTGTTTTTTTTTCTTTTTTGTTTCCCTCCACACCCCCTCCCATAGGATTGGGTCAATTTGGATAAGACAATTAAGTGAGTTTCAGCCTTTGTTTTTAGAGAGGTTTAAAAAAAAAGTATAGGAAATACTGATATGAATTTCTTTGCTCTGAGTTAGTGCTGGCAGATGAAGGCATTTTTTTTTCTTTTGAAGGAAGGAAGGTATACTCCTGATCTGCTATTTCCTCTGACATCAAATAATTACCCTGAATGCAGCCGGGCTGAGCCATCTCTAAGTTTCTTACTAGGAATTTCTCTCTAGGTTTTTTCTTTTTTTTAATAAGCCACGTGACAGTTGTGACATGCTCCTGAGTGCCCACACCCAGGGCCTGGGAGCTTCTGCCCAGGCTCCTGCCCTTACCTCACTTCTGTATCCTCAGTCCTTTCCTGGGCTGTTTGCAAAAACCGGGCTCTGGGGCAGGAAAACCAATCCAACTGTCACTTTTGTTTGAGCCAGTTGTAGGAGATCAAAGGTGCAAGGTCTCCCAACCTGCCCCTGCCACCCTGGGGTTTATTTTATCTTCCAGCGGCTTTTTGACCCCCTCAGCACAATCCCAGACTTTGGTCTGCAATTGGTTAAAAATTGATAGAGGGGAGGCCAGCTTTGACTTGACTTTGCCAGTTTAAATTTTAACACCCTCCCTCCGGCCCCAGTGACTCCCTCTCCTTCCCCAGGTCCTAGGTCTGCAGTTCTTTCCCCAGGCCCCAGGAACGTGGGTCCACAGAATGGGGAGAAGCAGTGCTGTTCTCTGCCCTGCTGCGTCCATCTCCTGGTGCCTGGGCAACCCCAGAACTAGGGCTTCAGGCCCCTGAACAGCTCCTTACAGGAGGGTGAAATAAACAAGTCACTGTGGCTCTGAGAGTGGAAAAATACCAATGCCGTCCCTGGGCACATTCTTCAGCCCTCCGTGCAATCGGCTGCTCCTTCCCATAGGCTTCCGCATGGTCAGGTGTACAGAAGGCGTGTGCGAGGAGGAAAGCAGAGGAAAGGGAAAAAAAAGAGGCAGGCCCGACACGCAAATCCAGTTTTTCCACTCCCAGTGTCTGCGTAGAGAGCTGGGCAGGCCAGGCCCCAGCGTGCTTGCTTTGCAAACAGCCGAGATGCGTCCCTGTGCTGTGCCTTGCTTCATGCTAGGGTTTCATGGGAAGCGAAAGATAGCCCTGTTATCCGAAGAGTGTTCCCCAACGCCATAAACAAGAGATCCCCTCTCCCTCCCTTTCCTAATTATTTCTCTATTTTAAGCACTCACCATGCATTTCCTTTTCATAAATAAGTCCTGGGAAGTTTTGGAAAATTAATACACTGGGGAAAACTGGGTTGGGTTTCTGAAAAACAAAACCCCAAACAAAACCAGGCACACATGCTCAGGAGGGCCACTCAACCCGCTCCAAGAAATCCAGCTCAAGGCAGCAGGCAAAATGTGTGCATTGAAATCAAGTTCAATCCTCTTTTCCCGAGGTCGGAACTAGGCCCTCCAGTCCCAGTGTGTGCTGCTATCTGCTGACCTAGGTCTAAAGCCTATTTTAAACAAACCATTGACTTCCAAGTGACAGCAGGGCGATGCTGAAGTTTGCTTATGATAATGGGAAAAGGGGGGGGGAAGAAAAAGTGATTTCATGCAAATCAAGGTGATGAATGGGTAAAACCTGAAGCCAGGTACCTCAAGCAATGATATTGCTGCCCCGGGAGGCAAATAGCCCCCAAGCCTGAGCTGTCATCAGAAGGCATATGCCCGCTGCAGTCCCGGGCCCCAAATACGCAAATAACACAAGATGTGGAAACCCAGATGAACTACTGGCAGACTGGCACTCCCGTAAGAATGTGGGTCTTCTTTCCCGAAAATTATGCCTAGGCATATAGCCTCACTTTAATGGCTCCCAAGAGGGTGCCATTCACCATGAGAGGGAAGCCGGAAAAATGGAAAGGCCTGAGAACTGGCACATGCTTAGGGGAGGCAAGAGGAAAGAGTGTATAGTGGCAGTGTTTGTTATGAGGGTCCTGGGCATTCATCTGCCTGGAGGTCGAACTTCTATTTGGTTTGGGGGTTTTTTTTGGGGGGGGGGATGACTGCATGGTTAGGACAAGGGTGGGTTTCTTTTATAAAGGCGACTTTTATCTTCAGTAGCTGAGCTAGAAGAAAGAAACTGAATGTGAAAATCTGTCCTTTTCTTTAAATAGATGTAATATTAGGAGTAGTCCATTGGTATTTGTATTAAAGTTTATATTTACCCGGCAGCTGTGAGCAGGACCTAATAGAACCCTCCTCCCTCCCTTCCCCTCCCCCCCCAGGAACTGCTCTCTGCTGTTCTATTTTGAGTGGCAGTGCTAAGCAACTATTAATTCATGACACTGGAGCCCACATTCCACCCCCTCCCAATCTGAGCAGGTGACCCCGACCCCATTGATGTCCAGGTGCCATCCAAAAGTACTTTCTGTCTTACCTCTAACCCCCCCTCAAGTGTTAGTGCCTCGACACTACTGAGGTGTGAGGGACTGCCCTTGTCTGCTATTAACGGTTCCTCCTCCCTGGTTTCTAGTAGGGAGAAAATGGAGGAGATTCTGAAAGGAATTTCCACAGAACACAATGGCCAATGTCTGCATTTAGGCCTTGCAAGGGCTGGGGGGCAGATCCCCGTGGTCAAGGGCCTTTAACAGAGCTCAGGAGATAGCAGAATCTGTGTTAGTGTGAGTGTTTAACACTGGAGTGCTTACTCCAGAGCCCACAGGGTAAAGAGAAGTCAGCTCACTTCCCAAGCCGAGCAGGTATCTTAAATCGTTTTCTAAATTTTAAAAGATCTTTTTATTTCTTCTTTTAAAAAAAATAACCTACTGTTCCCTGCCAATCCTCACATGCCCCCAACTAAGGTCCAGTTAGAAATGTAATAAATAAAAACAAAAAGCCCCTTGGATCCTCCGGATGTTGGCATGGGCCAGTCCTCTAACCTGACCATTGCTGTCACTCCGAGGCCCAGACCCATGACTAACAGAGGTGATGGAATGGTGGATTTCATTCCCCCAAACCTCCCTCCCTCCCTGTGTCCCTCAGCTTGAGGAGGTGGGGGCTGGAGTGGAAGAACGCGAATCCAGGCTCTCACTCTGCTCTGCAGTGCCCCCACGGGGCTGAGCCCAGAGTGGCAAGAGGGAAAAGGCGCAGGGGACCTGCAGCAGGTCGGTGTGGACCGCGGAAGGTGTGGGGCCTGCAGGGAGCTGTATGGCTGAAAAATCAGTACCGTGCTGGGAAAATGCTGAGGAGTGACCAGATTTAGATATAGCCAAAGATCTGTCTGCACCTGCTTTGGTATTTGGTAAAGAATCTCCAAATACACACTGCAGATAAAAGATGCAAGGGGAAAAATGCAAAGAATAAACTATTGAGAAGTAAAAAAACATATACATATATATATTTTTTTAAACGCCCTATTTCTGGCGCAGAAAGAAACCTACTTGAAACTCCAGGAAAATAGGTGCAGAAGGGCCAACCAGGAAAAGCTGATTAGGGCTTGGGTAGTGGGGGAGGTGGCAGGGGGAGATGGCCTGAATGTTATTTCCAACAAGGGTGGGTGGATTAGGCCTCTGCATTTCCCAAAGAACGCTCTACAAAGCATTGTTTTTTGCTGAGATCCATCTGTCAATAAGTATTCGACTCTCCGGATTTCACATGGTCACAACCCAGGCCTTGTAATCGGTTTCTCTCAGGCCCTGGTGGAAAACACCATAGTCTTCCCTAGAAGAAACTCTGATCCTTTCTAAAAACACAAGCCTGGTGCACTCTGCCAGGTGTTGGGGTGCAGGCTCCAGAGAACGTCCTAAGCCTTTTTTTTTTTTTGATGCCTAACTTCTTATGGGAGAGCCACTGAGAGAGAGCGAAGTGCCAGGGAAAAAAAGTCCGGAGCTTTCACTTTTGTAACCCTGCCCCCTTACAAGTCCATAGAAAGGGATTTTTTTTTTTCTAACTTTATTAGGGGGGAAAAACCCAAATGGGCATAACTCTGTAGAAACGCTACAAACCTTCAGGGATTTCTGCTTTTCAGTGAGTTGCCTGAAGGAATAGGGTTTGGGACCAGCTGAAGCAGGGTACACCTCGGCCTCTTGCGGGGACTTCTGGTCTGAACATTTGGGATTAAGTGTTGAGGATGGTGAAATATCATTAGTTGCCATATGTAGAGAGAAACAGAGACAGAAATCAAGGAAGAATCTCCTTCATCTAGGGATGAGTAGGAGGGGAAAAACCCCAACCACATTTAAATAGAGAAACTGTCAGCTAAGAACAAAAACAAGCCAGGCCCCACAGTGCACTTGGGCAGCGAGTTGGCTTAAAAAAAAAAAAAAAGTCGTAGCCGTAAGCCCCCCTCCCATAAAGTAAAGTGCTCAGCCCTTTGGGGCTGAGCTGGGCCGCGCTGGGCTAGGCTGGGCCGGGCGGCCCAAGAGCACGGTCTGTTCCCAATCCAGGCTCAGCCTTCTTGATCCCGGCCAAGCAGGCCTGGAGAATTCCCTCTCGCTGTTCTCTGTTCTCTCCCAACTGATTTTTTTCCCTTTTTTTTTTACAATGCCCTTGATTCACAGGAAAACCAAGAGAAACCAAAAATAGAGATGAATTTATTTGTTCCCGTGATTTGTCGTCCCCCCCTCCCCCTTCATTACACCATGAAATCTATTTCACAAGAGTCAACAAAAACAGTAAAAGAGCAAACCTACCACTCACAGTCCTGTAAAGGAACCAGAGAACAGAGCTCGAATCCTCAGTCTGTGATCTTAGAGCAGAACGTTCCCCCTTTAAAAAAGAGCCGGGGGGGGGGGGGGCAGCGGGATTTGGGAGGATGAGAACATAAACTACATCTGCCCGCGGGAGGGGGCCCCGGAGAGAGCGCGAGGGAGGGGGCAGAAAGATCCCCAGCTACGACCCCAGTGACGCTTCTTCCAGAAGGTTACAGCCTAATAAAAGTCCCCCTTCAGAGGCTGGAAGCAGCCTCTCTTTAAAATAATTAATAATCATAAATAACACCCAACAACAGCGCCCGCAGAGGAGACCCAAAGGCACCCGGGGCTCACGGGGTTTTTAATATGAGCGCAGAAACTTGCAAGAGGTCAAGTTAAAAGCAAAAAACAAAAATGTACCCCCCCATGAACAAACAAACAAAAAACCACCAGCCACGAAAACCCCAACCTCCATCCCCAGCCTCCCCCCCAAAGGCCAGATCTCGGTCCCCAAAGAAGCCCAGCCAGCGCCCCCCAGCCCAGAGACCCAGCCCACGAAGACCCACCAAACTCGGCTTGGCCAGTGTGCGGGAGCCTAGCTGGGAAGCTCTCCCTCTCTGCTGGGTCCTCGCTCCCCGGGCCCCGGACGCCTGTTTATTGTCTGGCTCGGGCAGCCTAACCTACATCTGGGCTGGCGGGCTTCCTCCGGGGGCTCAGAGCCCCTGCCCCCCGTGGGTGCCCTGAGCTCGTGGACGTGGTGGTGGTGTTTATGGGCGCGAGACAGGGAAGGAGCCCCGGACCCCGGGCTGGCGGCGCGCGCTCCCCCCTCTTATGTCACCGAATAGCAAATTAGTTCTCAGAATTCCAGAGGCCGAGCTTTGCTACATTGAAGCGCTCGACGTCACAGAGGAGGCGCCCACGTGACCGCGGCCGAGCGGGATGCACCATCTTGCCCAGCATAGGGGGGAGGCCGCCCCCCGACCCTCTTGGAGATCCGCCAGGACCCTGCGAGCGGAGGGCTTTCGCGACCCTGAGACCCCGACGCGGCCTTGAGGCTCGCGGAATCCGGGGGGCCGAGGGGCGTGCGGTGGGGAGCCGGGACCCCCGGGCCGCGGAGGTGACAAGGGGTCCTCCCCTGCCGCGCGGCAGTGGTAGAGTCGGCAGCTCAAATTCCGAGAATTGAGCTCTGTTGATTCTTAGAACTGGGGTTCTTAGAAGTGGTGATGCAAGGAGTTTCTAGGAAAGCCCGGAGACCAGGTGATTATTGCTGCCGCTGCCGCTGCTACTCCTGCTGCTGCCGCCGCCGCCGCCGCCGCCGCCGCTGCCGCTGCTGCCGGTGCCGCCGGTGCCGCCGCCGCCGCCGCCGCCGCTGCCGCTCATGATCTTTATGATTTTGCCCTCTAATTAATGCCTTTTGTTTTTGTTTTGTTTTGGTTTTTTCGCTGTTTTTTGCTTTTGCCAAATGCTTTGGCCCCAAGTTTTCGATGTATATTTATTGATATATAAATATATATTTATTTATTTTTCTTTGTCAGGTGTTAAAATAAATGCAGACGATGAGCCCCATTTCTCTCCCGCTCTAGGACGCAGCTTTATCTGTTTATATGTATTGATATATTATTGATCCCTGCTTTCTGTTGCTCTCCGAGTGGATCGGGTGGCTTTTCCTCTCCCCCCTCCCCCTGTTGTTTTGGTCTTCGCAGAAGCGGTGGGGGATAGGCTAGGAGAGGCGAGAAGGGAGGGGGGCCTGGCGGGAGGTGAGAGCAGAGAGGACGAGGTGTTGTTTGGGGGTGATTTGTGAATGTCTGTCTGTAGGGTGTCTGCCACGAGCCGGGCAGAGAGAGAGTGCACGCCGGGCTGCCGCTGCCGCTGCTTGTTTCCTTGGGGCTTTTGGTCTTTCTGGATTTGCGTGGCTTTTTGCACGGGGCCGTCATCTCCCTCCATTCCTCCCCTTCGCCCTTTGATTTTGGTCTGCAGCAAACTGCCCTTTCTCCCTGGCTCCCTCTCCCTTCCTCAGGCTCCCGGGCCGCCTTCCTCCCCTCCCTGGCCCGCGCAGCTCCCTGCCCCCTTTCCTTGTCCCTCCTTCCCTCCTCCTCCTCCTTCTCTCTCTCTCTCTCTCTCTCTCTCTCTCTCTCTCTCTCTCTCTCTCTCTCTCTCTCTCTCTCTCTCTCTTTCTCTCTCTCTCTCTCTCACTCACTCTCTCCTCTTCCTGCCTTCTCTCTCTTCTCCTCCGTAACTCGGGAAGGAGAGCTGCTGGCTGGGTCTGCCTGCACCCTCCTCCCTCGATGCCTGCCCAGGCTGCCTGGCTCTCTTCCACCAGCCTCAACCGTGGAGATTAGATTAAGTGACACCGGGCAGAGCAGAGATTTGGGGGAAAAAATGTGCAAGCAAACTCCTTTGGTTTTGTCATGCACCCAGACGAAGTGTCGTGTCGATTTCCTTTCATGGCCGGGTTCTTTTTAAAGAGAAACGAACGTTGTGTGTGTGTGTGTGTGTGTGTGTGTGTGTGTGTGTGTGTGTGTGTGTGTGTGTGTGTGTTTGTTTTTTAACTTGGGTGTTTTCCCCATTTCTATTAAGGCTTTTCTTGCATAAAAAATTATTCCAGACATTTTAAAAGTTTTTGTTCGGCTGCATTCAAAGAGACCCGACGACCTCCTCTCCCCCCCCCCCCAACTCCTGTTCCCCGTACTCTAACCCTCAGGAGAGGGCTGGATGAGGGGCTGGCGCTTGAGGGGAGGAGAAGAAAGGGGGGTGAGCCTTTGCACCTGCGGTGGAATTGACTTGTGTGTGTGTGTTGGAGGGGGGGGGGTCCTGGAGCCTTGGCAGAGCTCTGCGGGCATTGGGGCGCCGGAGAGAACTTATCCCTCCCGCAGCCGGTGGTTCGGGGTCTGGGGCCTGCGTGACTTGGGCTTGGCTCCCCCCCATGGCTGTTTTTTTGGGGGGGGAACCATCTCTCTCTCTCTCCCTTTTTTTTTTGTAAGATGCAAACTCCCACCGGAAAAACCACGACCTTGAGCGCAGCCCACCCCAGCCTTAGAATGCCCAGACCAACAATTCTGGGCTCTAGGGGAAGGGAGGGAAGACTGTGTTTCTTCTGTATGACACCCCGGGACAGAAGGAGGGCAAAGCTTCTCGGAGGTCTCCTCGGGGGACACGAGCGATTGGTGTCTGACAATGCTAGGGATTTTGTCAAAACTAGCGACGAGGCTGGTGGTAATTGCAACCTGTGGATAGACATATAGATACCCCGGGGTACCAAAGGTGCGGAGAGGCAGCGATGGGGAGAGATTTGCAATAGACAGAACAGCATAGAAATCGAGGCGTCTTCTCTCGCCGCGTTTGATCCCTTTTTCTTGGGGACCCCCCTTTCTCTATGGTCTCTCTGTCTTTATCTCTTTTTCTTAAATGTTTGGCTCTCGTCTCTTCCTCATCTCTTCCTCGGTCCCTGTCGCTGCTGTATGTCTTTTTATGTTGTCTATCTGTCTTTCTCACTCTCTCCCCTCTGTGTCTTCCGGTCGATCTTTTTGGACCTGAACAAGGCAAACTCTCCCAGTGTCTAGTCTGGGAAATGTGGGGAAACCTGGCTTCTGGTGTGCAGGCTTCACGCGTCGTTATCCAAGCAGCTGCTGGAAAATGGAACTAAGATTTCGAAAAGTAGATTGTAGGTAGTGCCGCTGTACTCTCTTAGCCACTTAAGGAAATCTCGGGGCTCTTCCCCTCGTATTGAAAATAAGGGAGGGGGCCTGGGGTGGGAGGCTTGGAGCTGGGGCCGACCCCCTCCCCCCAAGCCTGTGGCGCTCGCTGTCTGTGTGTTTGGGCGGCGGCGGCGGTGGCGCGTGTGAGAGGGAGCTGCTCCCAGCCTTCTCCCGTCAGTTTCGCACACCCTCCTCCTCCTCCACCCCCCCCCCCCAATCCCGAGGAAGCAGATTTAATCTTTTATGGATTTTTCAATTAGTTTATGGTCCGGGGCAGGGAAGCTGGCTGCGGATTCCTAGTAACGAGAAAGAAAACGTTTTGCTTTTTTTTTTCGGTTAATGTAAACAAGCTCTCTTACGCCGCCTGAAAAGTGGGGCGGGCAGGCCGGAGAGAGGCGGAGGGAGGGAAGGAGGAAAAGGCCAGTTTAGACTTAGGTTTCAGAGCGCTGAAGGAGAGACACCCCTGGCTCCCCCTAACTTCTCATCACCGAGGGGACTGGAAGAAAGCCCTTCTCCCAGATGGGGAGCGGGAGACTGAGCTTAGGACGGGTCAGCCGTCCGGCTTTGGCCTGCACTGCCCGGCTGCCTTCCTTGTGTTACTCCGGGTTTCCGAGCAGGGCCCTTGGCACTGAGAGCCAGGCTCGTGGATCCGCAGCCGCACTTGCGGTGCTCCTGGCGGCGGCCCCGGGCTTTGGGGGGCGGGTGACGACCCCAGCCTGCCAACTCCCTTAAAGGATTGGAGGAGGAGGAAGGGGAGAGGGGCGGAGAAGTGCTAGGGATCGACCCTTTACCAAAGGCCCCTGAAACTGAGGCCTTGGGCCAAAATAGCCAGCGGCTCAGTGCCGACGTGAAAGGTTTGTTCCCCTCCCTCTCCTCCCCTCCCCCCACTCCCCAGCCACTTAAAAATAGAAGTTTCCGACATCCCATTTGGAAGACTTTAGCAATTGCAAACCGAGGCTGGCTGGCTGGTCTGCCTCGGGCTCACACCCGAGCAGCCGCGGGTGGTAGTAGGAATGTGAGGTCGGAGTGCATAAAAATATGCCCAGGCATGGAAACTGGGCCACCAAGGGGCAGACGGTGTCTCTCATAAGCCTTTAGCAACTGCTCCCCTCCACGTGCATGTTACCCCATTCCCCAAAGCAGACTAGAGAGTGCCCCAAGAAAGTGTTCTGAAAATCCCAGAGGTTGTTTGTAGAGAAAGCGAAGGGCCAAGGCCAGGTCAAGATTGGGACCCCCCAGGCTGATTCCCCCTTGAAGAGTTCCAGTTACATAGTTGAGTAAGTGATTGCCGAGACTCGATGTCAAAACCCTTCCTTCCTTCTCTCGCTTTCCACCTCATCACACACACACACACACACACACACACACACACACACACACACACACACAACTTTGTTGTGAAAACTTAGCGGTTTGGGTCCCAGTAGCTGGGGCAGCAGCGCCCTCCTCTGGCTGGTTTATGCAGCCTTGCCCTCAGTCCTGGGAACTCAAGTAAAGAAAGTTTTTGGGTTTTTTTTTGGAGCAATTGTGAAATAAATAAGCCTTGTGAGTTGCTTTTAACTGGGAATAAGGAGTGAAACTGATTTTTTTAAAAAATATTCCTGCCATGGATCTGCCGAGATGGAATCTAAAGGCTCTAGGAGGAGAGGGGGAGATGGTAGGACCGCTCTTGGGAGTGTGTGAGCGTGGGAGGGTTCCTTTCCCCTCCCGCAATGGACCTCTTCATTTGTGTCTCTGTCTTGGACCAAGATGCTGATGTCGGTTTGCTGATTGAACTGTAATTATGTTTGGTGGGAAAAGGAGTGGTTACACACACACACACACACACACACACACACACCTTTTTTTCCATCTTAAATAGCTGGCAGGACTAGACAGGTAGAGTGGTTGGTTGCTCCGTTCGGGGCTGTGGTTTTGCTTGTGAAAGGACCAAAGGCCAAAATTGTTTCTGTATCTGTTTTCTGGTTTTGAGTAACAGGTGGGAATGAAGGTGCAGGGAGCCAGGAGGGTTTTGCCTTGGAGACCTTGTAAGAGGAAGGTCCCTACTTGATGAAACCACTGCCCACGCCCGGAACACTTTCCTCTTAGAGTCTTCGGACTATCACATCCCCTACCCAACTCCTTACCAATGAACTGCCCCTTTCTGGTGGACAACCTGCCCTTCTGTTCCTCCTGGTTAGGACTGAAAGTGCAGAAAGATGCCAGGGTGTAGATGCTGTGTTTTGGAGCTGGCCTTCCATTGTCTGTTTGGACTCTGTTTAACCCAGGGGACAAGCCGTTGGATTGTTGGCACTGTTGAATGAACTCTAACAGCGATCTATAGTTGCTTTTAAAGCAAAACATCCTTCCAGTCCCCCTTCCAAATACATCCATCTAACTAGGCAGAAACGTTATATAGACAACCCACCTCCCCTTCAGTCTCCTGACCTCAACAAGCTTACAGTCCTTTAAAGGGCCAATCAGTATAGTATCTGGGTCTTGATTTCCCCCCACCTCTTCCCCTCTCCCACCCCGCCCCCATCCAGATTCTTTGGGCTTGTCTCTGTCTGCCATCTAGTGGTTATTAAGAGTTGATGTTCCACTAACTCATCTCTCCAAACTCTGGAATGGGATTCAGCAAGAGGGAAGGAGATAAAGGAGAATTGGGGGATCCCAATTAACAAGAATTTGCACTTCCACTAGAAGATCAAAAGTATAGGAGTAGTCCCCCATTTCAGAAAACATGATATTAGAATGACTAAAGTAGTAACATGCAGCGTGCGTCATGAGACACAGGGGCACCCTCCTTCCTCAACTCCTTCAAGCTGCCAAAAGATTTGGGGTGGCTATCGCTTTATTGCCAGTTGCATTATAAACTTTAGGATTGGAAGGGGCCCAGTGCAGTTTCCCTCTGTTTTGCAGAGGGAGAAACTGAGCCCCAGACAGGAAATTGTCTTGTCCAAGGTCATGCAAATAGCAAGTATTTGTACTTGGTCCTCACGTTCAAATATAGTGCATTTTATTACTCTTGGAGCTCTCCATTACCCCTAAAAGGGGGTTGTAAAAAGTTTTAATATTCTTTTTTAATGAGATTGGTAATGTGGGGAAACTGTCAGGGAGGTGGCAGTAATGGAATAAGTGAAACCTTTGTGGACTCGCCCACCCCTTCTACTTCTATGGGAAAGGGAGGGGAAAGTAATAACATTTGTGTGGCACTTGCTATGTGCTGGACACAGCTTAGTTTTATGAGTATTATTTCTTTACCCAAATCCTGCCTTTCATCTAAGAGTGCAGAATATTTCCCCTTTTAATTTTTGGGAAAAGAAAGATCGCTTCTCTAAGATGTCTGATCATCTTTTGTTGGATTTATTCACTTGTAATTATCTGTTCTGGACATTATGCAGAAAGAGGAAGCTGAATGGGGCAACTCGTCCACTGGATGCTGAACTAACACATATACATTGTACTTAGATGGTAGATGGAGAGTGTGTGTTTAGGGCCTACTAAGTGGGAAAGGTTGATGTGTCTTTATGAAAACTGCTTCTAGGTTTACATAAATGTCTCTTAGCAGTCTTTCTAACCTTGTTGACTATTTTAAAAGTTGTATGCCAGGTATCAGCTATGTCTAGATGGGGGTGTCTCACTCCAGGAGTTAGAGACCAGTCCATTCAGCATGACCCCCTGGCCTGGCCCCAGTGCCCAGACAACTCCAGTTCAGCTCCAAGAGCACCTGGACAATGTCACGGGCTAGCCCAGTGAGCAGCTAGGGGAGGTCCTTGGT
The DNA here is from genome assembly GCA_011680675.1 of Gymnobelideus leadbeateri. Lineage (NCBI taxonomy): Eukaryota > Metazoa > Chordata > Mammalia > Diprotodontia > Petauridae > Gymnobelideus > Gymnobelideus leadbeateri. The sequence goes on from WOXC01001521.1 coordinate 330,745, forward strand.
GGAGGAGAAATGCTCTTGTGTTCTATTTAGAAATTAATCCACCGACACTTTTGAAACCCTGGCAAGGTCGACTCATCACTTTCCTAGTCCAGTTACTGATTTCTATCTTCATTCATATGAATAATAAAAACGTTGGCAAGCTTTTGTTCAAACAGAATTTAAAAGGCACTTTAATGGGGCGGGGGTTACAATTCGTGCGCCTCACCTTTCTATACAGTAGGTAGAACGACTGGAGGGAAACTTGCCCCGCTGGCGCCGGCCAAGTCCGAGCCTGCCCAGGCAGTGCAGCCTGAAAGGTGGTGTGCCTCCTTCAGGCGCCTCAGAGTAGGATTGCGGCTCTTGCACTTACTAAGCTCCAGAGGATGCTGCTGAAACCCATCATCTTTTATGGCATTTCCCAGAAGCTTGCAGTAAGCGCTCAGAGCCCCACTGGCGGCAGGGAACGGGAGCTCCAACCCGAGAGACAGGACTGAGTGGCTGTAGGGGCGAGTAGATTTTCCGAGTGGCTGGCATTCCGCAGCTTTCTCCCCCGCTCCTGGGACTCCAAGCACCAAGATGGCATCAAGAGCGTTCGTCACCTTCCTCTCCCCAGTCAAAGCAAGACCACGATTTCACTCAGACCCTGGGCATATCGAAGCCCGCCAGAAAATCGAGCAGCTGCCCTGGGGCCGGGGCCGGGCCTGGAGACTCTCCCTTCCTCCAGGAGAGTTGGCATCTTGGAGCCTGATGGGGCTGGGCTCGAAGCTTCCAGTTCCAGCCCACGTGGGTTAGCCCCCTTCTAAAGCCCCTGTCCATCCCAGTCCTCCTTCACCTTGTATTCGCTCCACCCTGGTTCGGCCAATGCGGGATTCTTTACGAAAAATGCCCAGACCGTTGCGGGCCAGAAGAGGCCAGGTCAAAGGCTGGCTGTGCTCGCCCTTGCTCCAAACTAGCAGGATAAGAAAAGTAAAGGGGAAAGAGGGAGGGGGCTGTGCAGTGAAGTCAGTGCCTGGTGAAGAGCAGCCCCTTGTGGACTGCAAGGGAAGCTACCCTGAAGCTCCCCCCACCCCTGCGCTTCTCTCTGCCTCCCCGCCCCGTTGGGTCTTAGGATCTTTCAAGCTCCCTCACTCCCCTTCCATCCCCAGACCCACCACCTTTCTAGCTCTCACGCCTGGCCTGGGGCAGAGGGGCTTCCGTGCAGGAGAAGCCCTGCGCCGACCCTTCCCCGGCTGGCCTTGACAGCTGAAGGGCTCCGCGTGCGAACTCTGAGTCCCAGATGGGGAGTTCGGGGCAATCGGTTAAGGCGTTGGGGCTGTGTCCCCCACCTCCAAGTCCTGGGTCAGTCCAGAAAACGCCGGGGGCAGGCTGGTTGGCCATGTTTGCGAAGCTTTCTGTGAACAGACCGCGGTCCGTTGTGTGTTGGAGGGCCAGAGGGGGTGTAGATGGAAGGTGAAAGGTCAGTTCGAGAGGAGAGAGGAATGACCCGGGGTAGCTGGACGCCTGAAGGCGGCGCTGCAAAGAGCCTTGGGTTTAGTGATTTCTAATCCGGGCCTTGCGGTTTTCTAAGAGCTCGAATGCGCCAGCCCAGTCAGGAAGCCTTTCTGGGCCTCAGTTGCCTGTCTGTAAAATGGGGATGGTGATACCACTGGTTCCAGTCTGTAACCCTGAAAGCTATGGCAACGTGAATGCCTCTGGCACTGAGACTGGCCAAACGCCAGCCCCACTGCTGGCCCGCTGTAGATGGAACCGGAGGGCCAGGATTTCGGGGAAATCAGCCTCGGAGATCCCGAAGTCCCTCCGGGGTGGGCCGTGGTAATTCTTAGTTTAGGAGGTCGCCGGCCTTCTCGTAAATGTAGGCGGGAGGAGACTTTGGCGCAGGTCCCCTCCAGGCCGCCAGTTGCGTGTCCAGCCGGCAGTGGTTCGCGTTGCGCTTTGCAGCGCAGCGTAGAACCAGGATCAAATGGGGGCTCTGGGGTCTCCAGATGCGTCCCTGCTCCCAACTCGCTCCGAGTTCATTCTCCTCCCCTTGTCCCCCACCCCCACCCACTTCCAGACAGAATACGGGTAAGCTTTAGGTCCGATCCCAGCTCAGGCTAGGAGCAAAACCGTTAGGAAGCTCTTGCATTTCCTTGGGGAAAGAGTGTGCATCCGTTGGCTGCAGGGCCCGCCTCGTCCTCCCTGGGGGCTAGTCTGGGCGCGCGCGCGCGAGAGAGAGACAGACAGACAGACAGAGACAGAGAGAGAGACAGACAGAGAGACAAACAGAGAGACAGACAGACAGACAGACAGAGACAGACAGAGAGACAAACAGAGAGACAGAGAGACAGACAGAGAGAGAGACAGACAGACAGACAGACAGAGACAGACAGACATAGAGAGACAGAGACAGACAGAGAGAGACAGAGACAGACAGTGACAGAGAGAGACAGAGAGACAGGGACGAACAGAGGGAGTCACAAGGCCAGCGGTGGGGGCAGCAGCTACGCGGCGCTGCTCCCGGGCTCCCGCTGCCCGCTGCCCGCTGCCCGCTGCCCGCTGCCCTCCGGCTTAGCCTGCTTAACAACTTAACCTCGGCTACTTCCTGGAAAGTTTCTTCTGGTTGGAACTAGAGATAGGCGGGGAGGGTTCCCTGAAATCCGCCTAGTTTCAATCAGCTCCATTCCGGGAATGGGACGGCTGTGACATTCCCCTCGCTGCCCCCCACCACTCCCCGGCTTGACGCGGTAAAATAGGGAGGAAAAAAAATGCACGCAAAGTTTGATGTGAGGCTGAGGGCATTATGTCACACTAGCCAGCTCCTTCCGCGGATCCGCCGCCACTGCCAAGCCAGCGGCAGCGGAACCGAGCCGGCAGAGCCCTGGGGGTGGGAGGTGACTGGCAGCCAGGTACTGCGGTGTGGGGTGGCTGTGGAGGGGAGAGCTAGGGAAGTGTTGGCATCCTCCATTTGCCTAGAGAAGGGGACTGTGCGCGGAATTCGTGCAGGGGGGCAGAGTTCTGGGACTAGAATTTTGGTCTCCTACTGCAGCACTCAGCTAACCCTACCAAAAAAGAAGCGCGTGGGAGATGTAGATGCCCTGCGGGGCTGAAATTCAGGGAGGGGCTTTGGGTACCAAAGGAAATTGAAGAAAGTGAATTCCTAAAAACCCTGTCTTTGGTGCCCTGAAAACACTGGCGAGGAAGAAGGAGGTGCTGGTGGGCGGAGGGGTGGGGGGACCGGGAGAGGATGGAAAGCTTGACTTTGCCTCTTTGTCTATGGCCTCCTCCTTCTCGGCCGTCTTGTTGGGGAAGTCCTTTCCATGGAGCAGTCCCTCTGGATGGACCTGCTTTGGAAGCTCTGACTCAGGAAAGCTGAGTCGTGGGCAGCGGCTAAGCTGAAGCCCACCAATTTCTGAACTGCCTGTAAACTGACCTCTAAAGACTGAGCTCCCCGAAGACTGGCAACCCCTAACAATTGTGTGTGGTCATTGCAGAATGACTTGGGAATGTTTTCCAGTCTGGAAAATCCCCCTGATGAGCTAGTTGCCTCTTAGGGAGAGGGGAGAGAGGGACAAAAAACAGAGACCTCATCCAGGGAAACCCGATTTTGCCATTTCATGTAAACAGAGCCTAACCTGCTGCTTTGGGATCTCCTACAGTTGGGACAGAAATCATATAAATAGATTCAATGAGTAAGCAGAGCCCTGAATTTAGTACTTGCTTGTTGTGTGTATTTCTGTAGGAAATGGCTATATTTCTGTCCAGACCTAACTGTTGCCACCCTGGGAGGAGATGGTGAGGGTGGGCAGAGGACATATAACGCTGGACACATAGCTAAATGTTAACTTTTCTTTAGTGCCTTTCTGATCTCCCTTTCTCTATCCTCAGCCCCCTTCACCCACACTTTGAAACTGGGAGAGAGCACAGAGCTTTCTTTGGGGGATACAGAGAGATATACCAGGGTCTGAAGGCTCAAGGAAAACAACCTATTCTCTATTTTCTCCTTGGTAGTCAGGTCACTGGGGAAGATTCAATATCAATTGGGTTTTCTATCACTAAAATAAAAAGCATTCTAATCCTGATTCTGCCATTCACCAACTTCCTTTAGGCAAAAAGGGAAAGATATTTGGATGTCAGCATCTTTGCTTATAACATGAAGGTGTGTGTGTGTGTGTGTGTGTGACTTTGGGCAAGTCATTTAACTTCCTTAGGACTCTGTTTCCTCATCTATGAAATGATGGGGTTGAACCAGATGGCCTTTGAGGTCCCTTCTAGTACTGGCTTTATGTGTCCATGATGCCTTCCAGTTCTAATGTTCTGTGACATTTTGAAGAGGAATTTAATTAACTTGGCGTGCTGAATATAACCCGTAAGCCGACTTTATTAATCTAGAAGCTTCTAGTGCTCAGCTGAGCACAATAAGAAAACATTTACTAGTTCTTTCTTTCTTTCACTCAGTCTCCTGCTATCTCTTTGATTTTTAAGGCACCCTTTGAAAAGGACTAATTATGGACCTAGCAGGCAAAGGAGAAAGCCTCCCTGAACAAGAGGGGTTTCTTTTCTCCCCTAGTCTAACCCTGAGTTGAACCAGTAGGTGGCAATGCTTTACAAGACCATAACCTAATGCTTTGTATGCAACTGTTAGTCCAGGGTGGGAAGGGAAGGGAAAAAAAGTAGTTTAAATCATAGGACTGGAGAGGCTGTAACTGTCCTGGAAACTTGAGAGGATGGGGGAGTCTTTTTTTTTAAAAGCCTTTAATGCCTTGATTCCCATCAGCTTCAGCATGATGAAAAGAGAATGCTGGAGAATGAGTCTAGACATCCAAGTTTTGGTGCCAGCCACATCTAGCTGTCTGACTATGCTTTAGTCATTTCCCACTTCTGGGCCTCTGTTACCTCATCTGCAAAATGGACATAATCATGCTTGCCTTGCTTTATCTCCCTTGGTTATCCTAAGAACTAGATGATATTAAAATTGTGATTGTGCTTTCAAGCTGGCCAGTCTGCTTTCTGGTCCCTGTTTGTAAGTCACTACTGGATGCTGCCCAATTCTTAGACTTGAGAGAGACCCTCATTCAGTGGGGTAAGGAAGAGCCATGGCATGACTATTGGTATTGTTGCAGAGAGTAAATAGTTGTAGAACATGCCTAGTGTTAGTGTGGAAAGCTCCCCCAGCGAGAATCTGCTTGGCCATCTAAACTAATGACAAAAACTGCTGTTCTTACATAAGACTATCTGGAATGATTAGCAGCCTTGAATCAATTTCCCTTTTCTCTTTTCTCTTTCCCATAGGTTTTAAAAGAAGTTTTGAACTGTGAATTGAGGCTTTGGGTATGTAAATTGAATTTCTTATTGTTAATATTTTATGGACAAAAGGTTTCCCTTAGCCTTGGTCAACATGTGGATTCACATCAGCTTACTGTGGGCTAGTGGGATTTGGGTTAAATATTTGTTGTACTGATGAGTAAATTACCCTTTATGAAGTGAGGAGAAGAGTCCTTCCCTCTTCTTTCTGGGTTTTGGTTTATTCCACCAATTAGAGGTTGCATGTGAAATGTATATTCACTAGTCTGGGACATGTCTTAACAAATGACTCTCAGGATGCCTGGGCATTAGTTTGATTAGTCCACATAAGTTCAAGGGGCATAGAGGAAGGACCCTGTTGGGTAGATTGTGGAGGATTTCTGGGACTATATGGACAAGTATCCCATGGGACACAGAACTGGATAAAGAGCAGTGTCCATTACTGGAGAGAGTATCCACATTGATGAAATCACAGCTCCACCTAAAAGTTCCAGTATAACTACATCTAAGTAAGGGACACCTCAGAAAAAGTGACTGGAGACAAGTGATAGAGAAACCCCAGGCCTAAGGGAGGGATGGAATGACCCAACTCCAAAAGCTTGACTTTGCAGACCCTTACTTTAGTGAACTGTGCCCCCTTGTGGCAGCTGTGGTAGTGACACCTCAACACTCTTGGGAACCAATCATGGTCACCCGTCCCATTCTTCTTCAGGTGCAGACGAGATGGCCTCGCCGGCAGATAGCTGCATCCAGTTCACCCGCCATGCCAGTGATGTCCTCCTCAACCTGAACCGTCTGCGGAGCCGAGATATCCTGACAGATGTTGTCATTGTGGTGAACCGGGAACAGTTTCGGGCTCACAAGACTGTTCTCATGGCCTGCAGGTGAGATGGGGTGAGGACAGCAGGGCTTGGGCCAGTGGCCTTGGAGGGCAGAGTGCCTAAGGCTGATGGAGCACTCTCTCAGAGGAGCAATTCAGGGCTGGCATAAACCTTTGAGTGAGTGAACCCATCGGCCCCCAGTAGAGGCCCCAACACTGTACCAGGGCATAGTCAAGCCTCTGGGTCTTCAAAAGCTATTCCAGCCAAAGCCAGGCTCTTTGGGGTCCTAGGCTGGGGCTGGCAAGGCAACGGCAACAGGATGTCCATCTATAACACACCATAACTGAGCTTGGGGAGACCCTTGTGTAGATTGGGTCCTCGTGCCTGGGTGAAGGAGACACTTATGTCCAGCCTCCTCATTTACAGATGGGGAAATAGAGACCCAGGCAGACAGGGAGTCTGGCAGAGGCAGAGATCCAGGTCCTCTAACCCAGAATCCAGTGCTCTTTCCCCTCTACCGTGTAACTCTGGATGTCCATCTACTACATTTGGGAAGGTGGGGATCTGATAGATGAGCTATCCAAGCCAGGGACTAGATCACAAGGTAAAGGGATCTCTTTGGTTAACCAGTCTCCTTACCTCTCTTTATATTTGACCTGAATCGCAAGTCTGTTGCCCTTTTTGATTCAGGAGATCAGAGACTAAGAGAAACAAGAGTCTGGGCAAGCCTGGAGTCTCAGTTCCCTGGATGTGCAGTGGGTGATGGTTTTAGACATATGACACAACATAGGAGTGAGGCTGGAGAAGAGCTCCAGAGAGTATGCACACACACACACTCACCCACACTTACACATTCTCATACACACACACACCATGCACACACACATACACTCTCACACACACTCTCACATATACACACACACTCATACACACATTCACACACTCTCACACTCATACACACGCACACACACATACACTCTCTCACACACACTCATACACACACACACCATGCACACACATACACTCTCTCTCACACACACACTCACACATTCTCATACACACTCACACATACTCTCACATATACATACACACACATTCACACACTCACACTCATACACACTCACACACCATGCGCACACACTCTCTCACACTCATACACACACACTCACACACACCATGCACACACAAACACACTCTCACACACACTCACACATACTCTCACATATACATTCACACACTCTCACACTCATACACACTCACACACCATGCACACACACAAACACTCTCACATACTCACATACACTCACACACACACACTCACACACACCATGCACACACATGCACTCTCTCACACACACACACACTCACACACACACTTATACACACTCACACACACCATGCACACACACTCACACATACTCTCACATATACATACACACACATTCACACACTCTTACACACTCACACACACCATGCACACACACACTCTCTCACACTCATACACACACACTCACACACACCATGCACACACACTCACACATACTCTCACATATACATTCACACACTCTCACACTCATACACACTCACACACCATGCACACACACACTCTCACATACTCACATACACTCACACACACACACTCACACACACCATGCACTCTCTCACACACACTCACACACACACTTATACACACTCACACACAATTGTGATCTCACTAATGTGGGTACTCCATCTAGACATGCAAATTGCAACCCATTCATGTCTGCCCCATGCTACACCATTTGTGTTCACATCACAATGGATGTCTGCCCAATGTTTTGGGATTCTTCTTCCCAAACTCTGTGTGTGTGTGTGTGTGTGTGTGTGTGTGTGTGTGTGTGTGTGTGTGTGTGTCTTATGGAGTGGAGCTTGGCTGGCCAAATATGTACATGCAGACCTCACATTATACTGAAATATTACCCATTCTATATACTACTATATTCCATACTATAGTAATCTAGCACACTGTTATATTTTATATAACATAAAATATTATATAAATTATATAAAGTATATAATATTCACTGTTCCATAGAATTTCAGAGGTTTAGCATCCTCTAGCACGATGCCATGTTACAAAGTACATAGCATGTAATCTAGCAGGACCGTGGCAGCCTGCTGCCTTGCTCCCACCCCAGAGTGCTGGGTGTCACATTTTTCTGTCTCTGCTTTGGCAGTGGCCTATTCTACAGCATCTTTACTGACCAGCTGAAATGCAACCTGAATGTGATCAACCTTGACCCTGAAATCAACCCTGAGGGCTTCTGTATCCTTCTGGACTTCATGTACACATCCCGCCTGAACCTTCGGGAGGGGAACATTATGGCGGTGATGGCCACCGCCATGTATTTGCAGATGGAACACGTTGTGGACACGTGCCGAAAGTTCATCAAAGCCAGGTGAGCCTTGCCCATCCCCACTCCACAGTTGGAACACTGCTCCATTTACTTCAGAGAAGGCCCCTTCCCTTGGGATCATTTTCGGTCATTGGTCCCTGTTTGGCCCCAGGGCTTTCTGAAGAACACTGGGAAACTTGTGGAAACAGGGCATTAATGGACAGAGGGTGAGGTCAGCATTGGCCCACCGGGCTAGTCTCCAGGACTTGGTATGGAAGCACCTGCTTTGGGTTGGAGGAAGAAGCTAGTGCCCCATCCCTGGGGAGACCATTCATTCACACTCAGGGTGCAGAGCACTGAGTGGGGAGGGACAGGAGCCTTCCAAAGAGCCAGAATTAGAGCCCCTTCCACGTGTGCTTGGAACAGACCATATCATCTGGTTGGGTAGACAGGACTAGCACATGTACAAGTGTTTTGGAAACCCTGCAGTTGGCATAGAAGGTGACGTGCCAACCATTACTACCTGTTCACAGCCAGCTGGGGTGGGGTGGGGGGATCGTTGAGAGCTAGGAGGGACCACAGAGATAAACTGTGCAGATGAAACACATTCAAACGGCCTGCCCAAATTCACACAGCCAGTGAGTGGAAGCACCAGGACAGAATGAGTCTATCTGGTTTAATTATAACTAGGTGATTTTGAAGAAAAGAATCCATGTGACCATTTTCTGCTGGGGGACGGGCTGGTCCCCCTTCCTTTCTCTTAAACAGTGAGGCAGAGATGGTTTCTGCTGTCAAGCCTCCTCGGGACGAGTATCTGGCTGGCCGGATGCTGCTGCCCCCAGAAGTCATGGCGTATCGGAGCCGCGAAGTAGCTGACAGCAACGGCCCCCTGCGGAGTGGTCCCATCTGTGACGGGCGAGCCTTTGCACCTGGCCTGTACAATGGCTTGACCGCGTCACCAGCTTCCTATCCGGTGTATGGCCAACTCCCGGTGAACGGCTTCTTTGATGAAGACCTGAGGGATGTCCGGATGCCCATGGCTGACCTGCCCAGGGCCCACCCGTACCCCAAAGAGCGGGTCCCCCCCTGTGATAATCCCCGCCCCCTTCCTGCAGATTACACCCGGGCTGTCATGGAGGTCTCTGCCAACATGTGCCATGCCAGCATCTATTCCCCAAAAGAGGCTGCCCCAGAGGAGGTGAGGAACGAGGTGCACTATAGTGTGACTGAGGCAGGCCCCAAGCCAGCTGCCCCATCTGCCCGGAACAACTCCTACTTTGCCTGTGACAAGCCTGGCAAGGAGGAGGAGAGGACCTCCTCCGAGGATGAGATCAGCCTGCACTTCGAGCCTCCCAATGCCCCACTGAACCGCAAGGGCCTGGTGAGCCCCCAGAGCCCCCAGAAGTCCGACTGCCAGCCCAACTCCCCAACGGAGTCCAGCAGCAGCAAGAACGCCTGCATCTCACCCCCAGCCAAGAGCCCCACGGACCCCAAAGCTTGCAACTGGAAGAAGTACAAATTCATCGTCCTCAACTCCCTCAACCAGAACACCAAGCCAGATGGGGCTGAGCAGGCTGAGCTGGGCCGCCTCTCCCCCCGAGCTTATGTCCCAACATCTACCTGCCAGCAGCCCCTGGAACCAGAAAATCTCAACATCCGCTCTCCGACCAAGCTGGGTGTGAGTGGGGAGGACTCTGCCGTATCGCAGGCCAGCAGGCTCAACAACATTGTCACCAGGTGAGCTCACAGGATGCTCTCTGGGAAGCTGGGATGGGCTTTTGTGATGGCTGCCAGGTAGCAATTTGAATACTTAATAATTGGCGCCACATGTTGGAATCAAGCCTCAAACCCTGAGCTCATCCAGCTATGACAATAGGGTCAGGACTGGAGAATGTGGGCTTTAGTGTCCATGCCAGTCCGCTGGGCAGCTCCGAGTTCTCTATAGGGCAGGGAACTTGGGCCACTGAAATGTCACCAGTCACTGGACATTAGCCAGCCTTAGGGTATGGCCAACATGCAATGAAGAAACTATTCACCTCTGATTAGATTAAATGTAGCAAGTATTTATTAATTCATCTACTCTGTGCCAGGCACTGGGCTAGGTGCTGGGGACCAAGGACAGGGACAAGGACAGAATGAACAGTTGCCTGTCTGCTTTCAAGTAGCTGTCAGTCTCCTAGAGAGATAAATAAATGTAAAGTAGGTATAAGGTATCTCCAGTAAAGGGGGTAGATGAGTGGCATTAACCAACACCATCAGGGAGGCTTTGTGTGGAAGGGGGGGCCTGGAGATTCTGGGAAGAGAAAGGAAAGGAAGGGAAGGAGAGAGGGAGCTGACCAGCTATTCAGAGCCACTCCTCCAAGCACCAGGGCAAAGAGAGGGGGGCCAGAGAGCTCCTCTGCTTTCAGGCCAAGGGCCAGGGAGCCCCAGCTTGCACTGATTGAGCCACCACTCCCTCTCACCCTCAGGTCCCTGACCGGCTCTCCCCGGAGTAGCACAGAGGGACATTCTCCACTGTATTTGCCATCGTCCAAATGCCGCTCCTGTGGCTCCCATTCGCCACAGCATTCGGAGATGTGCCTTCATGCCACAGGCACCACCTTCCCGGAGGAAATGGGAGAAACCCAGTCTGAGTATTCGGACTCCAGCTGTGGTGAGTACAAACGTATGGCAATGTTTGGGGACTGAGCCTCTGAGCAGTCCATAGTTTTCCAGGCAATAGCCCACCCATTTACTTTACTCTGACTGTAGCAAGGCAACCCATGTTCAGTAGGAGAAAGATGGTCTTGCACTATTTCTAATTAAAAAAGAAAAATCTCCTCACCTGCACCCGAGAGGCCTAGGAGGAGGTGAACTCTTGAGTTGTTCCTCTCCCCTTCCCTCTCTTGTTCTGCTTCACTGTGTAATACTGGAACAAGTCCATCCTTCCTGGGCCTCAACAGAGGGCCTTAGATAGAGACTGTTTGGCATAGTGGATAGGAAGGGGTCATTGGAGCCAGGAGGGCCTGGGTTCACATTTCTCCTCCGACACATATTGACTGTGTGATCCTGGGCAAGTCACTTAACAACTCAGTGTCCCGGATATCTCCCTGAGAAGGTGCTGACTTGCACTAGTGAAGGGAGTTTCCTTATGAGGGAAGTCGTGACAGGAACAGCTTCCCTCCTCTCTTTCTATCTCCTTTCATTCTCATCAATTCTCTCATGTCCTCTGAACCCAATTCTCTGAATTTTCTAGGAGTGCTTGGAGTGGGGTGGAGGGGGCCCAGGAGGCCACAACTCAGTATGGTACCAGGGAGAGGGGAGCCAGCTGGGCCTCTGGGAGCCCCCATGCCCTTCTCCCCATGCTGACCCCAGTCCCTCCTTTCCCCACCCTTGCCAGAAAATGGAGCTTTCTTCTGTAATGAGTGTGATTGCCGCTTCTCAGAGGAGGCGTCCCTCAAGAGACACACCCTGCAGACACACAGTGACAAGCCTTACAAATGTGACCGCTGCCAGGCCTCCTTTCGCTACAAGGGCAACCTCGCGAGCCACAAGACCGTCCATACAGGTATGGCCCTGCCCCAATTAGATCACCATGGCAGCTTGCCAGGGTGGGGGAATGGCCGATGTGCCTGAGAAGCCCAAGCCCTGCCCACCCAGCAGTGCTGGGGGAATTGTTCTACCTTCCCGCTATAGGCTTTTCCAATTTAGAACCCGCGCCGCCCCCCCCCCCCTTCTAATGGGAGGGAGTGCTCCTTACCACAACCCAGTGAAGTAGGCTGGGTTGGTATTTGACAGGCAGCTGAGGGACAGAGACTGTATCTTATGGTCACATAGCTAGCTGGAAGCCATGCCAAAGTCAGAGCCCAGGGATCCACAGTGCTGTTGGGCCCTGTTGGCTTAGCCTCTGGATCTGGCAATTCCTCTCTCAAGGTCACCTTAAAACACTTTATTGAACCAATAAAGTCCCTGAAATTGCCTTCTACCTCTAAGACTTACTGGTTTCTCTCTAAAGTGAGCAGATCCTATGGATCTGGGATAGAAGCAGCTTAGAGGGACAGAAGATACCCCACCAACCCACCTGTCTGCCCAATCTGCATTTCTTTATCTGCTTTGAAACAGATATTTGATGAAGGAAAAAGCCAAACCCAAGGAAGCAGGCGGGTCTAGTGGGAAGATCATTACCCTGGAAACTAGAGAATAGATACCAGGGTCAGATCTTGCCTCTGAAGCCTTAGTGACCTTGGACACATGACTCACCCTGCATGGACCTCAGTTTATCTGTCCATTGAAAGGTGGTGATTCTGACATCCCTTCTAACTTGTGTCTAAACTCCTGTGTTGCTATGATCTCTCCGGGTTTCAGTGCCCTCATTTACAACATGGGGGTTTGGACTACACAGCCTGCCTAGTTCAAGGTCTAAGACCCTCTGATCCTTCCAACAGAAGGATTACAGAGCAGCAGGCTTCATGGCTTCTCAGGCTGCCTGCCTTTCCTTTGGGATGACAGAAATCCTGGCTTTCCCATCTCACTCTCATCAGTCTAACCTCCAGTGAATATTCTGTCTGTCGGAGTGTCTGCCTTAGCACTGCCCATTTACCACATGGTCTCCATTCTCTCCTTCTGGCACCAGGGGAAAAACCCTATCGCTGCAACATTTGTGGAGCCCAGTTCAACCGGCCCGCGAACCTAAAGACTCACACTCGCATTCACTCCGGAGAGAAGCCATACAAGTGTGAGACCTGTGGAGCGAGATTCGTCCAGGTGAGTGGAGGACTCTGTCTGTGTGGCTGGGGAGCTCTTTGTCAATCTGTCTGTCTGTCTCTATGTTTCTGTTTGGGGCACCTTTGTTGTCCCATCACTGACATTCCTCTTTTCTCCCTGACAGGTGGCCCACCTGCGTGCACACGTGCTCATCCACACTGGGGAGAAGCCTTACCCGTGTGAAATCTGTGGCACACGTTTCCGGCACCTGCAGACCCTCAAAAGCCACTTGCGCATTCACACAGGAGAAAAACCCTACCATGTACGTGAGCCCTGTTCTTTCTGTCTGACAAGCTTTCTGGGGATGGGGTTTATGGGGTAGTTGGGGAAAGAACCCAGGGTTTTGTCTCATCTTGAAGCATATTTTGAAAAGAACCCTGGATTTGGGCAAGGCATTTTTGTTTGTTTTGTTTGGTTTTGATGGGTTTCAGGTTCTTCGTCTGTAAAATTGAAGGGCTCTGATGATGTGTGATCTCTAAGGGCCCGTCCAGCTCTAAGGATGCTTGTAGGAATCTGTGGAAGGGCCTTTCCCATCTGGGAGTCCCAAGCAGACAGTCTTATGAGGCAAGCAAATCATCCAATGAACTGTAACCTCCTGGAAAGGAAGGGCTTTTAGCTTTTTGTTTCCATGCCCTTGGCTCTTTGGATAGGACTTAGTACAGGAGTCATTACACTTTCTTGTGTTATGGATCCTTTGGACAGACTGGCAACGCCCACAGAACCCTGACCAGAATGGTTTTAACTGCAGAAAATGAATGCATAGAATAAGAAGAAAACAAAAGGTTAATGAAAATAAATGATATTTTTTTCCATCCAATTTCATGAACCCCCTGAAATCTACACAAAGAACCTTTTGGGAGCCCATGGACTCCAGTTTAAAAATTCCTGACTTAGGAGGTCGTTAATAAATGTTTATTGACTTGGAAGGTAACAGGGAGGTTAGTCTTCCATGGACACGGTCTACCCTAACTAGAGACTACTACATAGGCTTCCTCAGAGTCCCCTTCTGCCCTGATTGGTTTTCATCCAGCTCCTCCTGGAGCTGGCATTGGAGGAGATCCTGGGTTTCAGAGGTCATGGCAGACAAGCAGAAGCTCTTACAGGCTCTACCCAGATGGAAAGCCTTGGAGTAGGGGCCCCGGGGAGCCATCCTGTTACCAAGGATAAACCTGGCTAGGTTCAGAGGTGGTCATTAGCAAGGTGACCACAGCAGCCCATGTGCTAAGCCATAGGGAATTCACAACTTACATTTGTCTAGCAGGGAAGATCTCATAGTCATGAAATCAAGTATGGAAATGGTCTTCTGCCAGAAGTCAGTACCACTCATAGACTCAGTTCTTGAAGAGAAAAGGACAAACAGCATAGAGTATGGTAGATAGCAGGTGTTGAATCAAGGCTTGTTGATTGACTGATTAACTGATCCCTCAGTTCCTTGCCTTCAGATATAATTTTTCCTACCATGCAGGGGACCCAATCCCAAACTAACTGAGTAAATATCCTAGGCAAGCAAGTTAGACCAGAGAGTTTGTGTCCTACATTAGATCATAGAGCAAGTGGTAGGAGGGGTTTATAGAAGAGGGACTAGACCACAGATCTCTTCAGTTTGACAGCTCCTCTTCCTCATCTTAACCCAGGTTATGACTTAGAATAAGGGACTTAACTTTGTCTTTTTTTCTTTAAGAAACATATTGAAAGGCTTCCCCTCTCAGCTGATATCAGGGGTGTAGAATTGTTAGGTAACGAAGCCCTCAGAGAATGACCCTATATCGAAGCATCAGCCAGCTGCCTCTTCCCTGGTCGAACCTTAGTGGAAAATTGGACACGGACTCATCTTCAGGATGGTCCTATCTTTCTCCAAGCTTACTGGAAACGATTGTCAGGGACAAGTCCATGGGAAATATACCCCAAGGTACGGGTAAGAAAGAACATGAAAGAGTCCACAAGAACTGATCTTTGGAGAGGCTGATGTGGGCACTGGAAGGACCGAGGCTTCACAGCGGGTAGGGACACTGCCAGTCCCTGAATGCAGCTTCCTCACTTTTCAGAAGAGGAGCCGGGGGCCAGAGAGGTAGGATACTTCAGCCAGGTCTTTTGACTCCTTTGTTTCTGTTCTTTCCCCCAGTGTGAGAAGTGTAACCTGCATTTTCGCCACAAAAGCCAGCTTCGGCTTCACCTGCGGCAGAAGCACGGCGCCATCACCAACACCAAGGTTCAGTACCGTGTCTCTGCTGGCGACCTGCCCCCGGAGCTGCCCAAGGCTTGCTGAAAGCATTGCGAAGGGGCCCCCTCTCTGGAAGTTATCCAAAGGATACTGCAACACTTTACAAATGTCCATCCCATGATGTAGTGCCTCTTCTCATCTATTTGTGCAGATCATAAAGGGGGGTGAAGTTGGGAGGGGGGAGGGGGGCGGGGAAAGACAAAGGGGGAAGAAACATATAAATCCTCCCACTCACCCAGTGACGTAACTTAAACAAGCAAACAAAAAAGCTCAATCTCCTATGTGTTAGGAAAACTATATCAGTAACAAATGAAAAGAAAGGTCATTTTACCCATTGCCCCATGGGGGAGTGCACAGAAGCTTTGGAATCTGACTTGACTCGTTCTGAAAAATGAGGAATGTATATGTTTTGTGGGAACAGATGTTTCTTTTGTATGTAAATGTGCATTCTTTTAAAAGAAGAGAATTCAGTATGTTATAAAAGAGAGGGCTTTAATTTTTTTAACCAAAGGTGAAGGAATATATGGCAGAGTTGTAAATATATATAAATATATATAATAAATATATATAAACCTCAAAAAAGATATATTAAAAATAAAACTGCATTAAAGGCTCGATTTTGTATCTGCGGGCAGACACGGATCTGAGAATCTTTATCGAGATAGAGCCCTTACAAAATATTTTAAGTATTGCATCTGTGTAAGTAAGAAGATATTTTGTCTAAAACGCCTCAGTGTATTTGTATTTTTTTGCAAGTGAAGGTTTACAATTTACAAAAGTGTGTATTAAAACAAAATACAAAAAAAGCTGCAGAAGGAAAAAAAATGCGTCATTTTGTTCTAGTTTTGAGTTTGTATATATCCGTACAACGTGTACTCACGGTGCCTTTTTTCCATGGAAGTTTTCAATGTATGGACTAGATGAGCCCCCTTCCTTTTTGAGGCGCAGGCAGACACAGGGACTTGAAGCTGGCACTCACTAAGCTCTCTCTTTGGGAATGTTTGTCTTATTACATGCTGCGTCACGCTTGCATTATATAGGTCCTCCGGAGACAGGGTTGGGCTGTGTCTAAACCGCATCACTGCATTGTAAAATATAGCTGTATAAAAACCAAGAATAAACCGATGAAACGTGAACCCTGTTAGTTTGGCAGTGTGTTCCTTTCTTCATTCGTGGTAGGGTTGGACCGTATGTGGCATTTCTAGCTCCATTCCATTCTGTGGGTCGTGGTGCCTTGACATTTAATGGCAAAGTTTGGGGAAGTGGCCACCACATTTGCTGGGTAGAGCATGGTATTAATGAGACCAAGGTCAAGGGCTAAATTCCCCTAGACCTTAGCCAAGTCACCTAAACCTATCATGTGAACATCTTGGCACACCTGACCCTACTTATTCGAAGGGAGAGGAATTTTCTTTTCTCTCTCTCCTGCCAGTCCTTCTGGATTTACTTTTCCACAGGACTTTTCTTTATTCAGGATTAAACGAGGACATGAACCTGAGCTGGGTAGTGTAGATGGAGTCACAAGGGATGAAATGAGAGGATGGAGTGATGAATGCTTGGTGCACCAAGATGGCTTAGAGATGAATGAACATCCCAGGACCAGAGTTCTGCTGGGTCTGAAGATTTAAAAGAGGAAGAGTTTAGACTGAACCAGGTTATTAATCCAACAGAAATTTATTTATTATCTCCCTACATGCCAGGTAAGGTGGCACATGCTGGACATGGAAACTAGAACAATGAAAAGCAGGTCCAGCCTTCAAAGGGCTTGCATCTTTTGGAGGGACCTAACAGGGAGACATTCTTGATATGTAAATTGAGGAAGAGAAGGAGAACAAGAAAGGGCTGGGAAAGGCTTGTGGTGGGTGGGAGAGCCTAGAAGCAGAAAGCTCAGGTTTCTAAGACCAACAGAACAAGTGAATGGCCCGAGGTCTTTTGCTGCAGATTGCAGACTTCCCACCTCCTGAGGTCAGGTGTGAGAATCCTGGGGCCCCTCATTTCCCCAGGGAGGAGGGGTAGGATGTATTATAACCCCTGGGACCAAATCGAAGCTCAGAAATCCTTCTCCTACTTGCCTTCCCTCCCCTGGTACACTATCTCAGCTGACTTCTTTCCTTGGAACTAGCCTTACACAGAGGTGTTGTAGGTGAATGACCATACGGTATGATTTCAGGAACCTAGGGAAGGCTTATCTGCCTCCAGTCAAGGATTAAAAGAGATAGTCCTTGCTCTTACAGAACCTACATTCTGCAAAAGGGTGCTGAAACCCTTTTTGTGTCTTAGACCCCTTGGGAAGTCTGGTAAAGCCTATGGACCTCTTTTCAGAATGTTTTTAAATAGTTGAAGGAAATGCCAGATTTTAATTAAAGGCTAGTGAAAAGAACTATTTTATTCACAGCTAAGTTCAACGAATTCCTTGAAATCTCTTCATGAAACTCTTGGGGGTTAATAAAAAAACTCCTGTTCTACAGGTAAACATCTTCCCAAGCAATGGATTGGGAATCAGAGAACTTGGGTTCACATGTTGTCTTTATCAACTTATTCCCTGTGTGACTTTGGGCAGGTCACATTCCCCTCATGGGCCTCAGTTTCCTCATCTGTACAATGTATGGAGGGCCCCTTCTAGTTCATAACCTCTGATTCCAGGGGCCATAGCTCACATTCCATGTGGCCCTTTGCCCACAGCAACCCCATGATGCAGGTAGAACAAGTATGATTGTCCCCATTTTATGGCTGAGTAACCAGAGGCCCAGAGAGCTGGGATAAATATCCCATGGTCACACATCAAGTGCAGAGTATGGCTAGACATCAGAACCAGTTTTCCAGACTCCTAGTTCTGATCTTTCTGCAGCTAACAGGTAATCCAAAGTGGTAGAAACAACTCTAGCTGGAAGCTGGAAAAGCTGACTGATTGTTCTGGATCTGCCACTGATGTGCTGGGGGACCTGGGGCCCCACTCCCCCTCCTCTCTGGGCTTTGGTTTTCTTACCTGCCACATGAAGGGTTGGAACTGATTCTCTCACAGTCCAGGATTCAGGGATTCAGGCTCACTTGAAGCTGGCTTTGGTATAGCTTTAAATCCAGAGTTCATCCTTGGTCACAATAGATCAGGGCAGTTTGAACAGTTGGAGTCATTGGCCGAAGGGGAGGAAACATGCAGTGTTCCCTGCTCTCTTCCTGTAGGCTCACATCCAAAAGAAACCTTCCCTGGACACTGCCAGGGGAGGCCTGGGTTCTGCACAGTGACTTCAGAACAGCCTCTAGGTACATGCAGAAAAGTTGCCCAACCAAGCCCACAGCCCAGGAAGGATTCTCTACAAGCCACAGCCCATCATAGCTGGCCTCACCCAGCACTAAGCTTTTCAGATAGAATTTCTTTGGAAAGGACTTTCAAAGGGCCGACTTTGCATGTGACCTACTTAACCTCACTCACTTTGAAAAGGGAGAAAATGATCTCTTTGGTCCTTTTAGAAACCTGGCATGACCCAAGTGAGACATTAAGGGACCATTATTCTCAGGCCAGTGTATGGCCTTGGCTCATTGAAGTACTGTTGTCTGTTTGCATACCATTATTACTTATTTTTAAAGATGCAGCCTGGAATGAAGTAGAGAGAGCTGGCCTCCAAGCCAAGAAAACCTGGCTTCAAATCCTCCTACTGACATAGGTACAAGATGTGTGACCCTAGGCAAGTCATGTAACTTCTCAGGACCTCAGACAGCTCTGAGACTAGGAGTTTCAGAGAAGGGTCATTCCTATATTGGTAGAGGAATTTCCTCGTGGGAGTACCCTAAGTCATTAAATCACAGGTCCACTCCTTGTCTCAAAGTGGTTGAGTCAAGGAGAGCTAATACACAGGTGGTTTGACTAAAATTGAAATCCACTGTGTCCCATCTTTGTGGGGGCATCCTAGAATCCCCTCCTCTCCTTCTGTACTGACTTTTCCCCCTTTGGACCTCACATCACACCTTGCCTGACTCTCTCTGACAGACTGAACACACATTATTACACATTTTTATTGTTCAGTCATTTTAAGTTGTCTCTGACCTTTTGTGACCCCATTTGGGCTTTCCTTGGAAAAGATAATGGTGTGATTTTCTATTTCCATCTCCATTGTACAGATGGGGAAATTGAGGCAAACAGAATTAAGTGACTTGCCCAGTGTCACACATGTGTCTGACATTGGATTTGAGCTCAGGAAGATGAGCTTTCCTAACTCCAAGCCTGGCACTCTGTTGACTGACCACCTAGCTGCCCCATATAATTGCATATATTACAGGGCAAAGGATTTGGCCTTGGAGCCAGGTGAGACTTTGTTTCATATGGTGCCTCTGATGCTTGCTGGGTGACCATGGGTAACTGACCTTTTGGTACCACATTTTCCTTATTGGTGCAAGAGGAATGGCCCTTTCTTCACAGGGTTGTTATGAGAATCGAATAAAATGAGGCATGTGATACCTTAGGGTTGGTATTCGACTTGTGGTTTAGTTGAATGAGTAACTCCCTTCACCAATAAAGGTACACTTTCTCTTCACATTATAGTCTTAGAAACTGGCTCGGGACATTGAGAAGTGAAAGGACATAGACCTTGAAAGATGCTCGAAGGGCAGAGCCAAGATGGTGGAGTAGAAACAGCATTTCCAAGGTACTCTCCCACCAGACCTCTTCCAAACCATGTAAATGGGGACTCTGAACAACTTCTGGAGCCCCAGCACCCACAGAATGATACAGAGAAACTGACCTCCCTCTGAGGACAGCCCAGCAGCCCTGCAGAGAAGGCCAGCGCAGCACTCTGGGAGCTGACAGCCCAACTCGGAGAGCCGAGCCCAGGTCCACATAAGCCTCGGTTTTAGTCCCAGGGCGGCCGGGCCAACAGCCGACTGGAGGGACCCCAGAACACCAGCAGCTATGGCAATTCCAGAATTATCAACACAGACATGCCTAGGACAAAGTAAGACGTTAGTGCCCTATGGACTTTGAGACCAGTATTTGGGGGATGTGTCAGCTTCCTCCCCAGGGGGCTAGAAGCCACTAAGGAGACACTCACCATTTTGCAGCTTCAGTGGAAGCATCAGCTCCTGGCCTGTGAACTGTAGGGAGATCAAGCAATCAGTCTTGGGGGTTAATCGCTCTTGCTTTAACCTGCTTGGATCTGGATTGTGATCTGGGGGGAGGTCTGGGGTGGGCATCCAACTTGCCAGAATCGGAAGTTGTGAAGACCCCAACATTCGGGATGGAAGCTCTCCTATCTGGTGGGAGAGTCCTACTGTGGCAACAAGCCCAAAAGTCAAGTAATATTTTTAAACAAATGCTTTATTAACTTCTGTTTTACATCATTCATTTCCAACAGATTTTGAGTTACAATCATTTCCCCCCCTTGTTTTTCCCCTACCCACCCTCCCAGAATAGCAGTCCCGCAAGATATCTCCTCATCCAATCTGCTGTCTCCCATACCTTCTCCCATACTCCCTTTGACTTTTCCATTAGAGGAAGGTGAATCTTTGTGTCCCAATGCCTGCACATCTTATCTCCCAATTACAAGCAAAAGAGTAGTAATAATAGTATTTATATATATTTGAAACATTTAATGTTAAGAGCTTGAATTTCAGATCCATTTCTTTCCTCCCTTGTCACCCATTCCCTCTGGGAAGATAAGTAATTCAGTATATGTTGTACATGTCTAGCTATGCAAAACATTATCATAGTAGATATGTTGTACAAGGCTGCTTATAGTTCCCTCCCACTCATCCCACCCTCCACCTGATCCATTCCCTATTTGATCCTGTCCCTCTTCTATAGTGGGTACTTCCAGCCTCCCCTCCCCCCAAGGATGCCCTCCCATCCATCATCCTTCCTCTCATCCCCCTTCCCCTTATTCTGCTGTAGGTTGAGATATCCCACTTAGTATGTATGTCATTCTCTCCCTGAACCAAATTCAATGAGAATGTGGTTTTGCCTTTTTGCCTTCCTATTTTCCCCCTCCCTTGCAACCACATCCCCTTGCTTCTACTACATGAGATAGTTTACCCTACCCTGTCTCTCCCCATCTCCTCTTGCCACTTTCCTCTCTCACCTCATAATTTCATCCCTTGAGTATTCTCCCTTTCCAACAAATTCAACCTATGCCCTCTATCCATATATAACTGTAACCACACACACACACATTCACATATGTATTCATATGACCACACACCCTTCCTCCATTATTTTCATAGTGAGAAAGATATCATCAGTCACAGTTATTGCTTTTCCATATAGGAATGTAAATAGTTCAACTTTGATAAGTTCCTTTTGATTTCTTTTCCCTGATTACCTTCTCAGGCATCTCTTGCTTCTTGTGTCTGGATGTCAAATTTTCTATTCAATTCTGGTTTTTTCCTCAAGAATGCTTGAAAGTCCTCTATTCCACTGAATGACCATATTTTCCCCTGAAACAAAATACTCAGTTTTGCTGGGTAGGTGACCCTTGGGTTCATTCCCAGATCTTTTGCCCTCTGGAATATCATATTCCATGCCCTTCGATCC
This sequence comes from Gymnobelideus leadbeateri, assembly GCA_011680675.1. Classification (NCBI taxonomy): domain Eukaryota; kingdom Metazoa; phylum Chordata; class Mammalia; order Diprotodontia; family Petauridae; genus Gymnobelideus; species Gymnobelideus leadbeateri. The sequence continues at coordinate 352,684 of WOXC01001521.1, forward strand.
CTCAGTGTAGAAGCTGCCAGGTCCTGGGCTATTCTGATTGTGTTTCCACAATATTGAAATTGTTTCTTCCTGGCTGCTTGTAGTATTTTCTCCTTGATCTGGGAATTCTGGAACCTGGCTATAATATTCCTGGGAGTTTTCTTTTTGGGATATTTTTCAGGAAGTGATCGGTGGATTCTCTTCAACCTCTATTTTGCCTTCTGCTTCTAAAATATCAGGGCAGTTTTCCTTGAGAATTTCTTGGAGGATGATTTCTAGATTCTTTCTTTGATCATGGCTTTCAGGTAGTCCAATAATTTTTAAATTGTCTCTCCTGGATCTATTTTCCAGGTCAGTAGTTTTTCCCATGAGATATTTCACATTGCCTTCTACTCTTTCATTTGTTTGGATCTGCTTAACAGCATCTTGATTTCTCATAAAGTCATTAGCTTCCATTTTCTCCAGTCTAACTCTGAAGGAATGAATCTCCTCAGTGAACTTTTGAGATTCTTTTTCCATCTGGCAAATTCGACTTTTTAAGGCATTCTCTTCAATGCCCTTTTGGGCCTCCTTTGCCATTTGAGGTAGTCTATTTTTAGGGTGTTATTTCCCTCAGTCAGGCTGTTGACCCTCATTTCATACTTTTCCTGCATCCTTCTCATTTCTCTTCCCAATTTTTCCTCCACTTCTCTTATTTGATTTTTAAAATCCTTCTTAGGGTCCTCTATGGCCTGTAACCCGCTCATATTTTCCTTTGGGGCTTTTGGAGCAGGACTTCTGACCTCACAGTCCTTTTCCCACTCTATGCCCCCAAAATAGGAGTCTATGGTTGTATTTTTCTGTTTCCTTTGCCTTGGCATGTTGCCATTTAATTATTTGACTTTTGGGCTTGTTGCCACAGTATGGCCTGGTGCCAGACAGGAACTTTCGCCCTAAACATGTGACGTGGCCAAATTCCGTTTCTGGCATGCTGTAAACCCACCCACGACCTCCACCCCAGATCACAATCCATATCTAGGGAGGTTAAAGCAAGAGCGATTACCCCCCAAGACTGATCACTGGATCTCCCTACAATTAATTGCAGGCTGGGAGCTGGAGCTGCCTCTGAAAACTACAAAATGGCGTGTCTTCTCATCGGCTTCTAACCCCCAGGTGAGGAAGCTGACGTGTTCCCCAAATACTGGTCCCAAAGTCCATAGGACACTAACCTCTTACTTTGTCCTAGGCATGTCTATGTTGATAATTCTGGAGTCTCCACAGCTGCTGGTGTTCTGGGGTCTCTCCAGCCGGCCGCTGGCCATGCCTCCCTGGGGCTAAAACCTTGGGTCACACGGACCTGGGCTCGGGTCGGCTCAGCTCCCCAAGTTCTAAGCACTGCGTGTTGCCGGCTCCCAGAGCACTGCGCTGGTCCTTCCTGCAGGGCTGCTGGGCTGTCCTCAGCGGGAGGTTAGCTTCTCTGTGTCGTTCTGTGGGTGCTGGGGCTCCAGAAGTTGTTCAGAGTCCCCTTTTACATAGTTTGGGGGGAATCTGGGGGCAGAGTGGCTTGGATGAGCTGTTTCTACTCCGCCATCTTGGCTCCGCCCCCAAAAGTTAAGTAATTAAGTGGCAACATGCCTAGGCAAAGGAAACAAAATAAAAAGAAAAATGCAACATTAGACTGCTATTTTGGGGGCAAAGAGGATCGAAGCAGGGAACAGGAGCAGAGCTGTGAGGTCAGAAATCCTGCTCCAAAAGCCCCAAAGGAAAATATGAGCGGGTTACAGGCCATAGAGGACCTTAAGAAGCAGATAAGAGAAGTGGAGGAAAAATTGGGAAGAGAAATGAGAAGGATGCAGGAAAAGTATGAAATGAGAGTCAACAGCCTGACTGAGGAAAACAACTCCTTAAAAAATAGACTAACTCAAATGGCAAAGGAGGCCCAAAAGGGCAATGAGGAGAAGAATGCTTTAAAAAGTCAAATTTGTCAGATGGAAAAAGAATCTCAAAAGCTCACTGAGGAGATTCATTCCTTCAGAGTTAGACTGGAGAAAATGGAAGCTAATGACTTTATGAGAAATCAAGATGCTGTTAAACAGATCCAAACAAATGAAAGAATAGAAGGCAATGTGAAATATCTCATGGAAAAAACCACTGACCTGGAAAATAGATCCAGGAGAGATAATTTAAAAATTATTGGACTACCTGAAAGTCATGATCAAAGAAAGAACCTAGAAATCACCCTTCAAGAAATTCTCAAGGAAAATTGCCCTGATGTTTTAGACCCAGAGGGAGAAATAGAGGTTGAAAGAATCCACAGATCACCTCTTGAAAAAGATTCCAAAAAGAAAACTCCCAGGAATATTATAGCCAGGTTCCAGAATTCCCAGATCAAGGAGAAAATGCTACAAGCAGCCAGGAAGAAACAATTTCAATATTGTGGAAACACAATCAGAATAGCCCAGGACCTGGCAGCTTCTACACTGAGGGATTGAAGGGCATGGAATATGATATACCACAGGGCAAAGGAGCTGGGATTGAAGCCAAGGGTCACCTACCCAGCAAAACTGAGTATTTTGTTTCAGGGGAAAATATGGTCCTTCAGTGGAATAGAGAACTTTCAAGCATTCTTGAGGAAAAAACCCAGAGTTGAATAGAAAATTTGACATTCAGACACAAGAAGCAAGAGATGCTTGAGAAGATAATCAGGGAAAAGAAATCAAAAGGAACTTATCAAAGTTGAACTATTTACATTTTCTACATGGAAAAACAGTAACTGTGACTGATGAAACCTTTCTCAGTATGAAAATAATGGAAGAAGGGTATATGGGCATATGAATACATATGTGAATGTGTGTATATATGTTTACAGGTATACATGGATAGAGGGCACAGCTTGAATTTGTTGGGAAGGGATGATACTTAAGGGGTGAAGTTATGAGGTGAGAGAGGCAAGTGGCAAGAGGAGATGGGGAGAGACAGGGTAGGGTAAACTATGTCATGTAGAAGAGGCAAGGGGAAGTAGTTGCAGGGGAGGAGTAGAACAGGAAGGCAAAAAGGCAAAACCATATTCTCATTGAATCTGGCTCAGGGAGAGAATGACATACATACTAAATGGGATATCTCACCCTGCTGGAGAGTAGGGGGAAGGGGCATGAGAGGGGGGATGATGGAAGGGAGGGCATTCTGGGGGGGGGGAAGTTGGAAGTACCCACTATAGAAGAGGGACAGGATCAAAGTGGGGAATGGACCAGGTGGGGGGTGGGATGAGTGGGAGGGAATTATAAGCAGCCTTGTACAATATATCTACTATGGTAATGTTTTGCATAGCTATACATGTACAACACATACTGAATTGCTCATCTTCCCAGAGGGAATGGGTGACAAGGGAGGAAGGGAATAGATCTGAAATTTGAAATCTTAAAATTAAATGTTTCTAATATATATAAGTACTATGATTAATACTATTTTGCATATAATCGGGAGATAAGATGTGTAGGCATTGGGGCACAGAGATTCACCTTGCCCTTGTGGCAAAGTCGAAGGGGGTATGGGAGAAGAAATGGGAGAGAGCAGATTGGATGAGGGGATATCTTACTGCTATTCTGTGGTGGTGGGTAGGGGGAAAATGGGGAAAAATTGTAACTCAAAATCTGGCAGAAATAAATGATGGAAACCAGAAGTTAATAAAGCATTTGTTAAAAAAAAAAAAGAAAGATGCCTGAAGTAGCAGCAACCAGTTGGAGCATGGCAGCACTCAGACCTGAGAAACAGGGGCATTGAGGTCCTTAGAACTCCGTCCTGAGACACCAGAGAGGATCCAGAAGATCCAGTCATCTGAACATCAAAGAACCTTGGATACCTACTGGCAGGAAGTGGAGGACAGAGTAGAAATCTCAGTGAATCAGGTTGAAACCAAGCAAGACTGACCACTCCACCCAATAATAGAGTAGAATGTGAAACCTGGGCCCTGGCACAGAACCCAGTTTCAGGAGTGAAGACTATAGAGATGCATAAATACAAGAAAATATGGAGGACAAGAAAGGCTTATATGCAGGGATATCTAAAATTTTAGCTTTGAAAGAGAGAATTACTCCATCACAGTTGCAAGCAGAGGCTCAGAGGAAATTGGAGATTATTTTTTTAGCCTTCAGTTTTGCTTTATTTTTACTTGTCAAGACTTTAGAAAGTAAAAAAGGAATAACAGTATGGATATAAAATTATAGCTCATGATGTCACCACCTATATTTCAAAGGATTTCAATAGTTTGGTCAGTTTAACAAAAACACCACCATTTGCAATTATTGGTGAAATGTAAAATTCACAATTGTGACCTTCATTCTGATTATCTTAAGATAATGAAGGCATCTTAAGGTATATCGAGAACACATTGATGCATCCACTTCAAAGCCAAGATTTAGATCAACTTCGTTACTAGAAAAATGTTACTGGATCTATTCAATGTCATTTTAACTGATACCCACCCCCCCAAACACACACTTCTCTTTAAAACATATTTATGAATCACTGCTAGAAAAGAATTAATAATTTTCAAACACCAAACTCTTTTATTACTACAAAGTTATAACATGCATTCCATTTTAACCTGAGTGTGTCTCATTTATGATGGATATTAACCACAAACAAAGAACCACTCTTAGCAACTCCAAATATCTCATGCTTGTTAACAAGAAAATTCATGAATGAATATAATAGCTTTAGCAGACAAGGCAGTCACCATACAGGATCTTCCCAGTGGTGCCCTCAAAAATGAGCCTGAGACCAAAGCTCTCCAATAGGGAAGCAAAACTTTGTGAACTTTGTGTAAGTTAGAGAACCTCTATATCCAGTACATGGAATGCACTTCTCTCACCAAGGAGGGAAATGCACACAATTTGGCAGCTATCTAATCTTTGCAGCCACTTACAATGGAAGTATGCCCAGCTCTGAGCAGGATCCATCCTGTGGGCAACAAGCTCATTGGAGGAGCACAGCATTTTGGGGACTCTCAAATTTGTCTGGACAGGTCATAAGCTTCTCCTAAAAGAACTTAAGGATAATGTTATTAATGTTATAGTCTTAGTTTCCCTCAGAAGAACAAGCTGTTGAAGTCTGCTTTCTAAATCATCCCTCAATCCAACAGTTCTAATCTCAAAATCACTCAGCACAGGAGCTTTGGAATCACTCAGCACAGATTTTCTCATAATGAAGTCTTCTAGGTACTTAACTATGTAAACTTTCTTGGGGAGAGTCCAAGAGAGAATTTTCTTAAATTGAATTCCATTCTAGAGTAAACATTATTAGGATTGAGGTTCCAATATGGTGATTGCCACAATCTCAAATAAGATTGCTTTCTAATTTGGGATGAAGTCTACAGGCTGCTTAGCTCAAAGACTTACATCACACTGTGATCAAACAAAAGGGATTTTGAGTTAGGAAAATTGTGCAATGTACTTAAAGGTATTATAAAATAACTGAATATCAGCTAATTTTGACTTAGAAAAAAGAGCCCTAAGAGCAATGCACTCCAAGTACGCTCAATCTCGAAATATCCCAGTTGAGAAAACATCAAGAACAAAAATATAGACAAGGACAAAGGAAAATTTACCAACATTTTAGGCACTAACAGCCTACAGTAGTTTAGTGGCTTGGATATACTTCAAAAGGAACAAAACTACACAAGACTATATCGTGTATATCTGAATGACAGCATTCAGAATGAAAATATATCCATAATTTTACAGCCTACACAATTTTGATTTATTGCAGCATCTATTAAAGTTTATCAAAATCATGCCCTGGCAATAAAGTTGGTTGGGAATATAGAATGTTCATTTAAAATTTAGTGGTACAAAGCAAAAAAACAAAAAAAAACATTGTTAGTTAGAATCTTGAATTTGACTGACAGCTCTTGGGTATGGGAGAAAGAGGGATCACAGTTATGATTGTAATGCAAATGCTACATTTGGATAGCAATGAATTCAACTGATCCACAGGTAACTTATAAAAACTATTAAGCAAAGTGTGATTAAAGTAAAGTTATCAATTAAAATTGTTATATGAGGAAATATTCACCTTAAAGTCATTAAGCTCATTGGTTAACACCACAAAATAAATTGATAAAATACCTGGAGACATATAGGCACTATAGCAAACACTATGTAAACTGTCAGCATAGCATTTGATATTTCCGCATTGGGGAAAACAAGATTTCTAACCATCTGCATCCAACAGTGCAACAATACTAAGAAGAATTAAAAAGTACTATCATCAACATTTTTCCTTTCAAAGAAAGACAATTCTGTTGTGAAAGTAAAAAAAAAACCTTGGTTCTCCGGAAACACTTACATGAACTGATGGAGAATGAGGTGAGCAGAAGCAGGACATGGTACCCAGTAACAGCATATTGAATGATGAATAACAGTGAATGTCTTAGCTGTTCTCAGCAATACAATTATCCAAGACGACCCCAAAGGATTCATAATGAAAAATGCTATCCACCTCCAGAGAAAGAACTTTTGGAGTCTAAATACAGATCAAAACCTACTCTTCCTTCCTTCCTTCCTTCCTTCCTTCCTTCCTTCCTTCCTTCCTTCCTTCCTTCCTTCCTTCCTTCATTTCTTTCTTTCTTCCTTTTTTTCCTTCTTCCTCCCTCCTCTCTTATTTTCTTTCTCTCCCTTCCTTCCTTCTTCCCTTCCTCCCTCTGTTCCTTTCTTCTTTTCTTCCTTCCATTTATTCATTTTTCAAGTTTTCTTCCACAAAAAGCCTATTGGAAATGTTTTACATGATTGCACATGTATAATCTATATCATATTGCTAGCCTTCTCAATGAGAGAGGGATAGAATTTGGAACTCAAATTTAGCAAAGAATGTTTAAAAATTGCTTTTACATGTAATTGGGGAAAAATAAAATATTGAGGTTTTTTTTTTTTTTAAAGCTTAGTCCTTGGCCTGTTTCAAACAGAGGCAACTTTGCTAAATAATGAAATATTTGCTTTATAGAATTTCTTCAGTATCAAGGGATAAATGGAAATATATGGTACTAAAACCTTCAAAATAGCCACATGGATTATATTAAAAACAATAAAAAGTATTTACACTTTTTAGAGAATATTTTAAGAAAACTTGTATTGAAAACTAAGGGAATAATGCATGACTACCTAGAAGAAATTAATCAAGAGATAACATGTGAAATAAAAGTTCTTAAGAAAGATTTGGAAGAAAATAAATAACTTAGAACAGGAAGTGATGAATTTTATCAAATTAACGGACTCCTTGAAAATTAGAAGAAAAAAAAAAGCAACCAAAAATCAATGACTTCATGAGACAGCAAGAAATACTAGAATAAAATCAAAAGATTGAAAAAATAAAGAAAATCTAAAGTATTTGAATTTTCAAAAAAATAACCTGAAAAATAGTTCAAAGAGATGATTTAGGAATAATTGGATTCCCTGAAAATCACCATCATTGTCAAAGTCTGGACACTATTATTTCAATAATATGTAGTGGAAACAGAAAGAATTCAATAATCACCTTCTAAAAGAAACTTCCAAAGGAAAAATTCCTCACATGCCATAGCTAAAATCCAGAACTTCTGTCTTAAAGGAATAATATTATAAGCGGCCAGAAAGAAAGAGTTCAAATACAAAGAAAACATAGTGAGGATGACACAAAAACCTAGCATATTCTACTATAAATAATAGAAGATCTAGGAACGCAATATCCCCAAATGAAAATGACATAGGCTTATGAAGAGAATAACTTGCCCTGCAGAAGTGACAGTAATCCCATAGGGGAAATAACATACCTTTAAAGAAAGGGAGGATTTTCACACATTCCTGATAAAAGATACCTGGATTGAAGAGAAGCTTAGAAATGTAAATTGGAGAATTGGAAGGATCAGTACGATTATGAAGTACAAATATTATAACTATCCTTTCATAATTTTACCATCATCAAAGGGTATTGAGGAAGAAAAAACTAGGAGCCAAGGGGTGGGTAAGTTTTGTTATAAGGATTTTGAAAATCATATTTTTTTTAATTCGCAAAAAGCCAACTTCTTTACTTCCCACCCCAACCCACTTCCCAGTTGAGAATATGGGGAAAAACTTCTATTACAAACATGTATAGTAAAGTAAAACAAATTTACACAACGGCTAAGTTTATTTATTTTTTTATTTTAAACAAATGCTTTATTAACTTCTGGTTTACATCATTCATTTCCGCCAGATTTTGAGTTACGTTTCCCCCATTTTCCCCTACCTACCACCCCAGAATAGCAGTCCCACAAGATATCTCCTCATCCAATCTGCTGTCTCCCATATCTTCTCCCATACCCCCTTCAACTTTACCATTAGGGCAAGGTGAATCTCTGTGCCCCAATGCCTGAACATCTTATGTCCCAATTACATGCAAAATAATATTAATAATAATATGTATTTATATTTGAAACACTTAATTTTAAAACCTCAAATTTCAGATCTATTCCTTTCCTCCCTTGTCACCCATTCCCTCTGGGAAGATGAGCAATTCAGTATGTGTTGTACATGTATAGCTATGCAAAACATTACCATGGTAGATATATTGTAAAAGGCTGCTTATAATTCCCTCCCACCCATCCCACCCCCCACCTGGTCCATTCCCTACTTTGATCCTGTTCCTCTTTGATAGTGGGCACTTCCAAACTCTCCTCCCCCCAGAATGCCCTCCCCTCCATCATCCCCCCTCTCATGCCCCTTCCCCCTACTCTCCAGCAGGGTGAGATATCCCATTTAGTATGTATGTCATTCTCTCCCTGAGCCAAATTCAATGAGAATATGGTTTTGCCTTTTTGCCTTCCTGTTGTTCCCCTCCCCTGCAGCCACTTCCCCTTGCCTCTTCTACATGAGATAGTTTACTTACCCTGTCTCTCCCCATCTCCTCTTGCCACTTGCCTCTCTCACCTCATAACTTCACCCCTTAAGTATCATCCCTTCCCAACAAATTCAAGCTGTGCCCTCTATCCATGTGTAACTGTAAACATATATACACACATTCACATATGTATTCATATGCCCATATACCCTTCTTCCATTATTTTCATACTGAGAAAGGTTTCATCAGTCACAGTTACTGTTTTTCCATGGAGAAAATGTAAATAGTTCAACTTTGATAAGTTCCTTTTGATTTCTTTTCCCTGGTTATCTTCTCAGGCATCTCTTGCTTCTTGTGTCTGGATGTCAAATTTTCTATTCAACTCTGGGTTTTTTCCTCAAGAATGCTTGAAAGTAAAAAGCCGGCGGTCCGCGCGCTAGACCCTGAGCAGCCGGAGCGGGCTCCCTTCTGTCCCCCGGGCCCAGCTCCCTGCTCCCGGCTCGGACCCGCGAGATGCCTGCCCGCACTGGCCCGGCCCCGGTGGCCGCACCGGGCTCGCCCGCACTCCCGCTGCCGGAGGAGGTCCGCAGACGGTAAGTGCCGCTTGCCCCGGACTGTCGGGGCTCGGGCCGTGCTGGGCCAGGCAGGGCCGGAGTGGGCCGGGGCAGCCGCGCGCGGGAAGCTTGACAGGCCTGGCTGGTGCCGGGCCATGCCCCGAGTCGGGGCAGAGGGCTCGCGTGCCCCGGCCGTTGGCGGTTGGCGGGGCTAGCGGCCGCTTGTCCCTCCAGGGGCGTCGGTCCGCGAGGGCCCCGTCCGGCGTAGCTGCCGCCGCCGCCCTCCCGGCTCCCTGGGACGTTTGGCGCCAAAACGCCGTGTGCTGTCTCGGAGGCTTAAAGATTTAGAAAAAGATGAGGATATTCTTACAGAAAAGGAGTTTATTAAGAAGAAATTAAGTCTGCTGCATGAATTTCTGCAAGCAGAAGTACAGCATCAGTTATTTGACTTGGAGATCAAATTGCACAAGGAAGAGCTTTCTGAAGAGGGTTACTTGTCGAAAGTAAAATTCTTGTTAAATAAAGAATTGTCTTTGGAGAACGGAGACCATACTCTTAATCCAAAAGTGAATGGTTCTTTAGAAAACGGTACTTATACCAGCGACGACGATTTTGAGAAAAGTATTGAAGAGGATAGTACAGTAGAGATGGAGGAAGCAACTGGATCATCAACATCTTTGTCAAAAACCAGAAAACCTAGAAGAAGTAAATCAGATGTCGAGTCTAAAAAATCTTCAGCTAGCTCAAGGATTACAAGAAGCTCTGGCAAGCAACCTACTATTATATCTCTGTTTTCAAAAGGATCCAGTAAACAGAAGTCAGAAGGGACAACTGGAGAAATAAAGCAAGAAATGAATATAGAGAAGGAAGAAGATCTTGAAGAAAAGGAACAAGAGGAAAAGAAAATGAAATTCGAAGTCAAAGAAGGATCTGAAATAAAAGAAGTAGTTCAGAGCAAAGCTGTACTACCTGTAAAGTCTACTCCTCCTAAGTGTATGGATTGCAGACAGTACCTGGATGACCCTGATCTAAAATTTTTTCAAGGAGATCCTGATGGTGCATTGGATGAGCCAGAGATGTTAACAGATGAACGATTATCCATTTTTGATGCCAATGAAGATGGCTTTGAAAGTTATGATGATCTCCCACAGCATAGAGTAACATCCTTCAGTGTTTATGATAAGAAGGGCCATCTGTGCCCATTTGATACAGGCCTAATTGAGAAGAATATAGAACTCTACTTCAGTGGAACAGTAAAACCAATCTACGATGACAACCCATGTCTGGATGGTGGTGTCAGAGCGAAAAAACTTGGCCCCATAAATGCATGGTGGATCACTGGTTTTGATGGGGGCGAGAAAGCTTTGATTGGCTTCACCACAGCTTTTGCTGATTATATTCTGATGGCTCCTAGTGAGGAGTATGCACCTATATTTGCACTAATGCAGGAGAAGATCTACATGAGTAAAATAGTTGTTGAATACTTACAGAATAATCCTGATGTCAGCTATGAAGATTTGCTCAATAAGATTGAAACCACTGTGCCTCCTGCTGGACTGAATTTCAATCGATTCACGGAAGATTCTCTTCTTCGACATGTCCAGTTTGTGGTGGAACAAGTAGAAAGCTATGATGAGGCTGGAGACAGTGATGAACAGCCTATCATCATTACACCTTGCATGAGAGACTTGATTAAATTAGCTGGTGTCACCCTGGGGAAAAGAAGAGTTACAAGGCGGCAAGCTATCAGACACCCTACAAAAATAGACAAGGAAAAAGGACCTACCAAAGCCACTACCACCAAACTCGTCTACCTGATTTTTGATACTTTCTTCTCAGAGCAAATTGAAAAGAATGAAAGAGAAGATGACAAGGAGAATTCTATGAAGCGTCGGCGCTGTGGTGTTTGTGAGGTTTGCCAGCAGCCTGAGTGTGGAAAATGTAAAGCCTGTCAAGATATGGTTAAATTTGGTGGCAGTGGGCGCAGCAAGCAGGCTTGTCTACAGAGGAGGTGCCCAAACCTGGCTGTGAAAGAGGCTGATGAAGATGAAGAAGTTGATGATAATATTCCGGAAATGCCCTCACCCAAAAAAATGCTCCAGGGAAGGAAAAAGAAACAGAACAAGACTAGGATCTCCTGGGTTGGAGCACCAATCAAGAGTGATGGGAAGAAGGATTACTACCAGAAAGTATATATTGACTCTGAAACTCTAGAAGTAGGAGACTGTGTTTCTGTCAGTCCTGACGATCCCACCAAACCCTTATATTTAGCAAGAATCACTGCATTGTGGGAAGACAGCAGTGGACAGATGTTTCATGCTCATTGGTTCTGTGCTGGGATAGATACTGTCCTTGGGGCAACATCAGACCCTCTAGAGCTCTTCTTGGTAGATGAGTGTGAAGATATGCAGCTCTCCTACATCCATGGCAAAGTGAATGTTCTTTATAAAGCTCCCTCAGAAAACTGGTCCATGGAGGGGGGGTTGGACGTGGAGATTAAAATGGTTGAAGATGATGGCAGAACCTATTTCTACCAGATGTGGTATGATCAAGACTATGCAAGGTTTGAGTCTCCTCCAAAGATCCAGCCTACAGAAGATAATAAACACAAGTTCTGTATAAGCTGTGCACGTCTTGCTGAAATGAGGCAGAAGGAAATCCCCAGGGTAACAGAGCCTCTGGAGGAGCTAGACCACAAGGTGCTCTATGGCCTGGCGATGAAAAATGGAGTGCAGTATAGGACAGGAGATGGAGTCTTCTTTTTGCCCGAGGCTTTTGGATTTAACATGAAGTTGTGTAGCCCAACCAAGAGATCAAAGAAGGAGTCTGTGGATGAGGAACTATACCCAGAACATTATCGGAAATATTCAGAATATATTAAAGGCAGCAACCAGGATGCTCCTGACCCATATCGCATTGGCCGCATCAAAGAGATCTTCTGTACCAAACGCAGTAATGGCAAGCCAAATGAAGCAGACATCAAACTCAGAGTGAATAAATTCTACAGACCAGAAAACACCCACAAATCAATGAAAGCAAGTCATCATGCAGATATTAATCTGCTATACTGGAGTGATGAGGAAGCAATTGTGGACTTCAAGGCTGTGCAAGGTCGCTGTATCATAGAATATGGGGAAGACTTAACAGAATGTATTCAGGATTATTCTGCTGGTGGCTCAGATCGATTCTATTTCCTTGAGGCATATAATGCAAAAACTAAAAGTTTTGAAGATCCTCCAAATCATGCCCGTAGTCCTAGGAATAAAGGCAAAGGAAAAGGGAAGGGCAAAGGCAAAAGCAGGGGAAAATCCATAGCAGTGGAGTCAAGTGAGCAGGAAACAGAAGTAAAGGTGCCCAAGCTTCGCACCCTGGATGTGTTCTCTGGCTGTGGAGGATTGTCTGAAGGCTTTCACCAAGCAGGAATATCAGAAACACTGTGGGCCATCGAAATGTGGGAGCCTGCTGCTCAGGCGTTCCGTCTGAATAATCCTGGGACCACTGTGTTCACAGAAGATTGTAATGTTCTCCTGAAGCTGGTTATGTCTGGGGAGAAGACCAACTCCCTGGGCCAGAAGCTGCCCCAGAAAGGAGATGTAGAAATGCTGTGTGGTGGCCCACCCTGCCAAGGGTTTAGTGGCATGAACTGCTTCAACTCACGCACTTATTCCAAGTTCAAGAACTCCCTAGTTGTCTCCTTCCTCAGCTACTGTGATTACTACAGACCCAGGTTTTTCCTACTAGAGAATGTAAGAAACTTTGTGTCATTCAAGCGTTCCATGGTTCTGAAGCTGACCCTCCGATGTCTGGTTCGAATGGGATATCAGTGCACGTTTGGCGTCTTACAGGCTGGCCAGTATGGTGTTGCTCAAACTCGAAGAAGGGCCATCATCCTGGCTGCAGCCCCAGGCGAGAAACTCCCCATGTTTCCGGAGCCCCTGCATGTATTCGCACCCCGAGCCTGCCAGCTCAGTGTAGTGGTGGATGACAAAAAATTTGTTAGCAATATAACAAGAATGAACTCTGCTCCATTCCGAACCATTACTGTACGAGATACAACGTCAGACCTTCCCGAGATTAGGAATGGTGCTTCTGCCCTGGAGATCTCTTACAATGGAGAACCTCAGTCCTGGTTTCAAAGGCAGATCAGGGGCTCACAGTATCAGCCCATCCTCAGAGATCACATCTGCAAGGATATGAGTGCTTTGGTAGCTGGCCGAATGAGACACATTCCCCTGGCCCCAGGATCAGACTGGCGTGACCTACCCAACATTGAGGTCCGTCTCTCAGACGGCACTACAACCAGGAAATTGCGATACACCCATCATGAGAAGAAGAATGGACGTAGCAACACTGGAGCTCTCAGAGGTGTCTGCTCCTGTGCAGAAGGTAAACCATGTGATCCTGCAGATAGACAGTTCAACACCTTGATTCCATGGTGCCTGCCCCATACTGGAAACAGGCACAACCACTGGGCTGGGCTCTATGGAAGACTGGAATGGGATGGCTTCTTCAGCACTACAGTTACTAATCCTGAACCAATGGGCAAGCAGGGTCGAGTACTTCACCCAGAACAGCACCGAGTAGTGAGTGTACGGGAGTGTGCCCGCTCCCAAGGATTCCCAGATACCTACAGATTGTTTGGCAACATCCTAGATAAACACAGACAGGTGGGTAATGCCGTGCCTCCACCCCTTGCCAAAGCTATAGGCCTAGAGATCAAGCTCTGTGTGGTGGCCAAAGTGAAAGAGAAAGCCACAGAAAAAATTAAAGAAGAAAATTTAGAGTCCACGGATTAACCTTTGTGTCTCCCATCATCTTCCTTTCTGGCACCAGGATCTCCAAAATGCACTGACTCGTTATTTTTGAACATGCTGAAATCTGTTTTTGTTCAGCTGTCCTTGTGAACAGTGTTTTGTCTCCTTGGCTGACATCGAGCTGTTTCGTGATGTTCAGATTATCAATTAATAATCATTTAGTGATCAAACTGTGCGGTGCCCTTTGTGCATTCTGGATTTTTAAATCTGTTTTTATTATGCATTGTATTAAATAATCTGCCACTTTATGCAAGTGGAAATTAATGCTTTATGTAGTTTTTATATGTTGTAATATTTCTTCAAATAAATCTCTCCTATAAAAAAAAAAAAAGAATGCTTGAAAGTTCTCTATTCCACTGAAGGACCATATTTTCCCCTGAAACAAAATACTCAGTTTTGCTGGGTAGGTGACCCTTGGCTTCAATCCCAGCTCCTTTGCCCTGTGGAATATCATATTCCATGCCCTTCAGTCCCTCAGTGTAGAAGCTGCCAGGTCCTGTGCTATTCTGATTGTGTTTCCACAATATTGAAATTGTTTCTTCCTGGCTGCTTGTAACATTTTCTCCTTGATCTGGGAATTCTGGAACCTGGCTATAATATTCCTGGGAGTTTTCTTTTTGGAATCTTTTTCAGGAGGTGATCTGTGGATTCTTTCAACCTCTATTTCTCCTTCTGGGTCTAAAACATCAGGGCAATATTCCTTGAGAATTTCTTGAAGGGTTATTTCTAGTTTTTTTCTTTGATCATGACTTTCAGGTAGTCCAATAATTTTTAAATTATCTCTCCTGGATCTATTTTCCAGGTCAGTGGTTTTTTCCATGAGATATTTCACATTGCCTTCTATTCTTTCATTTGTTTGGATCTGTTTAACAGCATCTTGATTTCTCATAAAGTCATTAGCTTCCATTTGCTCCAGTCTAACTCTGAAGGAATAAATCTCCTCATGAGCTTTTGAGATTCTTTTTCCATCTGGCAAATTTGGCTTTTTAAGGCATTCTTCTCTTCAATGCCCTTTTGGGCCTCCTTTGCCATTTGAGTTAGTCTATTTTTAAGGTGTTATTTCCCTCAGTCAGGCTGTTGACCCTCATTTCATACTTTTCCTGCATCCTTCTCATTTCTCTTCCCAATTTTTCCTCTACTTCTCTTATTTGATTTTTAAAATCCTTCTTAAGGTCCTCTATGGCCTGTAACCCGCTCATATTTTCCTTTGGGGCTTTTGGAGCAGGATTTCTGGCCTCACAGCTCTGCTCCTGTTCCCTGCTTCGATACTCTTTGCCCCCAAAATAGGAGTCTAATGTTGCATTTTTCTTTTTATTTTGTTTCCTTTGCCTAGGCATGTTGCCACTTAATTACTTGACTTTTGGGCTTGTTGCCACAGTAGGACTCTGCCACCAGACAGGGGAGCTTCCATCCCGAATATTGGGGTCTTCACAACTTCCAGTTCTGGCAAGTTGGATGCCCACCCCAGACTTCCCCCCAGATCACAATCCAGATCCAAGCAGGTTAAAGCAAGAGCGATTAACCCCCAAGACTGATTGCTTGATATCCCTACAGTTCGCAGGCCAGGAGCTGAAGCCGCCACTGGAGCTGCAAAATGGCGAGTGTGCCTTGTCTCCTCAGTGGCTTCTAGCCCCATGGGGAGGAAGCCGACGCATTCCCAAAATATTGGTCCCAAAGTTCATAGGGCACTAACCTCTTACTTTGTCCTAGGCATGTCTGTGTTGATAATTCTGGAATTGCCATAGCTGCTGGTGTTCTGGGGTCCCTCCAGTCGGCTGTTGGCCCGGACGCCCTGTGGCTAGAACCACGGCTCACATGGACCTGGGCTCGGCTCCCGGCTCATTGTACTGTGGGCTCACAGAGTGCTGGGCCAGCCACTCCCTGAAGGGCTGCTGGGCTGTCCCCAGTGGGAAGTTAGCTTCTCTGTGTTGTTCTGTGGATGCTGGGGCTCCAGAAGTTGTTCAGAGTCCCTTTTTATGTGGTTTGGAAGTGTTCTGGTGGGAGAGCACCTTGGTAGTGCTGTTTCACACAATGGCTAAGTTTAAAGACATAATATTCAGCTATTATTCCAAAGGATTAATGATGAAACAGTCTATGCACCTCCAGATAAAGAGGTGAAGGACCCTGAGAGAAAAATAAGATACATATATACTAATTAGAATTCTTTCCTAATTCTTTCAAATTTGCTTGTCTTTACCATATTGCTATCACTGTATACTTTTTCCTCACGTTTCTATTCACTTTACTTTGCATCAGTTCCTATGTCTTCTCAGATTTTTCTGAAATAATCTCCAGCAGTTCTTAGTGCACAATAATATGCCGTCACATTTATATACTATAATTTGTTCAGCCATTCCCAAATTTATGGCGTCCCCTCAGATTCCCCTTCTTTGCTACCTCAAAAATAACAATTAATATTTTTGCACATCCCCAGAATTTGTTTTGCTTAAGACTAATTCCTCCTTTAAACTACTCTCCTACTAATTCTTCTTCTTTCTTCTTTCATTTCTCTTTAGAGTAAGATTTATTTTTACCTAACTCTGTGTGTCTATTTGGATACTTTTTTCTTATTTTGACTAGTTAGATGAGAATAAAGTTCTAGCTCAGCCACTCCCTTCCATACCCCACCTCCTTGTTTGTATAGAAGTTTATTTGTATACTCTGATCATATGAGATAACATTCCCTAATTTTCCTCCTTCCAGTGTATTCCTCTTTCCCTCTTTTTCTATTCTTCTCTTAAGATTATCAAGACATAAACACTCTTAAGCCTTCTTTCTAATTAGTTTCCCTCTATGGTTTGCCATGTCCTTCTACAGCTCATTTTACAGATGGGGAACTGAGGCAAACAGGGTTAAGCAACTTGCCCACAGTCATACAGCTAGTTAAGTGTCTGAAGCTAGACTTGAACTCAGGAAGATGAGTCTTTCTGACTTCAGGACCAGTGTTCTATGCAATGTGCCACCTAGCTGTCCCACTTATCCTTATTTAGATTTTTATTACTGTTCATTCATGTTTACCTTTTTATATTTTTCTTAACATCTTTGTTTGAACTTCAATATTTCTCTACAGTGCTGATCTTTTCATCAGAAATGACTGGAAACCTTCTATATAGGTCATTAAAGGTCTATTTTTCTACTTTCGGGTTATATTCAGTTTTAGGGGGTAAGTTATTCTTGACTGTAAGGCTATATCCTTTATTTTCTAGAATGTATTTTTTTCTTTAAAATATTTTTCCAATTACATGTAAAAAATTTTTTTAACATTTTAAAAATTTTGAGTTCTAAATTGTCCCCTCTCCCCCCTTGAGAAACTAGTTATATGATGTACATTATACCTGCATACTCATGTAAAACGTTTCCATATTAGTAGTTTTGTGAAAGAAAACAGACAAAAATGAAAAAAAATAAGTATAAAATATTATTCTTTGATCTCAGATTCCATCTGTGCTTTCTCTGGAGGTGGGTAGCATTTCTTCATTCAGAATTGCCTTGGATCTTTGTATTGCTGAGAATAAAGTCACTCACAGTTGATCATTGTATAATATTGTGGTTACTGTGTACAATGGTCTACTGGTTCTTCTGACTTCGCTATACATCAGTTCCAGTAAATCATGTCTTTCTGAAAACAACCTGCTCCTCATTTCTTATAGCACAAATGTATTCCATCACTATCGTATATCTCAACTTGTTCAGCCATTCCCCAGTTGATGGACATCTCTCCAATTTCCAATTCTTTGCCATCAGTAAAAGAGCTGCTATAAATAGTCTTGTATATATTGTATATATAATATTGTATATATTGTATATATGTACAAATAGTCTTGTATATATATATATATATATATATATATATATATTCCTTCTGTTTTTGTGAGGGGGAATCTCTTTGGGATAGAGATTTGAAGTAGTATTGCTGGATCAAAGAATATGTACAGTTTTATAGCCTTTTGGACATAGTTCCAGATTCTTCTCCAGAATGGTTGGATCGGTTTACAACTCCACCAACAGTACATTAATATCCAAATTTTCCCACATCCTCTCAAACACTTGTCATTCTTTTCTATCATACTAGCCAATCTGAAAGGTATGAGGTAGTACCTTAGAGTTGTTTTAATTTGCATTTCTCTAATCAATAGTGATTTAGAGCATATGTCCATGTAAGTTTATATAAGCTTTGATTTCTTCATCTGAAAACTGCCTTTTTAATTTACTTTGTCCATTTTTCAATTGGGGAATGGCTTGTATTCTTGTAAATTCGACTCATTATTTGAGAAATAAGGCCTTTATCAAAGAAACTTGCTATAAATATTTTTTCTCCAATTTTTTTCCTTCCCTTCTTGTCTGTGTTGGTTTTGTTTATGGCAAAGCCTTTTTAATTTAATGTAATCAAACTTCTTCATTTTACATCCTGGAATGATCTCTATCTCTTGTTTGGTCATAAATTCTTCCCTTATCCATATATCTGACAGATAAACTACTCTGTAGTCCCCTAATTTGTTTACAGCATCACCCTTTATGTCTGAATCATGTATCCATTTTAACCTCATCTTGATAAACTGTATAAGATGTTCCTGCCAAACCAGTTTTCCCAGCAGTTTTTGTAAAATATTAAGCTCTTATCCCAAGATCTGAGATCTTTGTGTTTATTGAGACCTCGATTATTATCATTACTGACTGTGTATTGTGTACCCAATCTATTTCAACTGATCCACCACTGTGTCTCAGCTAGCACTAGACTGTTTTGATAATTACTACTTTGTAATACAGTTTGGCACAGCTAAGCCACCTTCCTTCACATTCTTTTCTATTAACTCCCTTGATGTTCTTAACATTTTGTTCTTCCAGATGAATTTGTTATTTTTCTAGCTCTAAAATAATTTTTAGTAATATGATTGATATGGAACTGAATAATTAAATTAATTTAGATAGAATTATCATTTTATTTTATTGTCTCAGCTCACCTATGAACAATTAATATTTTTCCATTTGTTTAGATCTGACTTTGTGTGAAAAATGTTTTGTAACTTTGTTCATATAGTTCCTGAGTTTATCTTGGCAGGTACACTCCCAAGTATTTTATATTGTCTGCAGTCATTTTAAATGCAATTTCTTTTTTCATCTCATGCTGCTGGACTTTGTCGATAATATGTAGAAATGGTGATGATTTATGTGGATTTGTTTTATATCCTGCAGCTTTGCTAAAGTTGTGAATTATGTTGACTACTTTTTTAGTTGATTCTCTAGGATTCTACAATAGGATACCACCATATCATCTGCAAAGAGTGAATAGTCTTCTTTCCTCATTGATTCTAATTCCTTCTATTTCTTAATCTTCTTTTATTGCTATAACTAGCATTTCTAGTACAATATTTAATAATAATGGTGACAATGGGCATCTTTGTTTCACTCCTGATTTGGTTTAAAAGACTTCTAGCATATCACTGTTACAGATAATGATTGTTGATGGCTTTAGATAAATACTGCTTATTTTAAGAAAACCTCCATTTATGTAATACAGTATTTTGAGCTCTCTTCTCCTTGATAGTGTTGGCTCCTAAATTGCATGTGATCCTGATTGTGGCTCCTTGGTACTTCAATTTTTGCTTTCTGGCTGTTTGCCCTATTTTTTTTCCTTTGACATAGAAGCACTGAATTTTGGCTGTGCTGTTCTTGAGGGTTTTCACTTCAGGGTTTCTTTCAGATGGCGACTAGTAGAATCTTACTATTTTCACTTTACCTTCATATTCTAAAGATTAGGGAAATTTTCTTTTAAGATTTCTGAAAATATTATGTTTGTATGTTTTTTTTGCTTATTCATGGCATTCAGGTGATTCAATAATTCTTAATTTTTTATCCTCAATCATTTTTACAGGTATTATTATTTTTATTTTTGCTATAAGATGCCTTAATTTTTTTCTTCTTTTTTCAGTCTTTTGACTTTGTTTTAATATTTCTAGTTGTCTCATGGAGCCATTGGCTTCTAATTGATCTATTCTCTTTTTCAGGAGGATGGTTGCTTGGGGAAGGTTTTGTACCTCTTGTTTTTGTTTTGTTTTGTTTTGTTTGCTTTTTTGGTTTGCTTTTTGGAGGGCAATTGGGGTTAAGTAACTTGCCCAAGGTCAAACGACTAGGTTTCTTTTTTTGTTTGTTTGTTTGTATGTGCGTTAAGTGTCTGAGGCCGGATCCGAACTCAGGTCCTTCTGACTCCAGGGCCGACCCTCTACTCACTGCGCCACCTAGCTGCCCCGATTTTGTATCTCTTGTGACAAGCTATTAATTTTCTTTTTAATTCTTTCTTCTATAACTTTATTTTCCAGAATTTTCCTCTAGTCTTCTCACTTCTTTGACAAAATATTTAAAATCCTTTTTCATATCCCCTTTCATCTCTTTTAGGAATTCTAATTGAACTTGTGCCTACCCTGGGTTTTTCTCTGAGGCTTTGCTTGCAGATGTTTCAGAGTCATTCTCGTCTTCTGGGTTTATATCTTGAGCACCCCTATCACCATAATAAGTTTTTATGGTGGGATTCTTTTATTGTTTACTCATTCTTCCAGCTTATGTTTTGACTTTAGACTTGATTTTAGGACTGGACTCTGTGCATTTCTATAGGGAAAGTCTGGGGTGGTGCTTTTGCCACTTTTCTAGGGTTTTGAGTATTGTGTTGTCCCAGGATCTTAGGAACAGTTCAGGCTGGGGACTTACAAGCTTTCAACACTGTCAAAAAGTTGTTTGATTCAGGGCAAAATGTGATAGCTGTCCCTTTGATTTGAGCTTTGCAAATCCTACACCTGGGTTTGGGTCAGAGCAACAGAAGACTGCTGCTAAGGTCATCCACTGTCAGCCAGTTGGGAAACTCTGTTGGTTCAGAGGGACAGAACTTCAGGCTCTCCTTTGATCTGGATTTCTTGTCTGGTTATTCTTTTGCAGGCTTCAGGTCCATATTACTGTTGCTTGCTTCTGGATCTGGTTCTTTCTCAGTGCACTAACCAGAGCTTCCCACCTTGGGAACACCACCCCAAGTTATAGATCTCCTTGTCTGTCTTCCCTCAATTTGTGAGCCAGAGAAGGTGAGATAACTGCCAGTTGGTACCTGTCCCCTTAGAGATGCCCAGGTGTGGGTCTGGGGAAGCCTTGGTAGATATCTGGGACATCTGCTTGTTCCAGTGAACAGCCTCTCTCCCTGCTAAAATGCTTTACACCACTTCCCTGGCCAGACTCCCAAGCCAGCATCCACAAGACTTTTTCACACATGCTGTCCTAGGACTGGAAAAATGACTCCCGGTGACTTTGTCTTGAATTTCCCATCAAGACTGTCTGGGGCATTTTTTGGATCTGTTTGGAAAAGTTGTTTGCTTTCTTTTAGGGGTTGGGGAGTTCCCCTAAACTCCTCCTATTCTGTCATCTTATCTCTGCCTGTTCTGAGAATTTTAAGAATGAAAGGACAAGAGAGGATAAAAGCAATACATTAGTGTAGAAATGAGGAAAAGGGAATGAACCTTAACTATTTCTCATAATTAGAGTTGGTGAGAAGACTATACAAACATGGAGGAAGGGGTCAGGTGATGGGGCATTAGATGAATCTTCCTCATTTATGAAATGGAAAAAGGAGGATTTAACACACACACTTACATACAAAGAGATGATCTAAAAATACATCAAACTCCAAAAGGAAAGGCAAGATATACGGAGAGGAGGCTTGGGTGGGGGGGAGGATAAAACCAGGAAGGGAGTAATCACAAGCAAAGCAAACTTGTTGGAAAAAAAAGAAAAATTGGAAACATAGGGGCTGGCTGGGGAATGGCTAAGCAAATTACAACATATTAAGGTAATGTGATATTATTGCACCATAAGAACTGAATAAAGGGATGGTTCCAGAGAAACCTAGGAAGACTTGTATAAAGTGACACCTTGAGAAGAGCCAGGAGAACAATTTATCCAATTACAGCAACATTATGAAGGGGGGAAAAGTTAAATTAAATTAATTAAAATAATAATTATAATTAATTATATAATATGTAATATAATTAATTAAAATAATAATAATAATTAAATTCAGAAAGGAAATAGTCTTAAAACACAAGCCAATGTGGTCCAGTGGAAGGAGCCCTGAATATGAAGGCAGAATCCTTGGGTCTGAATCCTGATTCCTACTTACTCCTTGTGTGATTTTGAGCAAAACAACTGGGCCGCAATTTCTTCATTTGTAAAATGAATGCGTTGGCTTAGATGACTTGGAAGGCCCCTAAGGACTGTAAATCTGTCCATTCTATATGTGGCATAAGGAAACAGAAATAGAGTGTTAGAGGCGAATTCAGAGCCGGCAGAGCAAGTCTGGGGGTGGGCGGGGTGTGTGTGTGTGTGTGTGGGGGGGGGCCTCTTTCCATGACAGCACTTTTTCTCTTCTGGTCATGGAGATCATTCTCAGCATCCTCAATAGTGTATATAAAATACCAGGGTCTTGCTGGCGTTATGCGAGACATCACCACAAGGTGGCACGCTAGGCCAAGCAAAGCATGCCTATGCTTGCTGATTCTGTAGCTGGCAGCTCTGAATTCAGATGCCGGAGGACATGGGAGCTTCGCAGACAGAAGACAGCTGGCAAGGTGGGTCAAGTCTGTCAGTAGAGCTCTCCCACTCGGTGCTCTGCTGTCCTCTTTCCAAAAAGCTGCCCCCAGTGCTCTCTCTTAGCTTAACTCTCTCCAGACAGTGTGCTAGCGTGCCTGAAATTCCCTCAACGCAGGTCTTGGGGGCTTGCTTGCCCAGTCAAGCAGGTAATTTACTTGAAATGACTTGTCCAAGATCACACAGGTTACAGTTGTCATCTGTGAGATCTGAACTCAGGACCTCAAGCTCTCACTCTGTTGTGCCATGCTCCTTCAGCCTTTCTAACAGCATCCTAGCTTGCAGGGGGTGTGATCTGTACTTATACGGTCCAGTCTCTAGACCCCTCTCAATTCTGCCCACTCGACTTTGGATCTTCTCCAACTTCGATCAGCACACTAAAGGAGGGCATTGAGAACCGCATGCAATAGACACTGTAGATGTGGTCTATATCTGACTCTTCTCTTCCTGGTCCTGTCCAAGTTACTGCTGTCTTACATAGAGCATGAGATCCACACCCCGCCCCCTCATTCTCTCTTATGGTGAAAAGCTACTATCTGTTATCTGGTTTTACTTCCCCCCCAACTACACTGGTATACTTGATTGCTTAAGGCCAGGTATAAGACTTGGCATCACCATCTATAATCCAAGTATTTAGAGTATGTAGCCACCTCCTATCTCAGTATAAGCTATCTTAGTTTTTTACTCCACCCTGGGCACTGTTCATGAAAGTGGCAAACACCTTGAGTGACCATGTCTCCCTGTTTTAGGCCCCACATAGTGTTAATATGATGATCATCAAACACAGTTATCTCTGTTGTTCCATCTTTCCAGTAACAACCTCTGTTTGCCTCAGTTTCCTCATCTGCAAAATGGGGACAGTAATGGGACCTATCTTGAAGGGTTGTTGTAAGGATCAAATGTGGTAATATTAGCAAAGTATTTTGCAAACCTTGAAGTCATTAGCTATAATCTGCAGACCTAGTAGTCTTTTTCCTAATAGTGGTGGCATTAAGTCTCTTTTCCCTAGCTCCCTTCAAAGTGTCTTTCCCTCTCATTCATCATTCAATGGTAAAGTGGGACATTGGAAGTAGTTATGGAGACCCAGTTACTCACCAAGCCCACCTTTTCTGTTCAGGGACTATTGCTTTTGACATTAATAAATCTTTTTTTTTTTTTTTTAAAGCAATTGGGGTTAAGTAACTTGCTCAAGGTTACACGGCTAGGTTTTTGTTTGTGCGGATTAGGTGTCGGAGGCCGGCTCCGAACTCAGGTCCTTCTGATTCCAGGGCCGACGCTCTATTCACTGCACCACCTAGCCGCCCAATAAATCTTTTTATATTGAAGTTCCCTTTTGTTACTGGTTTAAAATCATTTTGCTGTCTATGGTAACTTGGAGGATAACAGAGTTTCCTTGTTTTATCTCTCTTGAATTTTTGAATTTGTCCTTTGTCTGGGAGCATGATTGCAACTGTCACTGTTTTTGTAATAGTAATGATTCATATCCTCTTGTTTTGCAATTGTACCAGTCTCTGACTGTAAGATCCTTTAGGAGAGTGTAATGGAAATGCAAATTTGAAGATCTTCCCTGCCCCTAGCTTAAGTGCACCTGGAGCCTGCAGTGGGAGGCTTGTTTTTCAGGAAAGCCCATACCTTGATACTTTGTGATTGGGCAGTGGGTCCAGAAGGTTGTTACATTCTCTGAGCCAAGAGAAGGCTATATAAACCCTTAGGAGAGGCTTTGCTTTGGGGCTCACTTTGAGAAGTGTTGTGTGATTTGACCAGATGAGACTCTGGGAAGCCGTTGTTGAGAGCCCCCCGGCTTTGAAGACCCAGATGTTGATGCTTCCCTCTCTGGTAACTGTGATTTTGGTATTGATATAATGGTAGGACAGTTTGGAAGCCTGTCTGTTTGATTTGTAAGTTCTGTAACTCTGAAGTTTGAGGTGCTGACCTTTTCCCCTGAACTAGGTAATGTGTGTTTGTTTGATTAAAGTAAGCTTGTTAACCCATTTTGAGTTGCTTTCCTTTTGAAAAGCAGATCTAAGAACCTGTGTTGGCAGTCACCCTGGGGACGTCAGGGTGCTTGCTGCTACAGAGAGTGACTGTCTCATCATGTTATTGTTTCTTCCCTTTCTACCTCCAGTACCCAGAAAAGTGCCTGGGCTGTAGCAATCTCTTGATAAATGCTTGTTGGTTGAATTTTATGCATGCAGCAAAATGTTAGGATTATTTTCTTATCCATTCTTCCCCTCTTTTTCATTGCATTACTTAATACATTCACCTTTGAGGTTATGGTTACTAGAGTTAGTTTTCAATTTATTTCATTTTTATGGATTTTTATCCCCTTCATCATTGAAGATATCTTGTATCTGTGATTACTTTTTGCCTACAGTATCTTGATGCTGGTGAGACCATCTTTGTGTAATCAATGAAGGAGCTCCATACACACTTGCTGTTGTGTCTAAGGCAACTGATCTCACATTTCCTTTGTACCTTCTTTCTTTTGTGTGGTACGCTCCTTCATAGCAAATTCTTGGTTAGAATGTGACAAAAAAATCACAAAAATTTGCCTAGAGGTAAAGCCTATTATAAAAGTAGAAGCAGAAAAGAAACAAGTTTTAAATAGAGACAGAAACTCCTGAGGGTAGGGATGCCAATTGGCCAAGCCAAGTGGTGAGGCAGGGAGAGAGAGTGGAGATGGGATAACTTCATCATAACTCACAGGATGGTCAAGAGGCATATCCAGGAAAACAACAAATTCTCTGCAGGCAGATCTCTCCTTTCCTGGATTAGTGAACTAGGTGAGGTTTCAACTGTTCATAATTATGTTTAGTTTAAGGTAGTCTGTGCTCTTCCTTGTCATGTGACTTCTGTCTGCCAAGATCCTTTAGCCCCACTTCACAGTTGCAAAGAACTAAACATAAAAAGAACTAAACTATGATTCCCATCAACCTTTAAGAGACTACACTAGTCTTTTCCAATAGGCTCTCTCTACTCCACTACTAACTCCTGTCTCCCTGTCCTCACTCAAGTTCTTTCATTTTATTTAAATTTTCTATTTTTCTCCTCTCTTTCCTTTCCTCTTTTCTCTCATCTCCCCTCCCTTCCCTTCCCCTGGTCTCTCTCACAGCATCAATTATTTTTTTTTCTGGGGGGTGGGGAGGTGGGGATGTATTTTCATTTATTGTGCTTCAGTCTTGCAAAGTCATTCTTATCCTAGTTTTCTTTATCTCATTTTGCAGAAGTTCACAAAGGCTTTCCCTGCTTCTCTGTATGCATCAAATTCACTCTTTCTTAAAACAATACTATTTCCTTATACTCATGAATCATCATTTGTTTAGCCATTTCCAACTGGTAAGTGTACACTGTTTCCAGTTGTTTTTTTTTTCTTGCAGCTACAAAAAACTTACTATAAAAATTTCTTCTGTATTATGGGTCTTTTGTTTTTGGTTTTCACCTCTTTGAGATAAATGGTTAGTATTAGAATCCCTGGAAAAAAAGAGCAGAGACAGTTTAGTCACTTTCTTTTCATATCCCCACCCACCTGCTACACCACATCCACTCCACCATTTCCCCCACCTCCTTCCCCTAAGAATTATGAACATTTCCTCTGGAACCACATTGGACTCTGAGAGGTAAGCTTTCACTTTGTTTTGCAGAAAACTAGGTCCCCCAAATCACTGATTACATCTAAATGGTCTATCAGAAATAAAAAAAAATGAAGCTGAAATGAAGACTTCTATTAACATTATTTTAAATAAAACTGCACTTTATAATGACACCATAACTGTAAAGAAAGTCTTTTTTATATGCAATAATTACCTTTCTTTATAAAAGCTTGTGTGAAAATTCCAGGTGTGAGGAAATAAGATATTTGGAGAGAGGCCGATAGTGGTACTGGTAATGCTAGCCCAGTTCCAGCACAGAGGGTCAGGGCAGAGAGTTGTGCATTTTTGCAGAAATGTTAACATGTGAACAACACACACTTGGGATCTAAGATGGGCATGGTACTGTCTGTATCAGAGCCAAATGCCCCTAGAATTAAACATGCCGGTGTCTGTCTTTTTAGACTGAATTTAAATTCATTTGTATGACAATGAGCTGCAATAATACCTAAGTTAGATGAGATCCTATTGCTTCATAGCTGGGCATTTTTTGGTCAGAGCCTATAATCTCATCCTAGTATCAATGCATATATAGAGAAAAATGGATCACACTCATAAATGGAGAAGCATGTATTTAACTAACCAAAACTCACATTTTGAAATTCAAGATATTTTGTTCCAGAAAAAAAATCCAAACTTGTTGGTTTATTGACATAAAATTGTAGTTACAGATTCTACCAACTTCTGACATCCACATCTCAGGAAAATCAGAGTTCTACAATAACAATTCAGCTGACAAAATTTTTTTTTAAAACACTGAACAAGAAAATACCAACCTGGGGTGATTCATGTCCAGGGGTAGAGATTGAGAGCAGCTGGAAGGACCATTGGGATGGCCCATCTCATCGTTCCAGACCAAGACATTGCTTCAGGCCCTTGTCTAGGTCCAGCTCAGGAGGAAGGGGCAGATGGTGGTCTTTGTCTGACCTTCTCTTTGCCCAAAGCAGTCTGCTGCCTTGTCAAACATGGAGTCAGTTTCTGACTGGCCTTTAACCTTCTCTGCAAAGAGAAAACCAGTGGTTACTTTTCTAAATGGCTTTTTTTTTCTTTTTTTTTTCTTTTTTTAAGAAAAAAAAAAATCCAAAGCCCAGTCAACATTTCTCTAAAGTAGCAGAAACTCCCTCCGAGGTAGATATCTGAGTCAGACACTCTTGTCCACCGAGCGATTCTATTGGTTTAAGATGAGCTGCATATGAGGTAATAAGAGCTGTCTTAGGGGGCAGGGGGCGGGGTGCACAGGGGGCATGGCCTGTGTCCTCTGTCCAGAAATTTTGTCCCCATTTTTGGCGTCACTAGGCAGGCAGGGTGGCGTCTCTGCCCAGTTCTAGAGTAGATAAGTGGGGTGGGGTAGAGTGGAGAGGGCAAGAGAATAAATGTGTGTATGTGGGGGTAGACTAAATAAAAGAAAAAAAGAAGCAGGGTAGAGGGCAGGAATAAGGGGGAAAACAGAGAAGGGTCCCTTGGGAGAGCCTTCCCACCCTGTGGTTTGCACCCCCAGCACTGAGACGCCTTCTTCATGAGGAAGAACCCCCTCTGCCCCTCTGCCTTGTGCTTGCTTCTCTTCTGGGTGGGGTATGTCCACTGGATGTCTGAGGCTTCTCCAAGAGTCACCCCATATGCCCCCACCCCTGAGACAGAGACTGGATCAGTTGGACGTGTCAGAGTGAACGCTCCCAGGTCCCTCGGTTGGGGATGTCACTGAAGATGGGGTCACTGCTTCTTGCCAGCCACCATTAGCCCTCATTTCCCGGGGGCTGTACATCTGGCCTCCCCCAAGGCTATCCCCGTAGCCCCCAGTGCCCATTGAGTGACGGAGCGATTCCACCTGGGAGCTGGGGTAGGAATCTCCATTGAGCCCGGGCATCCCTAAGAACATGTCTCCAGATCCTGAGAGGTTGAAGGAACCACCAGAGCCTGCAGAAGAGGGAGGTGTAGGGGAGCTGGCACGGCTATGCCCCCCTTGAGTGACAGACACCATTAGCCCTCATTTCCCGGGGGCTGTACATCTGGCCTCCCCCAAGGCTATCCCCGTAGCCCCCAGTGCCCATTGAGTGACGGAGCGATTCCACCTGGGAGCTGGGGTAGGAATCTCCATTGAGCCCGGGCATCCCTAAGAACATGTCTCCAGATCCTGAGAGGTTGAAGGAACCACCAGAGCCTGCAGAAGAGGGAGGTGTAGGGGAGCTGGCACGGCTATGCCCCCCTTGAGTGACAGACACAGCAGTTTTCACTGCGTAAATATTTGCTTCTTCCTGGAACTTCCCAATATTCTTCTTATATCTGATCCGCTTGTTGCCGAACCAGTTGGAGACCTGGGAGACAGTGATCCCACATTTCTTGGCAAGCTCCTCCTTGGCCTCTTCACTGGGATAAGGGTTACTCAGGTGGGAGTAAAAATACTCATTTAAGACCTCAGTGGCCTGTTTGCTGAAGTTACGGCGTTTTCTTCTGGCATCCAGGAAACGTGAGCGAAGGATCATGACGGCTTCACACGTGCTCTGTTTGAGTTGCATCTGAATGGCACTGAATTTTCGGTGGATGATGCCGACCATACGCTCCATCTCCTTGCGAGCCACAGGCCGTGTACGGCTCTGCTCTCGAAGCAGGTTCATCACATGAGTAGTAAACTCATTACATGCCTGTTCATACTTCTCCAGCTCAGAATGGTAGATATGGCGGATCTGGGCCAGTTTACTTCGATAGTCGGAGTGCTCAATGGAGTTGTCAGGAGACACTCCACCCCCAGAGGCTGCTGCTGCTGCAGCAGCGGCTGCAGACCCTCCTCCCTTCTCTGGTCCTGCCACCCCTTCTGCCAGAAGCATGTTGTCCAAACGCATCAGCTGGGGATCCACAGGCTCCTCCTCTTGTGAGCTTCGGATACTGAGGCCAGTCTTCTCTTTGATCTCACATAGGACACTGAAAAGAGCAGGCTTCATTCGGTGGCAATTCAGGGCATGTTTCTTGGCCTGGGCCTCATCCAGGCTTTGGTCGGTGATGGTCATGATCTGCTGCAGGATGTCCCCGATGTCCTGCTTTCCCCGTCCTCCTGGGACCCCCCCAGCACCCCCTCCGGGTTCTCCACCACCGGGAGGTTCCCCAGGTCCCCCTGGCTCGCCACCTACTAGCCCCAGGCCTCCCCGGCCCCCGCCTGGAGGGGGTGGTCCTAGTAGCCTTTCGTCCATGGCTGGGGGGGGCCCCCCTCCCCCCGGAGCCCCCTCCCTGATCAGCCCCTCCTCTCTCCCGGGTTCCCCCCTTTTCTTGAAAAATTGCTTGGGCCGATGCTCCTACTGCCACCACCCCTTCCTGTCTCCCCCTTTCCTGGCTCCCTGGGGGGCCCCTGCCTTGGGGGGAGCTCTGGGATGTGGGCTAGGCCCCCCCAGAGGAGACCCCGGCCCCCGGCGGCGGAGAAAATGGAGCCGGAGCCTAAATGGCTTTTAAAAATAAAGATAATAATAAAAACAAGAATTAATGGTCTGCTGACAACTCTTCAGCAAGTTAGCGCTGGAACCCCAAGATCACGAATAGTCTGGTAACTCGACATTTGGGGGATCTCAACATTATTGCTAGAGGTTAAAAAAAGGAAAAGGACCAAAAAATTCCAGGAAATCAAATGGGAAATGCACTGAAGCTCTTTCCTCCTTGAAGAATTGTTGCCATAAGGTTTGAAGTCCCAGAATGAGTGACTGCCATGATGTGACAGTACCTAGCATTTCCATAGTACTTCCAAGTTTATGAAGAGACAGCCAGGTGTAGAGGGAGCAGGGCTGCACTTAGAATCAAAGCATCTGGGTTCAGATCCTGACTCTCTTACTCACCAGTAACTGGAGTAGCCTTCTCCAAAAGATTGCAGCTCTGTGGGTCTTCGATTCTTTCTTTGCCTGAGCAGTTGAAATGGTGGAGCTGGGGTAGAGGGCGCCTGCTCTTCACATTTTTTTAGTATGGCATCTGCACAATCATGACACAGAATGTTTGAATGAGGCTGGACCATGAGGAATGAGGCTGCCTTCTTCCTCACCTCTTCTTCCCAGAATCCCTAGCTTCTGAACACAATCAGGTACTCCCTCCTACAGGACGTTTTTCTTCATGTCCTCAGACAGCAGCACCTCAGTCCCCTTGAAAGCCATTTGTGTGCTATTGTATTTACTTATTTATAAGTTCCTAGAGTACAGAGACTCTTTTTTTCTGGTCTTGAATCTCCATTGTTTACCACAGTGCCTAGAATACAAGAGACACTTACAAATACTTGTTGAATTAATAATGATAGTAGTAGTAATGATGATAATATCTAATATTTATATAGTGCTTACTATAAGCCAAGGAATCATGCTGAGTACTTTATAATTATCTCACTTGATATTCCCAACAACCCCACAAAGTAGGTGCTATTATTAAAATTAATTAATATAATTAATCCCTTTACATATCTGAGTGGAAACCAGAACATACCTATTTTTGCATTATCTTTGGTAAGTATATTAGTCAAATATTGCACAAATCTCCTTTTGAAGTGGTCTGTTTACAGCACTTGCTCCTTCAGAAAGAGATAATCTCACTGGAAATACAACCAAAGCTCACCCATATGCCAACGAGGCAAGGCATCATGGGGCTCGTGGCTGAGGGTTTCAAGACATCATCTCAGTTGGCACCTTTCTCTGTTCAGTCACCACATCTTCAGAGCTCCTCTGAGAGAACTCTCCCCCAATCTCCAGAATGATTGGAAGATCGTGGATTGCCCCCAATTGTTATCACCTGCACCAAACTACTTTTTGGGGACCCTGTACCTTTTATCTGCAAATATATGGCAGCCCTCCCTCTCCCCTTGAGGGTAGCTTCTGAATCTCACTTTTGTATCTGAATATTTATTCCCTAGTAGAGTAGTGGTGCTTGATTTATTAACCAAAATTATTAACACAAATATGAAATTAACTAGATGGTAACCCATAGGAAAATAGTGTTTCCAACATTCAAGAGAAAACTAATTGCAGTTTCCACATCTACAAATGTCAAAAGGGTTGGTTATCTTACTGGGGACATCCACCCTCTATCCACTGTGTCTTGCTGCCTCTCAAGGAGATGCCTTTACACTACCATCTCCTTCCTCTTCCAGAATCCTCTATTTCCTGAGCATGAAAAACCCCTTAGGGGCGGCTAGGTGGTGAAGTGAGTAGAGAGTCGGCCCTGGAGTCAGAAGGACCTGAGTTCGGATCCGGCCTCAGACAACGCACACACAAACAAAAACCTAGCTGTGTGACCTTGGGCAAGTTACTTAACCCCAATTGCCCTCCAAAAAAGCAAAAAGAAAAAAAGAAGGAAAAAAAAGAAAAGAAAAACCCCTTAAGACCAAGGAGAACAGGGAACAGAGGAGGATGGCCATGCTCTCTCCTGAGGACTCACTCAACCTGGCAAGTTTCCTAGACAGATTGAGGGAGCCTCTAGTCAAGGCTCTCTTCCCTGGTATCCAGGGAGCTCTTTCTAGGAGAATGATGCCAGAGGGACATTTTTTGGCCTCTATTCTATATGACACATTCATACTAGAATGACAGCCCCCAAATGAAATCTTCTCTTGATTCTTTTCATATCTCCAGGGAATTTCATTGTTTGGGGACTTAAGACACCTTACTGATTCCTCCTGAAGCCTGAGCTCAAGGCCAAACAGGCTGTTGACTTAGGGGACAGGGACCAAGGGAAAGTTTCTGGGAAAGTCAGACCCTGCTCCACTCATCTGTAGGGCAGATTCCAGTGAGCCCTTCCAAGATATCCCCAACCTGCAGACAGAGGTAGGGAGTCAGAATTGTCCAAAGTAATGAATTCCAGGCACACCTGGCCAAGGTGCTGACAGTATCTCCTGTATTCTCCTGTAGGGGAAGCTCTTTGCTAAACAGATATAATCCAGAACAGCATGGCCTGATTCAGTTCCTTATTGAGATAGTCTTCCTCCTTCTGAATCACCTAAAATGGTAAAGGGCATATGAAGCTGATGATAGACAATTCATTAAGCTATGCTGCTGCTGCCAGGGGTGCTAAACATCCGGGATCCCAGCAGAGTTAGCCTAACATCTTCATTGTACAGATAAGGAAACCGACAATGAAGGGACAAGGAATTACTCCATCACTTACAGTTCAGTCAGTAATAGAGCTGGGCTTAGGCAATAGCTTACCTCCTTGTCCAGAGCAATATCAGGTTTAAGTAAATGTCTGGTACTCGCGGTATTATGCATATATGAAAGATGGAGGACTTTAATTTTGAATTTGATCATTCACTGTAATTGAGTGGTCACTTGACACATTTCATTTTAAGGTCCTTTAAAATTTTATCAATACAACATATATTTTATATCACCTTCATTTCTGAATGTATCCCTCCTTCCTTTTCTGCTAAGAAAGCCAGTCCTTGTAACGAAGATTTTTCTTTCAAGAAGAAATAAATTCTCAACCAAATTGACAGTATATGAAATATAGACCCTGCCACCTCTTCAATGAAGGAGAGGGGAGATGTGTTGTCTATATTCTTTTCTGGGGCAAAGTTTGGTCATTATAGCATTCAGTTCAGTTTAATTGTTTTCTTCCCATTTGAATTGTTGTAGAAATCACTCGGATAATTCTCCCAGTTCTGTTTATTTTCACTCATATTTTTATGAACATGATATTTATCAATTCGTCCAAATCTTCCCATGTGTCCCTGAATAAACTGATGCATTTTTGGATGGGATGGTGGAATGTGAGGGAAATAGTCCATGTATAATCTTTGTCTTTCAGGGTTATTGACTCTTCCATGAATCAATTCTCTCTCTCTCTGTCTCTCTCTCTGTCTCTCTCTCTGTCTCTCTCTGTCTCTCTCTGTCTCTCTCTGTCTCTCTCTGTCTCTCTGTCTCTCTCTCTCTCTCTGTCTCTGTCTCTCTGTCTCTCTCTCTCTGTCTCTCTCTCTCTCTCTGTCTCTCTCTCTCTCTCTCTGTCTCTCTCTCTCTCTCTTTCTCTCCCTCTGTGTGTGTGTATGCTGTACATCTCTGCCTATTTCTTCATCTCATTCTATCTTTTTTTTCTTTTTTCCTTTATTTACTCTGTCCTTTTCTTCCTTCTTCAAGTAATGGTCATGACCTTATTTTTTCAGACTGAAGAGTTTCTCAGAACTCTTGGATCAATGGAATCCTCAGAGGCAGTTGAATAAATCCCACTGAGAATGACTCATCCATGAATCCTTCCAGTGAAATGAGAAGACTTCCATAGTTTCTTCTGGAAATCCCCACATCATGTTCTTTCTATGAAGAATCTGCCCCCAAAATCAGGCTACTCCTTCAGAATCTGCCTTCTTTTCTCAACCCTGAAATTTCGATCTGAACCCTCACAAGAAAAGTGAACTATTGTAAAAAAAATACATATAAGAATAGTAACCTTGTGAAACTACAGCTCAATTTCAAAAAGTCTTAATAGAGTCAAATGTCTTCACTTTGACTTATAGTTCCTTTTTTAAATCAAATGCTTTATTAACTTCTAGTTTACATCATTCATTTCCGCAAGATTTTGAGTTACAAATTTTCTCCCCATTTTTCCCCTACCCACTATCCCAAAATAGCGATCCTACTGGATATCCCCTCCTCCAATCTGTTCTCTCCCATATCTTCTCCCACACCACTTCCAACTTACCAGTAGGGCACGGTGGATCTCTCTATGCCCCAGTGCCTTTATATCTTATTTCCCATTTACATGTAAGATAATATTGATTACATATAAAACATTTGATTTTAAAACTTTGAATTCCAGATTCATTCGCTTCCTCCCTTGTCACCCACCCTTACTGGGAAGGTAAGCAATTCAATATAGGTTGTACATGTGTAGCTATGCAAAACATTTCCACAATAGATATATTGTAAAAGACTGACTATATTTCCCTCACTCCTATCCTGCCTCCCACTTGTTCTATTCTCTACTTTAATTCTGTCCCTTTTCCAAATTGGGTGCTTCCAACATCCCTCTCCCCCAGGCTGCTCTCCCTTCCATCACCCCCCCCATCCCCTTCCCCCTACTCTCCTGTAGGGTGAGATACCTTATTTAGTGTGTATGTCATTCCCTATCTAAGCCAAATTCAATGAGAATAAGGCTGACCTATTCCCTTTTGCCTTCTCGTTCTTCCTCTCCATTGTAACCATTTTCCCTTACCTCTTCTATATGAGATAGTTTACTGCATTTTGTCTCTCCCCATCTCCTCTCATTATATTCCTCTCTTAGCTCTTAATTTCACCTTTTAAGTATCATCCCTTCCCATTAAACTGGTCCTGTGCCCTCTATCTATGTATACCCTTCCACATATATACACACACTCACATATATATTCATATGCCCATATACCCTCCTATATAGACATATATATTTATATGTGTATATATACATTTCTATTCACTTCAATTATTCTCATACTGAGAAAAGTTTCATAAGTTACAAATATCATTTTCCATGGAGGAATGTAAATAATTCAATTTTGATAAGTTCCTTATGATTTCTTTTCCCTGTTTACCTTCTCATGCTTCTCTTGCTTCTTGTCTCTGAAATGTCAAATTTTCTATTTAATTCTGTTTTTTTTCATCAAGAATGCTCGAAAGTCCTCTATCTCACTGAATGAACATATTTTCCCCTGAAACATGATACTCAGTTTTGCTGGGTAGGTGATTTTTTTTTTAAATGCTTTATTAACTTCTGGTTTACATCATTCATTTCTGCCACGTTTTGAGTTACAATCCCCCCCCATTTTTCCCCTACTCACCACCCCAGAATAGCAGTCCCCCCTCATCCAATCTGCTCTCTCCCATATCTTCTCCCATACCACCTTCAACTTTACCATTAGGGCAAAGTGAATCTCTGTGCCCCAATGCGTATATATCTTATTTCCCAATTATATGTAAAATAGTATTAATAATAGTATTTATATATATTTAAAACATTTGATTTTAAAACTTAGAATTCCAGATTCATTCCCTTCCTCTCTTGTCATTCACTTTTGCTGGGAAGATAAGCAATTCAGTATATGTTGTACATGTATAGCTACACAAAGCATTACCATAGTAGATATACTGTAAAAGACTGACTATATTTCCCTCCCACCTATCCCACCCCATACTTGGTCCATTCCCTACTTTTATCCTGTCCCTTTTCAAAATTAGGTGCTTCCAACCTCGCTTCCCCCAGCATGCCCTCCCTTCCATCATCTCCCCTCTCATGCCCCTCCCCCTACTCTCCTGTAGGGTGAGATATCCCATTTAGTGTGTATGTCATTCTCTCCCTGAGCCAAATTCAATGATAATATGGTTTTGCTTTATTGCCTTCTTGTTCTTCCCCTCCCCTACAACGACTTCCCCTTGCCTCTTTTATATAAGATAGTTTACCCCTTTCTGTCTCTCCCCATCTCCCCTCATTATATTCCTCTCTCACCTCTTAATTTCACCTTTTAAGTATCATCCCTTCCTATTAAATTCGACCTGTGCCCTCTATCTATGTGTAACTGTGAACATATATACACACATTCACATATGTATTCAAATGCCCATATACCCTCCTTCAACTATTTTCATACTGAGAAAGGTTTCATCAGTTACAGTTATTGTTTTTCCATGTAGGAATGTACATAGTTCAACTTTGATAAGTTCCTTTTGATTTCTTTTCCCTGTTTATCTTCTCAAGCATCTCTTGCTTCTTGTGTCTGAATGTCGAATTTTCTTTTTTTTTCTTTTTTTTTATTTATATCAGCTCTTTTTATTCTAGCAAAAACAACAACAACAAACTGGAAAATTAAAAGGATGTCCATCAATTAGGGAATGACCAAATAAATCCTGGCATGTCAATGTGATAGAGAAATATTCCACTTTAAGAAATGAGGAAATGAATGATTTCAGAGCCATAGAAAGACTTATATGAATTCATGTAAATTGAGAGAAACCACAATAACAATGTATACTCTATATCAATATTATAGAAATAATTTTGAAGACTTTTGTAAACTGATACAGAATGAAATGACCCAGGAGAACAAGTTACATAATTACAATAGTGCTCTGAAGACAAACAACTTTGTTGTTGTTTTTTTTAACTTCTGTTTTACATCATTCATTTCCACCAGATTTTGAGTTACAATCATTTCCCCCCCATTATTCCCCTACCCAACCTCCCAGAATAGCAGTCCCACAAGATATCGCTTCCTCCAATCTGCTCTCTCCCATACCTTCTCCCATACCCCATCGACTTTTCCATTAGAGGAAGATGAATCTTTGTGTCCCAATGCCTGCACATCTTATCTCCCAATTATAGGCAAAAGAGTATTAATAATAGTATTTATATATATTTGAAACATCTAATGTTACGACCTCGAATTTCAGATCCATTTCCTTCCTCCCTTGTCACCCATTCCTTCTTGGAGATAAGTAATTCAGTATATGTTGTACATGTCTAGCTATGCAAAACATTATCATAGTAGATATATTGTACAAGGCTGCTTATAATTCCCTCCCACTCATCCCACCCCCCACCTGGTCCATTCCCTACATGATCCTGTCCCTCTTCTATAGTGGGTACTTCCAACCTCCCCTTACCCCAAGGATGCCCTCCCATCCATCATCCCTCCTCTCATCCCCCTTCCCCCTATCCTGCTGCAGGTTGAGATATCCCATTTAGTATGTATGTCATTTTCTCCCTGAACCAAATTCAATGTGAATGTGGTTTTGCCTTTTTAGCCTTCCTTATTCTCCCCCTCCTTTGCAACCACTTCCCCTTGCTTCTTCTACATGGGATAGTTTACCCTACCCTGTCTCTCCCCATCTCCTCTTGCCACTTTCCTCTCTCACCTCATAATTTCATCCCTTGAGTATTCTCCCTTCCCAACAAATTCAACCTATGCCCTCTATCCATATATAACTGTAACCATATACACACACATTCACATATGTATTCATATGACCACACCCCCTTCTTCCATTATTTTCATAGTGAGAAAGATATCATCAGTCACAGTTATTGCTTTTCCATATAGGAATGTAAATAGTTCAACTTTGATAAGTTCCTTTTGATTTCTTTTCCCTGATTACCTTCTCAGGCATCTCTTGCTTCTTGTGTCTGGATGTCAAATTTTCTATTCAACTCTGGTTTTTTCCTCAAGAATGCTTGAAAGTCCTCTATTCCACTGAATGACCATATTTTCCCCTGAAACAAAATACTCAGTTTTGCTGGGTAGGTGACCCTTGGGTTCATTCCCAGTTCTTTTGCCCTCTGGAATATCATATTCCATGCCCTTCTATCCCTCAGTGTAGAAGCTGCCAGGTCCTGGGTTATTCTGATTGTGTTTCCACAATATTGAAATTGTTTCTTCCTGGCAGCTTGTAGTATTTTCTCCTTGATCTGGGGATTCTGGAACCTGGCTATAATATTTCTGGGAATTCAGGTATGGTGGTGATTCTCAACCTCTATTTTGCCTCTGGATCTCTTCTGGGCGGTTTTCCTTGAGGATTTGAAGGGTGACTAGTTTCTTTCCTTGATCTTGTCTCAGTGGTGTTAATAATTTTTAAATTGTCTCTCCTGGATCTATTTTCCAGGTCAGTGGTTTTTCCCATGAGATATTTCATTGCCTTCTAATCTTTCGTTTGTTTGGATCTGCTTAACAGCATCTTGATTTCTCATAAAGTCACTAGCTTCCATTTGCTCCAGTCTAACTCTGAAGGAATGAATCTCCTCAGTGAACTTTTGAGATTCTTTTTCCATCTGGCAAATTCGACTTTTTTAGGCATTCTTCTCCTCGTTGCCCTTTTGGGCCTCCTTAGCCATTTGAGTTAGTCTATTTTTTAAGGTGTTATTTTCTTCAGTCAGGCTGTTGACCCTCATTTCTTACTTTTCCTGCATCCTTCTCATTTCTCTTTCTAATTTTTCCTCCACTTCTCTTATTTGATTTTTAAAGTCCTTCTTAAGGTCCTCTATGGCCTGCAAGCCACTCATGTTTTCCCCTGGGGCTT